>JAQJVL010001306.1:0-213713 GCA_035578905.1 Stictocephala bisonia
ATAGCTGGGTTGTGTTTGTTGGATGTGGACATGTCACGGGCAGTATTCAGAGCAACATGTAAAGACTTGATACGTTGAAGGGTTGCTGGAACGACTAGGTTTCTCAACCTAAATTAATTTAGTTATTCAAATTCATTTCTTGGATTTTTTTTTTTTTATATACTTATTTTTTATTTTCATTAATGTATTCAAATAAGCATTGATTGGATGAGTCAAGAGTTTTTAATCCTTAAATTTTTAAAATTAAGTATTGTTATTTTTGTACAGGCATGGAGGTCTAATAATTATTAATATTTTTTTTTTCATGCGGCCCCCATAATTGGGCCCTTGGTCTGTTGGGGTCGCAGTTGTTTTTCGCAGGTTTCAGTATTTATGTTTTCTTTTGTTTGTTTTGGTTTTTAATATATCTGTTTCATTACAAATTAATCTTATGTTTAATAATTTAGCTTATGTCTGGTTGTATTTAAACTGTATTTATATTATTGTATTATAACCAAGAATGTATTATATAATTTGGAGTACTTTATTTAGGCGCATAAGTTATAATTGTGTGTCTTTAGTTATTTAAGTTTTTTTTTTTTTTTATGTTTCATCAAATGTGCCTTTTTATTGTGATCAATATTTTTGCCTGTGAAACTAATCTGTACCTGTGAAAGCAATAAATACATTTATTATTTATTATTATTATTATAAACTGACTTCAAGTTTATGTGTACGTATTATTGTACAGGTACACATAAACTGACTTCAAGTTTATGTGTACGTATTATTGTACAGGTACACATAAACTGACTTCAAGTTTATGTGTACGTATTATTGTACAGGTACACATAAACTGACTTCAAGTTTATGTGTACGTATTATTGTACAGGTGCATATAAACTGACTTCAAGTTTATGTGTACGTATTATTGTACAGGTGCATATAAACTGACTTCAAGTTTATGTGTACGTATTATTGTACAGGTACACATAAACTGACTTCAAGTTTATGTGTACGTATTATTGTACAGGTGCATATAAACTGACTTCAAGTTTATGTGTACGTATTATTGTACAGGTGCATATAAACTGACTTCAAGTTTATGTGTACGTATTATTGTACAGGTACACATAAACTGACTTCAAGTTTATGTGTACGTATTATTGTACAGGTGCATATAATCTGACTTCAAGTCTATGTGTACGTATTATTGTACAGGTACACATAAACTGACTTCAAGTTTATGTGTACGTATTATTGTACAGGTGCATATAAACTGACTTCAAGTTTATGTGTACGTATTATTGTACAGGTACACATAAACTGACTTCAAGTTTATGTGTACGTATTATTGTACAGGTGCATATAAACTGACTTCAAGTCTATGTGTACGTATTATTGTACAGGTACACATAAACTGACTTCAAGTTTATGTGTACGTATTATTGTACAGGTACACATAAACTGACTTCAAGTTTATGTGTACGTATTATTGTACAGGTACACATAAACTGACTTCAAGTTTATGTGTACGTATTATTGTACAGGTACACATAAACTGACTTCAAGTTTATGTGTACGTATTATTGTAAAGGTACACATAAACTGACTTCAAGTTTATGTGTACGTATTATTGTACAGGTGCATATAAACTGACTTCAAGTCTATGTGTACGTATTATTGTACAGGTGCATATAAACTGACTTCAAGTTTATGTGTACGTATTATTGTACAGGTACACATAAACTGACTTCAAGTTTATGTATACGTATTATTGTACAGGTGCATATAAACTGACTTCAAGTTTATGTGTACGTATTATTGTACAGGTGCATATAAACTGACTTCAAGTTTATGTGTACGTATTATTGTACAGGTGCATATAAACTGACTTCAAGTCTATGTGTACGTATTATTGTACAGGTGCACATAAACTGATTACAAGTTTATTGTTTATTTGTTGAGTGTCCCGAATTACCTTCATAGACCTGTTATAGAAAATGCTGGAACTATGAGGTGATTGGGAAGCCGCAACAGTAGCAACACTTGTACGTTTTGCATTGTTGCCAAGTTTCACTCCTTTAAATGAACATATATTATGAACTTACCTTCTGGTATGATATTGTAAATTACATTATGATCGTGTACTGTCTTATTGTTTATGTTTTACTGTACAGTTATTTTTGCATTTGTTTAAAGATTATTTATACGCATTATGGCGTATAACAAATTAGTACTTTTGTCATCATTGCGTGTCAGAGCCACATTAAAATGCCACTAAGCGCACTCATGTAAAATCGGAACACTCATTAAATAAACTGTAGTATTATTAGTGTATAATTACCATATCTAGTAATTTGTACTATGATAACGATTATTACAGATTAAATTTTCATGTGAACTATTATAAATTAATTATTGGTAATTGTCATATAGTTTATACCATTACCATCGAGTATAAACTAATGGATTGTTCGCTGAACGTTGGGAAAGAGGTGACAAGGGGTCCGAAACCAAGCGGCTATCCCCACCACCATCCAGTCACTGGCGCGGCACTACTGTATAGCGCGAGCCGTAAACAACCGCTGTTAAGGCCTTGTTTATCGATTTATCAACTAATTTGAAGTAGAAGACCATGCATGATGTATGTTCTGCTTTCAACTACACAAATAGAAGATGTAAATACAATCAGACCTCCTTCACAGGTAAATATAAACGTTTAAGTAATATCTACAGTACTCAGTATGGAACAGAGTAGAAATAAGTTTATTGAACATAAGTTTAATATTGCTTTGTATTAAAGGGATATTTGTTAGTAGTATAGAAATGGCGGTTGAAGCGCAACCTTGGACTTTGTACTGTTATTGTTTACAAATTTATCACCACGTGTTGACCTTGAGGTCAAGTTTACTATTGTTTACTACTGCCACGTGGCGACCTTGAAGGTCAAGTTTACTACGAGCACGTGGACCCCCCGCAACGTTGTCCTAGGTCAGTGTTGTTTTGGTGTGGTGTTGACCCCTTTACTACAAGCACGTGGACCCCCCACGACGTTGTCCTAGGTCAGTGTTGTTTTGGGTGTGACGTCACGGCGTATTTATTAAATTAATTGTATTTATTGTGTGGGCAAAAAGTGTCGACGGCCGTTGCTGGGATCGATCCTAGAACCTTCCGTTTGTGAAACGGAGTCGAATCCACTGCGGCACAGTGACACACCCGAGAGGGTAACGTAAGTAGCGGCAGAAGAACGTGTGCCTTCGTTCGTTTCGCTTACACCGAGCCAGTACACGTTATACTATATGAAATGTATTTTTAATTCGTATTTAATACCGACCATTTCAACCGAAAAAAAAATCAGTTTCTCTTTATACTATATAAAATGTACCAACTGTTTTTTCGCAGTGTTACCAACTCGCACGATTAATTGCAAAAATATATCTCAGTGCTGCCAACTCATACGATTTATTACAATATACTATAATAAATACATATACGATACTTTTAGTTACACTATATTAAATACAAACACGTTAATACATACGTTAAAACTGGTCGTTAAGTATTAGGAGAACAGAACTTGGCAAGATCTCTGAACTCGACCATTGGCGCAATAATTTGTATTTAATATAGTATTCTATTACTATCCCCCACCACTTTTTCAATGCAGGGTTATATAAAGGTATTGTTCAGACACTATCACCCACAGATACAATGTGTGCAAACTTGCTGGTGGTCATGTTTGAGCTGAGATTTGCAAAACCTAGCTGGAGTCCAGAAGCTGAAGAAAAACTTCAAAGAATGGCTGAACTGGTTGAGGATGTAGAAAATATAAAATTTAAGAGATACCGTACAGAGACAGCTGCTTGTGGTTCTGATTGTAGCATTTGCAACAAAGTTAGAAATTACGAATACTCATTTATTAAATTGTTTGAAAGCATCGGTCCTAAAGAGTGTGGGGAAGAACTCTACAACAGACTAATGGCTGAGCTTAAAGGAGTTGAAGAATCACAAGTTCAAAGATTCTGAGCAAGGACATCGTTTGACCCTAGTGTCAGCATTATACTATTGTAAATACGTATATGATTTTTCTGTTATAGCTTTGCTCAGACCGAGTTGTTAGTCGTTCGTTATACTTGGACCATGGCACACCGTGCTCCTGCTCAGGGTCAATCAAATCAAGATCAAAACAACAGTCGACGTCCGATAACCGATCCAACAATAACAGCTTATCAAACATATTACGAGAGAATATTTAGAGAAGGAAGAAAACCTGAACAAAGCAAATTTATTTCTTCTAGTACGTGGACAACTGGTGACACTAGATGGTATAGGAATCAAACTCATGTCGGACATGGAGGTGAACATGTGCAAGATCCAAAAGTATCATCAACACCATTGCCAAGAACAAGAAACAGAACGTCTGAATTAGTAGAATATTGGTCAAGACGTTTGGCGGGAGATACTTAAAGATATGTTACAGTTGTCAGACACGTGTTCAATTGACGTCATTTTACTGGTATAAATACATCAAGATTTCAGGGCTGAATCAGTATTCGTGAGTTGTTTGTGTACAAATTGTGATGAAGAAGAGAAGATCTTGGTTTGTCAGAAAAAAGCGGAATACGTACTTAGAAGATCATATACGAACATTACCATTAGAATTAAAATATAATATTTTAGTAAATTTACCATTTTACAAAGTGCGTTTCATTGAAGATGATTATTTTTGGTATTTATATTGTAAAAAGAATAATGTGAAGTGGTATCCTTCTAAAAAAACATGGAAAGATGCATACTATGCATACTACTGTTATTTTATGTGGAAAGAAATTTGGTATCCTATTTTTCATTTAAATTATGATGATTGGACAGAATTCAAAAAAGTATTTAACGGAATTGATGAAGAATTTTGGGAACAATTTAAGTAGATGACAAAACTATAAATAGTAATTGGATTGTGTATAACGGATCAGTTCATTAATTGACCTCGACCGTTAAGGTGTTCAGCAGGTATGGATTATGCTTATAGTAAGACTTTGATATTAACTAATAATTTAAAAGTAATACTCAGTAATTGGCAAACAAATACAAATATTTTTATTGTAAAAAAGAATAGTGATAATAAACCTGATAGTTTTGTTCATTTTAATTATGATGATTGGACAGAATTCAAAAAAGGATTTAACGCAATTGATGAAGAATTTTGGAAACGATTTAAGTATCAATATTCTACTTAATTCAGTATAAAAGTTAACTCAGTCTTATCTTAGACACCGTCACGACAACATGGAAACTCACAAGATCTATTCACATGATGATGATGGAAATCTTCAATACGAAACTTTATTTATAATAATAGGAAATAAATTACGTGCTTTAGTCAGAAACAATTCTGATAAGACATATGTTATGATACAAAGTGAACGTGAAGTAATAAAATTGGATTCAGACCAATGGTTGCAATTGATAAGGTGTCTGCCAGCGATAAATAACGAGTTTAATTCTAGATTCAACAGTAAGGCTAAAGATGAAGCTTCCATTCAATCTTAAATTAGAGTTGTTATTCGATCTTCCTTTGGAGACTGTCAGTTGTATTGAGTGTGAATACTTTTGGTATTTATATTGTAAGAAGGAAAGTGTTAATAAAGAAACATTTCTACCATTTATTTCATGGAAGGATACTTTTATGAAATACTACTATAGTGAAAAATTATTCGTTAACCTGGGATACAGACTGCAACTTTTAAAACAATGAAGAAAGTTCAATTTTCTGATACTGTAAAAGTTTATAATTTACCCGAAGAGGATCGAAGACCTGATACTAGACGGCTTATTGATATGTTTCGTGCTAATGAAAAATTGAAACTTCTTAATATGAAAACTGAAAAATCAGCTTGCAGTGTATATAAGTCAACATCTAATCATAAAAATTATAATAAATAATAATTAGATTATAATTTGCGACTTAGTTTATTTTTTCACCCATGTTAAAAAGTAAAGATTACATCATTACAACCTTTGAACTGATGAATCATCAATTTACGTCACTAATGACGACTATAAATAGAAGGAGCAACGCATCATCATGATTAGTATTAACCTCATCCACAAGGCTATCAATAGTGACTCAGCATTATAAAGGTAATTATGGATTATAAATATAGTAAAAACTTTTATACTTACACATTAGGTACTTAAATTTTATTCAATTAGATCTTGATGGTTGTGGTCTGACTTTAAGAAATGCTTTTTTAGCAATTGACGAAGAATTTTAAAAAAGATTAAATTATCAATATTCTAATTTTAATCTGTTTTCGTACAGATATGGAGTTCATTTTGGATTTTCAAGGATTTAAAAACCAAGACAACAAGTTTATTGTAAAGGAGTTGGCTGTCATATCCACCGATGAGCAAGTCTATGAACTACAACTGTTTCAACCACCTTGTCACTTTAACAAGTTACCAGAAAATGTTCAAAAGCAAGTTGTGTGGTTGGAGAAGTACTTCCATGGACTCTATTGGGGTTCTGGGTTTAGAGAATATAATCAACTAAAAGATGTACTTAAAGGTTGTAATATTTCTGGTAATGTGTATGTTAAAGGATATGAGAAGAAACAATTTGTAACTGACCTTTTGTCAGAGTTTAAAGTTAATGTAATTAATTTAGAAGATTTAGGATGTCCTAGTTTAAGTGTTATTAGAAATCAAACTCAGACTAGTGCTATGAAAAAATGTACCTTCAATCATGATCCTTTAAACTGTGCATATATTAATGTTCATTTACTACTTCAATGGATTAAACTTGAGAAACTAGTTGAGGATAGGCTAAAAACTGTAAATCTCGCTATTGGAGAATGCTATCGTAGAGGATATAAAAATTTACAACCTGAATTGATAAAATATTTACCGAAAAGTTTTATAATTAATCATACCGAAGATTTAGAATTGATATATGATAGACTTCCCAACAGTTTGAGAAATGATCCGGAAATATTGAGCAATTTAAGATGTACGGATCATTTCCATTTTGGGCTTAAACCTTTTCAAGATACATTTGATGGACCTAACCCGAAAAGGAAGAATTGTTATTTTTGTACACCCCCCACCACAGCCACAGTCTAAATTAAACTGATCATTACGGTCTTGACCATTGTGAGTTGAACAGTCGGCATGAGTCCTACTTGTTGTTGTGCTAATAGTAGTAGTAGTAGTGGTGATAGTAATAGTGAATACGAGGTATGTTGTTCTATTTTTAATTGTACAAAGAAAGACTTGATCAAATCTGGATTCTACTGTACTAAACTTTTTGATAAAATTGTATGTTGTGGTTGTGGTTGGCAATCTGGTGATGTCAAGTTAACTATAGAACACATAAACTTTGTACAT
Source organism: Stictocephala bisonia (assembly GCA_035578905.1). Classification (NCBI taxonomy): domain Eukaryota; kingdom Metazoa; phylum Arthropoda; class Insecta; order Hemiptera; family Membracidae; genus Stictocephala; species Stictocephala bisonia. The sequence goes on from JAQJVL010001306.1 coordinate 7,369, forward strand.
AAGCTAGAAAATCCTGACTGTTCAATGTCTAAAAATATGTCTGGAGACTTTTGTAACTATAGTAGATATAAAAAATCTGTTAAGAACACCGAGTACCTTATGTCGCTAACATACTTCAGATGGCCAAAGATGTATCCTAACATTCAAGATATGATAGATGCAGGCTTCTACTATACTGGTGATGGAGACGCTGTCAAATGTATTGAATGCGGTGTCGTTCTAGAAGATTGGACTCCGGAGGATAAACCGAAAGAAGAACATTTAAAAGCATCACCTTTTTGTGAACTCATTAAAATGTAAATATATATATATATGTTTGTATCTTAACATTTGTTTCATTTCGCTACCACCTATTCACCTGGTAACAATGAACAATGTACGAGCAGGTATTGCAAAAGAATTACATAGACAAGCAAGACGTCACTATCCTACACGTCATGTAGAACTTAAAGGAATCAACGACTTATATCAAGCAGATTTAGTCGAAATGATTCCTTTTTCAAAATCTAACAAAAGTTTTAAATATATTATGACTGTAATTAATTGTTTTAGTAAATTTGCTTTTGCAATACCAATAAAGTCAAAAAGTGCTAATGATATAGTAATTGCACTTGAACCTATATTGAAAAAAAATTCTATGAAAAATTTACAAACAGATCAAGGTACAGAATGGTTTAATTCTAAGGTTAAGTTCTTGTTAAATAAATATAATATCAATCATTATTTTACTTTTTCTGATAAAAAAGCTTCAATTGTTGAAAGATTCAATCGTACTTTGAAAAGTAACATGTGGAGACACTTTAGTCAGCAGGGTAATTACAAGTGGTTAGAGTTACTGCCAAAATTATTGAAAACCTATAATAATACCATTCATCGAACTATTGGTGTTAAGCCTGTTCAGGTTAATATTGGAAATGAACAAGAAATATTATTACACATAGTTAATAATAGAAAGAAATACAATAGTCATTCTAAATTTGATACTGGTGATCGAGTTAGAATAAGTAGATTAACTAAACAATTCAATAAAGGTTATTGGCCTAGGTGGAGTAATGAGATTTACACAGTATGGAAAATACAGCCAACTAGACCAGTTACATACGTACTAAAAGACGACAAAGGTGATGTAATAAAAGGTGGATTTTATCAAGAAGAGTTAAGTAAAACACGTTTTGGTGATACTTACTTGATTGAAAAAATTATTAAGAGAAAAGGCGATAGATTATTAGTGCGTTGGCTGGGTTTTGATAAATCACATGACTCCTGGATTGATAAAAAGGATTTACAATAGTAATGAAGTTTCTTAAACAGTCTGTAACACTGCCAATCGTTAATTTAGACATGTTAGTTGATAAGAAGACAGAGAAGAGTATGAAAAGACACGGACATTTATTACCAAACACAATCAGATGTTTAATAGTGGGTCCATCAAATTGTGGGAAAACCAATTTACTTTTAAACTTATTATTCTCACCTAAGGGTTTGTTTTTTAACAATGTATACATTTTTTCAAAATCACTGTATCAAAAGAAGTATACATTCCTCGAGTGTGTACTGTCAAATTTAGATGGAATAGGATATCATCCTTATTCAGACAACGATGAAGTACCTCATCCAAGTGAGATTGAGGCAAATTCTGTAATGATATTTGATGATATCGCTTGTGGCAAACAGAATAATATTAAAAACTATTTTTCGATGGGACGTCATAACAATATTGACACTTTTTACGTTTGTCAAACTTACAGTTTTATACCCAAACAATTGGTTAGAGACAATGCGAATCTTTTAGTTATATTTAAACAAGATGATCGCAATTTGAATCACATTTATCAAGACCATGTCAGTCCTGATATGAGTTTTAGTCAGTTCAAGCATATGTGTTCAAAGATTTGGGATATGTCAAAAAATGGATTTGTTGTAATAGACAAGGATAGTGATATAAACAAAGGTCGGTATCGTAGAGGGTTTGATATTTTTGTAAAATTATAAATGTGGTAGTGGGGGGTAATTTAACGTTCCATATTTTTTCTTTCAATCATTTATATTGTACTCATCATCCGAGTTAGACACATAATGTCGTCCTCTTCCACACTTTCTATTGACGAGGTTTTAGCCAATAAAAGTAAAGAGGAGGTTATAAAGGAAATTACTCAAATAAGGAAAAATATTAAGCAAAAACATAGATCTATGAAGAGGGAAATGTTGGATAGTGAAGAGATGTGGGAAAAACAGCTAAAACCCATTGCTGAGCCACTTAAAAAAATTGCAGAAGAAGGAGAAAAGTTACAACAGCAGCAACAACAACAACAACAACAAGTTAAAGAAGAAATAACAGAACAAGGAATTAATAAACTTAAAAGAAAAGGTCAGTTGGAGGATTTTGAAACGCCTGTAAAACGTTACATACGTGCACCTCCACAAGGAGTGAAAAGAAAACAACGTCTGCATGAGGAAAATAGAGAAGATACGCTTCCGACTTCAAAACGCTTCGCTATACCCGGATTCAACATGGATCAACAAGATGGCGAAAATGCTGATGATGATGACATTATGGAGCCAGATTCAAGTCCACAACAACATGAGGAAGAAGAAGATATGATGGTTGAAGAAACGTACGTTTCACCGGCTGTGGTATCGGGTAAAGACTTTTTGAAAACACCGCAAGGGAAAAATTTAGCTAGGGAATACGTACTACGTGAGTTTAAGGGAAGACTAGCGAAAGAGTACTTTTTAAAATTACTTAAAGGTGGTAAAGAAGTAGATCATAATTATGGTATAAGAGTCGAAGGCGAACAATGGATGATTGGTGATAAGCCATTAGAAATTGATATAGATGATTTTATAATAAATGGTAAAAGATATGAGGGTACACGTGGTTTATACGAACTTTTATTTATGAATATACCTAATCCTTATGTGTACAGTGAAGAAGATCTCGATAGCTACGCTATGATTCTCAGAGATACCAATGCTCACAAGATAAATTATTCACCTAGAGGGAAAGTGAAGTCTAACAGAGGGAATAAGTATAAAAACATCATATCTTTAATTGCTACACGAGAAAATGAATCAACAAATGAAATGAGCACATATTCAGATTTGGTGCAACAAACGGTGAGTGGAAGTGGCATTGTCTTGACTGACGCCAAACCAAACTTCATATATTATGATGATCCCAACGAACTGGTCGACCGCCTGAGGATTTTGAATGCTTCGGAAGATATTGGTCACACTGGACATCAGAATGAAATAAACTCTATAATTGAAGAATTAAAGGAATTAGATGAGAAATGTGTTAAATTAACTGGTAAAAGTATTGTAGATTGAGGTAATAAATAAAATAATATTCCATTTTTACTGTATAATTTTATTTTCACCAACTACTTACAATTTAGTTATTTCTAGCAATTTTTGTTTTTGGATCTATGAAAAATGGGTTGACAATATTCATGTCTATCCAGTCTTCTTTCTTTAATGTTCTGATTGGGTCACCACTTGGAGCCAATAATCTGTATAGTTCATATAAAATATTACTAATTGATCTAACCAAATAGTTTAGCGTAACACCATCTTGCATATGAATAGGGTCGGCCACATTAGTTAGTCTTTTATTCACAAAGTCCCAAGAAGTCGAATCGGACTTAAGTGTTTTACTGAAGAAGTACTTTAAATTGATAACATCGTTCATGTTTATTGGATCACTGACATTCACCAATCGCTTGTTTTTAAAATTCCAATAAGTTTCAGTCATGGGTGGACACATTGTGTCTACATACAATTTATTTGCAGCGTCTCGATATTTTTTCGGATCTGACACATTGCTAATTGTATGATTTCTTGCATTAATTTCTGTATTATCAAATGTTACACAGCGGTCTTTGATAAACTTATAGTTCACAGCATCGGTCGGATTAGTCGGATCACCTACATGACAAACTGTTGATCCTTTAGCATCGTATTTTTTATCATCATTTAATTTTAAACATTTATTAAATGACGATTTATGTCGTTTTAAATTTACAGCGTCTCCATCATCTTCGGGTTCCATTACATTACGCAACCTTTTGCGACGAATGTCATAATCACCTTCCTTAGTTAATTCAAACCCGATTCCTTTAGGTCCTCTAAGACCTTTGTTACTGCTACTACTAACATTTTGACGTCCAAACTTATCGACGCTCATGATTATACTGACACTATAAAACTGACGTACACGATGAACAGACGTGTTAGTTCTTATCGTGGCGCAGGACTGATAAGTACATTAGGGAGTGTGGCTGGTAGTGTCATTAATAGAGCTATAGATATATTACCCACAGAACTACATTTACCAGGTTATCAGTGGTGTGGTCCTGGTACTAACGTAAAACAGAGATTAGCCAGAGGTGATAGAGGAATTAATAAATTAGATTCAGCTTGTAAAGATCACGACATTGCATACGATAAGTATAAGGACAGTGAGCGAAGATCAACAGCCGATAGAATATTGGCCGAACGAGCTTGGGAAAGAGTGAGGTCATCAGATTCTAGTTTAGGTGAAAAGGCTGCTGCTTGGTTAGTTACAAACGTAATGAAAGCTAAAAGTAAACTCGGTAGCGGCTGTGATAACAGAAAACGTCGACGACAACGTAAGAGTAAAAAGCCACGAAGGAAACAACCTAACAATAGAAAAAGGAAAAGACAGTCAATAAACAAAAAGAAGGGTAAAGGTTTGTACTTAAAACCGTACAGAGGATCTGGGTCAGTTAAAAAAAACTAATATACTCATCACCACTCATAGACAGTATACCAAATGTTCCGCTAACAAATAAAGATATAATCAAATATGCAAAACTATTGAAAATACCATATTTTAGAGGTGTATTTATGAGAGATTTACTTCCATCAAGTATTAACGAAAAGGAATCTGGCGTTGTAAATCTAGACAGTATTACAGGATGGGGTACGCATTGGGTATGTTACTATAAGCGTGATTTTGACATTGAATATTTTGATAGTTTCGGTAATCTGAGACCACCGTTAGAACTTCAGAGGTATTTTAACAGCGGACCATATCGAGTGGTGATTAGATATAATTACTTTCCTAAACAAGAATTTAATACTGTAAATTGTGGTCATTTGTGTTTAGACTTTCTCGCAAGACGGAGATGATTTGTATTACAGGTAGAAGTTCAAGCCTCAAGTGTACACTTTTTCCAGCTATGGATCTTTCATCGTCAGACGAATGGGAGATGGGTTTTATGGACCTCATGACTTACAATTCAATTCCTAATATTGAAGAGAATGTAAATAATAAACTGTACATCGGTAAAGATGTAGAAATAAGTATAGCTACCGGCGCTTATGAAATAGATGATATAAATAATTTTGTGATTGAGGAATTAAAGGTAAAGTCTCCTACAACGCATTTTAAACTCGAGGCTAATAACAATACACTAAAAAGTCACTTAAGTTGTTCACTAGAGATCGATTTCACCAAAGAGAACACCATTGCGTCCTTATTAGGATTTGAAAAGGGTGTGAAATTAGAAGCGAATAAAGTGCACAAGTCGCCTAATCAAGTGTCCATTAATAAAGTAGACATCATACGAATCACATGTAATTTAGTCCGAGGGTCTTATAGAGACGGGATTGAAGGTCACGTACTACACGAATTCTATCCAACTGTAGCGCCGGGATTTAAAATTGTAGAAATCCCAAATACAGTTAAATATCTACCAATAAACAAGCAATTGAGTTTGAACGAATTTTATATTAATTTAGAAGATCAATTTGGTAATTTAATTAATTTTAGAGAAGAATATATCAATATAAGAGTAGATATTAGACCGAGAAGAAAATAATGGGTTTAGTGTTTCCCGCCGCTACTGTATCGAATAAAGAGAAAAATAAAACATTGACCGCAAAAAGAGAATCTAGTGTCAGTCGTGAACAAGTCGTTAAGCAGTTAACATTACGGAACAAAATATACCTACGTACAAAAGTGTCCTCTTTCAAGAGTAAGGATGAATAATATTTTAGATATAGGAACAAATCCTAGCTTCGATAGTTCTATCATTGATATTGAATGGCATTCTCATAATCCGTATACATCAAATTCTTACAAAACAAGTGATGAGATACGGATACCTGTTCATCAGCAAGATGTTTACACATTACCTAGTAAAAGCTACCTACTTTTGGAAGGTAAACTAGTCAAGACAGGTACACCTCCAACTGATGACACCACAACTCAATTAGTTAGTAATGCTATGGCATTTCTGTTCGATGAAATCAGATACGAACTGTGTGGAACTGAAATTGATAGAGTAAAAAACGTAGGTATTTCTACAACAATAAAGAATTTACTTACCTCTAGACCAGGAGACAAGTACTGGATGCAGAACGCATGTTGGCAAAATGAAACCATGGGTGTGATGGTTGATAAAACATTATTTTCGTTTTGTGTTCCACTTAAATTACTACTCGGTTTTGCCGAGGATTATAATCATATTTTACTCAATGTAAAACAAGAACTAGTCCTGTTACGTTCATCTAATGATAAAAATGTTGTGCTTCAACCAGCTGCATCTATATTTGACTTTCAAATTCAACTTAATAAAGTTGTTTGGAAAATGCCGTATGTTCGAGTTGATGATGAAGTGAAATTATCTCTTCTACGTTTGACTGAAAGAGATCAGCCCATATCTATACCATTCAGAAGATGGCAGTTACATGAGTACCCATCATTACCAATTACAAAGTTTTTAACTTGGACAGTCAAAACATCATCCATGATGGAGAAGCCAAGATATGTAATAATTGGTTTTCAAACTGATCGTAAAGACAAAGCAAATAAGAATGCTTCGCATTTTGATTTTTGTAATTTGGATAATATAAAACTGTACTTGAACAGCAAGTACTATCCATATGATAATTTAAATGGAAATAAATCAATTTTATATGATATGTATTCAAGATTTCAATCATCATATTACATAGGTGGTGATGATCAACCTTGTTTGGATAAAATGACTTTTCAAGAGAAGACACCTTTAATAGTAATTGATTGTTCAAAACAAGTTGAGACTTTAAAGACTGGATCATTGGATGTTCGCATTGAGATTCAAACAACTGCTGATATACCAAAGGATACAACGGCGTATTGTCTGATAATTCATGATGCATTAGTCCAATATACACCATTGTCTGGCATTGTAAAAAAGATTATTTGAAATAAATATATGTCTTTATAAAAAATTATTGTCTTTTTTATAAGTAATGTACTTGAACCTTAGAACAAGAAGGGTAATTAATAATGAACGAATAAATAGGTATAAGCAAATTATTTATTTTTTGTAAACTAATTCTATTTACAGACAGATCATACAATAAGACAGATCATACAATAAGCCTAATACTATTTACAGATCATCAATTCTATTTACAGACAGATCATACAATAAGACTAATACTATTTACAGATCATCATCATCATCATTATTATCATCACTATCATCTTCTGTACATAAAGACTTAAAGTGACCATAAGCAATAGTATTGACACCATTTTTGCTAATGATCCTCTTATCGTCCTTATTGCTTAAAGCCACTTTATTACAAGTTATTGTTTTAATTATATGTTTTGTAGATCTAAATAATTTTATTTTTTTTCTAATACAGCCACCGTTTTTTAGACATGACTTGTAATCATCGAACAAAATATCATTTTCAACAACATTTTTTGTGATACCTTTACATTTTTTTTGAACCGTAGGTTCTCTGTTACTTTCACAATCGTTCAATGGAAGAATAGTTTTGAAACAGTATAATTTCGGTCTTAATCCTATAAACTCTTCAATAACAACACTATTACACTCGTCCTTAAATTTACCTAATACCTTTTTATTGGCAGAACTGTAACACATATGTTGTATTGGATAATCTGACGTATCAAAAAATGACATAAAATCTACATCTTCACTTACATCTTTATAAAAGTCATTAGTAAAAATTTCATAAAAAAACGCATCTGTGTCCATGTACAGAATGTTAATTTTAGATTCGTACTTAGGCAACATAATATTGTAGTGGAATTCGTACATCTTTGTCTTGCTTAGTTCTAATACAGAGAACCCTACATAAATTGGTTTGTCGAAGTAAATTGCCTCTCGAGAACATTCTACTAAACTTAATGATTCATCATATATGGTTCTGTCTAAATATGTGGGTTTAATAATTAACCTGTTAAGTCTTTTATCAGATACAACTAATTCTAAATTTAATCTTTTTCTAATATTTTCAATGGTCTTGCCAAACATACTGTTATTTAACAATTTATAAAAATCCTTCTCAAAAGTATTTTGAGCTCTTTGACGTCTCTCAGTGTTGAGATCAATGTAACATTTTAACCAAGACGACTGATTGAATTGTATTATTCTATGAATTTTACTTATAACAAGACCATTTTCTAACGCTTGTTTTAAATTCACATAATGACATATGTATCTTATTTTAGGTTCAAGTGTAGTAAGTAATTTTTTTTGTTTACTATTAGGTGGACATTGACTTATAGGTAAAAAAGGAAGGTCATTGTGCTTGTCATGACATGAAATTGGATAGTATACATCAACTTCTAGGATATAGCCAACAGAAGAATCATTAGGTACATTCATAACGTTAAATTTGTTTAAGTTACCTTTATACCACTTAAAATTATTTAAAGGCAAGGGTTGTGCCATTGCCCAGCCATACAGATTATTACAATCAAGGTACATTATGTAAGAATGCTCTACCTCAGGCTTATAGTTATCCCCCATGTAAGGATTGTTAGCCACTGCATTTCGCTTAATACATGATGTAATACCACCTCTGATTCCGTTCTCTATAAACAAGTACATATTGTAATCACTTAACAATTCTAGTTCTACATTAGTGTGTTTAAGCATAGCATCAAAAGTGAAGCTGGGCAATGTCAGATAATGTGCACAATCCAAACCATAGCTGTTCAAGCACAAATCCCTAAAGTTTTCAAAAACATCACATAATAATAAAACATCCAATTTCAAATAAAGGTCACTATATTCACCTAAAGTGTTTATATTAAAGTGATGCCAAACATCAAGTGCATGTTGATAATCTGCATCCGAAATGTCAGTATTTAAAAGAGTATTTTTAAAACTTTCTTTTGCAGGCAATTGGGTTTCATTTAATTTTGACCAGGAAGATGTATATTCGTAGGGATATACACCTTTGCGTGTAACTAGTGGCAGATCTTCAACAGGAAAAAACAATTTGATATGTTTAAATTTATCACTAGGTAAATTTTTTACAAGTGTGGCTAAATTAGAATTCATAATTTTGAATGTGTCAATAAATCGGATGTTTATTCCACTTGATGTTTGTTTTGAGAACGTAATATATTTTTCTGATGAATTAGGAATGACAGTAACTCGTCTTTTATCGAATCCAAGCTGTCTAACTATGAAGTGTGAATCATAATTAGAACTACCATGAATAAATATTGGAATGTTATTTTGTTCTTGTCTTCTAAAATTACAGGTCTTACAAAGCACAGCTCTAAAACGACCAGTCAAATGACAGTGATCTCTATGGCGTTTAACAGTAGATGAAAAGAATTTATTACACATTTCACAATTTGTTGTTGACTCTACCCTTCTATCTTCATCAACTGTCAGTGGTATCATTGGATAATTATTCTGCTCTAAAGTAATACCTATTGTGTTCACCAAATCAACAATGTACGTCATAAAACATTTGGCTGCGTCTGTACCTCTATATAAATAAGGTTCTCTAGGTAAAACTTGTTTAACACAATGTGCTAAATCATCACAATAAACTACATATACACAAAAGCTCATGGGCTCATGGACATTATTTACAAACGTGTACTTAGATGTTTGACGATTTTCAGGTTTCAACAAGCATTCAAAATCTGCATAAAAAACAATTGGTAATCGGAACATGTTTTGGAAATTTTTAAATTTTAATATGGATTGTTTTTCATCATCAATCTCAGGCATTACTGCGCGCACAGGTTTATTTTGTTTACAGATCTTTTTGTGTACAGTTAATTTCTCAAGCATTGTTGGTCCCTGAAATTTTGTTAAACATCTTTTACAAAATTCTGCTTTGTGTTCATGTCTAGTAGCTTGTGATCTAATCAATTTACTAAAATTTGATATGTAACAATAATGACTGTTGCCCTCATTATTCGTTATCAAAAGAAGATCAATGTGTGTGTTCAGTTCACTGTCACAAATCCTAAGGGGATATATTTCAGTTAGTTCATTTAGTCCATACACATTCACACTAACATCAGGATTTAATCTTTCAAATTTATTTATGTCTTTCAAAGTTGTAGGGAAGTCTATTCCATCAAAATTGAGTTTGTTAATAACATTGTTATATCTGTAATCAATTCTATGTCTGTCTTTACCTTTAACGAAATGACATAAAATCGCCCACTTAAAACAAAACTCGTCTGTGTTTACTGGATTTACAACTGCTTTTTTATCGACAATTTTCTGAGGCAAAGGCAAATAAGTGCTACCTCCTAAAGGGCGATATTTACTAATACGGATCATAATTCCATCTACTCTTAACAGGCTCCATCCACTACCTCGGCCTTCATACTCGGTCTCCTCAGTACATATTTTAGTAAACAATTCATTAAGGATACCATCTAAATTTGTATCTAACAATACTGGCATGTTTTTAGTTTTAAATGCTCTGTCTTGAATTTCATTTGTAGTATGCTTAATATAAGTGCTTTCTACCCAAATATTAAATTTTATTGCATTCAAAATATTTACTTGCTGTTGAATGACTTGAATAAATTTATCTTTATGTAAAGTTAACAATAAACAAATATCTTTAACTGAAGATGAAGAGTTTTTGAGAAAGAATGTCTTTAAATTTCCACGAAATGCTGTTTCTATTTCTACAAATGTATCTAATACTGATGTTGCATTAAGACGATTAGTTTTACCCCTAGGATTTCTTACTGTTACGTTGTCTTCAAATGTGTTTATCATATCATCTTCTTCGTCATCTTTATCCTCATTTTCACCAGTATTAGTTGTAGTAATGCATCTAGATGTGCTTGGAATGTCGTCTGTTTCCATTGGTTCCACTGTTATCAATCTACGTTTTTTAAAAGGCAAATGATGATCCATCTGTAAATAAAGAATAAAATCTTAAAATATTAAATGAACAAACTTATTTATAAATATATTATTGGGAAAACTTTGTCCTCTTTCTAGGTTTGTCCTCATATTAACGGGAAAACTTTGTCCTCTTTCTAGGTTTGTCCTCACTGTCATCATATTCAGTCTTTTTCGCATCTTTCATATTTAAAATTCGTTTAGCCTGTTCAGTCCATACCTCATTGAGTTTCTCAAACGCAGGATCATTATCATCATTTACTAAAAACACAACCTTCTTTGAAATCTTCGTCCAATACCTGTCTGGTGTAATTCCTTTCAGGTCGTCACAATCCGTTATTTCAATTTTTAATAAATACCGACCCTCTTCTCCAGGAGTAGTACATTTTCTGACAGTATCTTCGTTTCTCATAGCAACCTGTTGACTTATCAGTGTAGTTCCTTTAAACTTTTTCCCAACACCTAGTCCAAACAAATTGAATACATCATCTTCATCGGTGTCTGCTACTTTTTTTACCTGCTCTTTGTTCTCAGCTACTTTTTTTACCTGCTCTTTGTTCTCATTCATTGACTTTTTAACGAGATCATGAAGCAATTTTACCGACTCAATTGAATATCTGTTTTTACTGTACACTTCAAATAGGGGTTCGGTATATTCGATCAGTTCTTCATGTTCCCTCTCTACTTCGTTCATATAGTCTAACTTATGTTGTGACAAATCTCCCGACATAGCAACACCTGAACCAATTGCATTGGAGGCTAGTTTTAAGTGAAAATACAGACTTGTAACTTCTGAATTCATTAAGTCAGACACACCTGTACGTATTGCATAAAGGGTCTTTTCCCAAAGAGAAACTGAATTCAATCCAAGCAATATTAAAATCTCTATAACCCCTTTCAAGGTGTAAGAACTATCATTATTTTGAGTTACAGATGAATTACGTGTTGTACTTGCGATTATGTTACTTGCGGTACTTGGTTTTTTTCTCGACGCTCTTTTATTGCCTGAAGAAGATGGAGGTTGTGTCATGGGTTGCTTCTGAGAAGATTCAGTGGACATCAAATCAGAAGACAAAATTGATGTAAGGTCGATGCTCTCCATCATACCTATACATAAAGAAATAATAAATTATAATCTATTTTTAACAAACAATAAATTATAATCTATTTTTAACAAACAATATAATAATCTGTTATTTAATTAATTTTGACTATATATAAGTAATTTGAAGACATTACAACAAACCTCCATCTTCCGTAGGGGATTGTTAAAATTATATTCTGTTGAGCTAATTGTCTCCTCTACTAGTATTTGACTATGGATCATGCAATTCTTTTATTATAGGCTTGACGTTTTTCACATATTAGTTGTGTCATCCTATCTCCCTTATTTATTTCAAATGGTATATCAGAATAATTAGAAAAAAAAAAAAAAAAACATTGAAAATGGTTACTTACTTTGGTCGATGTTTTCTAAAGACATGTAGTGGCTGCGAAGCAAGACTGAGTTGAGAGAAGGAGGTAGATAAGACTGAGTTGAGAGAAGGAGGTAGATACACAGACTGCAGAAGGCAGAACACCTAAAACATAACATCAACATTTATTTTTAAAATGTTTACATAGTTAATGCGTTATCAACCTGAAACATGTTTACATAGTTAAAGATTTTATTTATTATAATGAAAAAGAATCAATAAGTTAGTTGTTGACTTACTTTAGTCTATGGTTTCTAAAGACCTGTAGTGGCTGCGAAGCAAGACAGAGTTGAGAGAAGGAGATATGAGGAAGAAAATACAAAATTTAAATATTCTCAAACACAATAAATCCTAATTGAATACAAAACGTTAGTACCTATCAAATAACATTGTTTAAACCTTTAAATGGGACTATCTTATACAACAAATCCCTTAATATATCTTATTTATAAATTTTTACTTACTATAATAATAATGATAAATCAACAAAGTTAAATTGCATATTGGAATGGATTGCACTTAATATTATAACTGTAACATTAAATAAACTTTTCTAACAATCCCTATGCAATATATAACATTCAATTTAATAGAAATAGGGTATGAAATATTCAACTGTAGTCTTTGATATAAACATTATTTAAACATTTGTAAAGCTAATTTAAATCTTTTACAAAAATGAAAAATTTTAATATTCCCGAAACACAATAAATCTGAATTTAAACCAATAAAAATTCAAAAAATTTATATACAAAACTTTAGTACGTATCGAATAATAAAAACCTTTAAATGGGGCTATCTCCCACAAAGATCTCATTATATATCATATTTATAAATTTTAACTTACTATAATAATGATAAACCAACAAAGTGAAATTGCATGTGAAAATGGATTGCAGATAATATCAAAACTGTAATATTAAATAAACTCTTCTAATAATCCCTATGCAATAACTTTGTATTTGATAGTAAAATTGAATACATGAAAAATATGAATGTAAATTAATCTTCTTATTAACAGAAAATCTATAAAAATCCAAACAACTTGGAATAAAAATGCAAGATTCAACAAAAGTTACTCACCAGATTCACTATCTGCTGTGTGAAGCAAGAGGTTCCGGGCGAACCGTTGGTCTCTTGTTTGTGAAACTGCAGATGCTGCTAGCTTGAAATATTGGTGTATTTATACCAGTAAAATGACGTCAATTGAACATGTGTCCGACCGCGTGCACACGTGTTAGGCCGCGTGGTGGTCAAGATCCAAACTCAAAGTACAGATGATGAAATATTGCATCAGCAAAATTAGACTTAGAAAATTTTCTCATGTACAAAGAGTTCTCTGGTAGCAGAAGACACATCAGCTGTTGTAAACAAAAATCACCTGTTATGAAAAAAACTATACAACATCAACAAAAAACCCTCTGGTTTATTTGTTAGATGGGCAGAATAAATTAATACTATATAAAATACAAAATATTACTATTATTCAAATTAATACTGTGTAACAAGAAAAAATACACTAGTTAATTGAAGCACAACCTGTCCTTTTTCATAGAGTTTTCGAAAATTTAAATATTAATTATTATATGAATATCACATACTATATGTAGGTACTATTTAAATTCATAGAATAGTATTTTACCTTACGATTTTTAAATACTAAATTAAATATTAAATAAAATATAATATGATTTTTATTTTCTATATATAAACCACCTAAATATGGAATCCGAACAACATGTAATGAAAAACAAAGTATCAGGCTAGCAGAAATGAGCAGCAGTCACATAATCAGTTCGCGAGACAGTCGCGACTATCTTACGGAGAGGTCGCCGGGTCACGCTGATTTGATAATGGCAATTTGTATGCTGCGCGCGGCAACTGTAAAATTGATAACTCCTACCAGTCTTTGCTCGCCTAATACTTAACGACCGTTTTAACGTATTTATTCGCGACTGAAAAGGATATAAAAGGATAACGAATTCGAAAAACGCGTTTGTATTTAATATAGTGTAACTAAAAGTATCGTATATGTATTTATTATAGTATATTGTAATAAATCGTATGAGTTGGCAGCACTGAGATATATTTTTGCAATTAATCGTGCGAGTTGGTAACACTGCGAAAAAACAGTTGGTACATTTTATATAGTATAAAGAGAAACTGATTTTTTTTTCGGTTGAAATGGTCGGTATTAAATACGAATTAAAAATACATTTCATATAGTATAACGTGTACTGGCTCGGTGTAAGCGAAGCGAACGAAGGCACACGTTCTTCTGCCGCTACTTACGTTACCCTCTCGGGTGTGTCACTGTGCCGCAGTGGATTCGACTCCGTTTCACAAACGGAAGGTTCTAGGATCGATCCCAGCAACGGCCGTAGACACTTTTTGCCCACACAATAAATACAATTAATTTAATAAATACGCCGTGACGTCAGAGCGTGGCGTGACGTCACACCCAAAACAACACTGACCTAGGACAACGTCGTGGGGGGTCCACGTGCTTGTAGTAAAGGGGTCAACACCACACCAAAACAACACTGACCTAGGACAACGTTGCGGGGGGTCCACGTGCTCGTAGTAAACTTGACCTTCAAGGTCGCCACGTGGCAGTAGTAAACAATAGTAAACTTGACCTCAAGGTCAACACGTGGTGATAAATTTGTAAACAATAACAGTACAAAGTCCAAGGTTGCGCTTCAACCGCCATTTCTATACTACTTTTGTTGTATTACTATGTAGTAATATTTATATCGACGATCGTTTATTTCGTACATTTTCGTGTTTATATACTGATCAGTGGTGAATGAGATTGCTTTCCATAATTGAATGATAGCATGTTTTAAAAATTGTTGGTTGTAATATAGCGAAAGAAAAAACCATTAGCAGGTATCCAGTCAAAAGTAGGAATGAGACAAAAGATTAGCAAATTAGTTTTGTTTAGTAATGTATAGTTTTCATATAGTTTGTAATTTTACACAAATATATATTTATTAATAATATATTTTTAACAATAAAATATACATTAATTTTTAACCCAAAAGGGATTGTAAGGTCACCTTTACGTAAGGATGGAAATCAGTATTGATATTGAAAATAAATTTAAAAAATATAATTTACAAATTATGAAATGAACGGATATTCATTTTTTTGTTTTTGTAAGTTTTTTATGGCAATAGTATTAGATTGTATTAATAAGTACTGCCTAACCTGGGTCACATTAGAAAATTTTTATCATTAAAGTTTTACAATAAATCAATTGTAATGGTAACATTTTAGTATTATTTTAGTCCAAGTCTAGTATTTCCATTTTTACAAAATTTCTCATTATAATCTT
Organism: Stictocephala bisonia; assembly: GCA_035578905.1. Taxonomy (NCBI): domain Eukaryota; kingdom Metazoa; phylum Arthropoda; class Insecta; order Hemiptera; family Membracidae; genus Stictocephala; species Stictocephala bisonia. The sequence continues at coordinate 23,352 of JAQJVL010001306.1, forward strand.
TATTATATATCTGTCACTGTTTTGTTTAACACAGGTGCATTTAATCAATTCTTTTATAATCTGAAATAATACTATTATATGATTTGTTTTGACTTATTAGGTAATTTATATGATTATTTATGCAAGCTGATATAATTTATTCTGCTATTTTAGCTTTTAATTAGTTTTTTAAAATTATTATGTATATAGTAATATTGAAGTAATTAGTGTTACTAAAATAGTAAGTAGTAATGACCTATTATGTATAGAAATTGTGCATCAAATTTAAGAAAAATAACTTTGTATTAAATTAAATTAAGAATCTGTTTTAAATTATGAAAATTACCTGATAATCGACAAACCAAGGAAGCTATTGTTTTGTTGCTTTTGATATAAATTCATCGACAGTTTTATAAAGCCTATACATATGCGTGTGTATGTTTTCCACACTTTGATGCACGTATTTCATGTTTATGTGGACAAATGTACTAATTATTCGTATAAGTTGTTTTCTTATTCCTTTTTGGAACGATTTATTCTGCGAATGATCTCAATTTCGTTCAAAATTAAATGCATACTAACCTAGAACTGTATTAACAAGTGATGTTTAAACTTAATTGCTCCAAAACATACCCTTATATGCTTCAAAAGCCTTCAAAACGCATATAGTGCCTTATGACAGAGTGCCTGGGTTGACTGGTTGGTGGGGGGGGGGGGGGGGTGGACTGCTGTCCTGTCACACAATGCGCTATCCATTCATCGATGACCGTTACTCTTCAATTTCATAAGTTCTCTTAAAAAAAGGAAAAACACACACAAACTTAATCTTGTAAACATGTGTAACGAAATAATGTGCTATCCCTATTGATCCCTTAGTATTTTGACAACTAGCTTTTTTATGCTGCAATTCTTTTATATATTTATTGAAGCACTTGCTAGTGTTTTAAACTACGATTAGAGAATAATAAACAACAAAAAACAAAGAATATTAATTTTGATAGCAATATGAATAAAATGATTTAAAATCACTTACTATAAGAAATTAAACTATTTATGTGTAAACAATTTGAAATTTACTAAATATTTGTATAATAATTATAAAATTATTACTTTATATTTAAAATATTAATGTATATCTTGCAAAATGTACCAGAATAATACGCGAGAAACACCAGCTTTTTAATGCTAAAGTAATTAAAAAAAAAACCAAAGAAAAGAACATTTTATCATGCCAGTTCTATTGGGTCTGATTGAATATTTACGTGAGAAAAAATTATATTTTAATTATAATTTTAAAATTAATGTTTGTATAAATTGAAGGATACTTAATTACTGTATCTGTTTGATATACATATACTCATTTCTCACACGAAAATACAACAATAATCAGAGACATAGCCAAATAAGTTGAGGACTGTTAGTATGAAATAAAACTAAGGAAATTCCTCCAGAAGGTTGTCTACGTGACGGCTGCTAAACAACAATTACTAAACTGGGTTACACCAACTTTTCACTTACTCTATTCAACTAGTGGTGACATGTTACAGTATTCTCACAAAGTGTTATTGGCCACTTAAATGAAGTGGCCAATAACACTTGGCCACTCTAAGCAGAGATCAGAACTATTTCTGCTTAGATATATCATTGATATCACTTTTATATTATTTATCACTTAACAATATTGTTGAATTCTTCAAATATGGAGCGGTAAATATGTAATTGTAAACACACTAAATATATAAATGAACAAGGTTAACGATAAATATTTAAACTTAAAAGTGTTATTAGATTTATAAATATTTGATATTTTAGTGGCAGTATTACGATCATTAATAAACGCATAGTATGGAGTAAAATAAACGTAATCATATTCAAAATAAATAACTTTTGAACTTACTAAAGCTATGGTATATATTTAATATTATAATTAATTAACATTGTAAAATGTAATAAACATTGCCAAATATTCCCACATATGCCATTTATTAAGTGAAATGAAACTTTTAACAAACATACTTATTATTAATATCAGTAAATTTATTAATATATGCACCTTGTTTTTATCTACAACAACTACTGTTATATCACATGTTACGATGATCGTTATACTGCGGCAAGATGGAGGAACGTTCTTGAGAGATTTCTAGTGCCAGTGATCGTTATACTGCGGCGATATGGAGGGATGTTCTCTAGAGCTTTCTAGTTACGTTGATCATTATACTGCGGCGAGATGGAGGAACGTTCTAGAGAGCTTTCTAGTGACAGTGATCTTTATACTGTGACGAGAGGAGGAAAAGTCTTGAGAGCTTTCTAGTGACGATGATTGTTATACTGCAGTGAGATGAAAGAAGGTTCTCAAGAGCTTTCTAGTGACAGTGATCGTTATACTGCGGTGATATGGAGGAACGTTCTTGAGAGCTTTCTAGTGACAATAATTGTTATACTGTGGCGAGATGGAGGAAGGTTCTTGAGAGATTTCTAGTGACAGTGATAGTTATACTGCGGTGAAATGGAGGAACGTTCTTGATAGCTTTCTAATGACGATGATCTTTTTACTACGGCGCCATGGTAGAAGGTTCTCGAGAGATTTATAGTGACGATGATCGTTATACTGCGATGAGATGGATTTACGTTCTTGAGAGCTTTCTAGTGACAGTGATCGGTATACTGCGGTGATATGGAGGAACGTTCCTGAGAGCTTTCTGTTGACGATAAATCTTTATACTGCGGTGAGATGGAGGAAGGTTCTCGAGAGTTCTCTAGTGATGATGATCGTTTTACTGCGATGAGATGGAGGTACGTTCTTGAGAGCTTTCTAGTGACAGTGATTGTTATACTGCGGTGGTATGGAGGAACGTTCCTGAGATCTTTATAATGACGATAATCTTTTTACTGCGGTGACATGGTGGAAGGTTCTCGAGAGATTTGTAGTGACGATGATCGTTTTACTGTGACGAGATAGATTTACGTTCTTGAGAGCTTTCTAGTGCCAGTGATCGCTATACTGCAGTGATATGGAGGAACGTTCTTGAGAGCTTTCTAGTGATGATGATTGTTATACTGCGGTGATATAGAGGTACGTTCTTGAGAGCTTTCTAATGACGATGATCCTTTTCCTACGGCGACATGGTGGAAGGTTCTCGAGAGATTTATAGTGACGATGACCGTTATACTGCGACGAGATAGATTTACGTTCTTGAGAGCTTTCTAGTGACAGTGATCGTTATACTGCAGTGATATGGGTGAACGTTCTTGAGAGCTTTCTTGTGATGATGATCGTTATACTGCGGTGATATATAGGAACGTTTTTGAGAGCTTTCTAGTGACAGTGATCGGTACACTGCGGTGATATGGAGGAACGTACTTGAGAGCTTTCTATTGACGATTATCTTTATACTGCGGTGAGATGGAGGAAGGTTCTCGAGAGTTCTCTAGTTATGATGAATGTTATACTGCGATGAGATGGAGGTACGTTCTTGAGAGCTTCCTAGTGACAGTGATTGTTATACTGTGGCGAGATGGAGGAACGTTCTTGAGAGCTTTCTAATGACGATGATCCTTTTCCTACGGCGACATGGTGGAAGGTTCTCGAGAGATTTATAGTGACGATGATCGTTATACTGCGACGAGATGGATTTACGTTCTTGAGAGCTTTCTAATGACATTGATCGTTATACTGCAGTGATATGGGTGAACGTTCTTGAGAGCTTTCTTGTGATGATGATCGTTATACTGCGGTGATATATAGGAACGTTCTTGAGAGCTTTCTAATGACGACGATCTTTTTCCTACGGCGACATGGTGGAAGGTTCTCGAGAGATTTATAGTGATGATGTTCGGTATACTGCGACGAGATGGATTTACGTTCTTGAGAGCTTTCTAGTGACAGTGATCGTTATACTGCAGTGATATGTGTGAACGTTCTTGAGAGCTTTCTTGTGATGATGATCGTTATACTGCGGTGATATAGAGGAACGTTCTTGAGAGCTTTCTAGTGACAGTAATCGGTATACTGCGGTGATATGGAGGAACGTTCCTGAGAGCTTTCTGTTGACGATAAATGATAATAAAATACTGCGGTGAGATGGAGGAAGGTTCTCGAGAGTTCTCTAGTGATAATGATCGTTATACTGCGATGAGATGGAGGTAAGTTCTTGAGAGCTTTCTAGTGATGATGATTGTTATACTGCGGTGATATAGAGGTACGTTCTTGAGAGCTTTTTAGTGACGATGATTGTTATACTGCGGCGAGATGGAGGAACGTTCTTGAGAGCTTTCTAATGACGACGATCCTTTTCCTACGGCGACATGGTGGAAGGTTCTCGAGAGATTTATAGTGACGATGATCGGTATACTGCGACGAGATGGATTTACGTTCTTGAGAGCTTTCTAGTGACAGTGATCGTTATACTGCAGTGATATGTGTGAACGTTCTTGAGAGCTTTCTTGTGATGATGATCGTTATACTGCGGTGATATAGAGGAACGTTCTTGAGAGCTTTCTAGTGACAGTGATCGGTATACTGCGGTGATGTGGAGGAACGTTCCTGAGAGCTTTCTGTTGACGATAAATCTTTATACTGCGGTGAAATGGAGGAAGGTTCTCGAGAGTTCTCTAGTGATGATGATCGTTATACTGCGATGAGATGGAGGTACGTTCTTGAGAGCTTTCTAGTGACAGTGATTGTTATACTGCGGTGGTATGGAGGAACGTTCTTGAGATCTTTCTAATGACAATGATCTTTTTACTGCGGTGACATGGTGGAAGGTTCTCGAGAGATTTGTAGTGACGATGATCGTTTTACTGTAACGAGATGGATTTACGTTCTTGAGAGCTTTCTAGTGACAGTGATCGCTATACTGCAGTGATATGGAGGAACGTTCTTGAGAGCTTTCTAGTTATGATGATTGTTATAATGTGGTGATATAGAGGTACGTTCTTGAGAGCTTTTTAGTGACGATGATTGTTATACTGCGGCGAGATGGAGGAACGTTCTTGAGAGCTTTCTAATGACGATGATCCTTTTCCTACGGCGACATGGTGGAAGGTTCTCGAGAGATTTATAGTGACGATGATCGGTATACTGCGACGAGATGGATTTACGTTCTTGAGAGCTTTCTAGTGACAGTGATCGTTATACTGCAGTGATATGTGTGAACGTTCTTGTGAGCTTTCTTTTGATGATGATCGTTATACTGCTATGATATAGAGGAACGTTCTTGAGAGCTTTCTAGTGACAGTGATCGGTATACTGCGGTGATATGGAGGAACGTACTTGAGAGCTTTCTATTGACGATTATCTTTATACTGCGGTGAGACGGAGGAAGGTTTTAGAGAGTTCTCTAGTTATGATGATTGTTATATTGTGATGAGATGGAGGTACGTTCTTGAGAGCTTCCTAGTGACAGTGATTGTTATACTGCGGTGGTATGGAGGAACTTTCTTGAGATCTTTCTAATGACGATGATCTTTTTACTGCGGTGACATGGTGGAAGGTTCTCGAGAGATTTGTAGTGACGATGATCGTTATACTGCGGCGAGATGGATTTAAGTTCTTGAGAGCTTTCTAGTGACAGTGATCGCTATACTGCAGTGATATGGAGGAACGTTCTTGAGAGCTTTCTAGTGATGATGTTTATTATACTGCGGTGATATAGATGAACATTCTTGAGAGCTATGTAGTGACGATGATTGTTATACTGCGGTGAGATGAAGGAACATTCTTGAGAGCTTTTTATTGACAATTATCTTTATACTGCGGTGAGATGGAGGAAGGTTCTCGAGAGCTTTCTAGTGACTTTGATCTTTATCTTTATACTGCGACGAGATGGAGGAACGTTCTTGAGACATTTCTAGTTACGGTGATCAGTATACTGCGACTAGATGGAAGAACGTTCTTGAGAGCTTTCTAGTGACGATGATCGTTATACTGCGGCAAAATGGAGGAAGGATCTCGAGAGCTTTCTAATGACGGTGATTGTTACACTGCGGCGAGATGAAGGAACGTTCTTTAGAGCTTTCTAGCACCATTAAAATATGGTTCATTGCTTCTTTTTGTGCACCATTTCCTTTTTTTCTGTTTTTAATAACTGATTTGAATAAAGTAATATTTGTCTATAGGCGATGTTTATTATAAAAGGAAAACACTATGTGAGTAGTTGTAACAATCGTCTTTTTGATGTTACTCTAATTTAAAATCTGTAATTAATTTAATAAAATTAATTGAATTATAATTATTGATTTTCAATAATTAGTCACTATTTTGGGTGACAATCTGTAATGTATTACCTTTATGAGGTTGTTACATTAATTTGATTATTCTTTTTATATTTTATTTTCTAAATAATAAAAATTTAATTTAATTCAAAGCATGATTATATTTAAAAAATCTCAGGGTCTTTGTCGGGTAAATTGGCAGGGCTATATGATACAATAAATCAAGACAGTTTTTATTTTACAAGATTATTTTAATTACATATTTTCAAAAATCCTTTTCTAAGTTCATTTAAAATATGATAATAAGAATTCAAAAATTAAATTTATTTCATTTAGTGGAGGTATGTTAAAAGTTACAATCTTAAACTAAGTGTAAAGCTGAACTTATCTAAAATAATTTTTATAGATGAATCCCAATTATTATCTCGAGTCCGATTTATTCTTTGTCTTGGATGACTACTCAAATTACACGCACAGTATATATTTTGAAAAGAAAACTTGTTTTAAATCACCACATAGTATTTAATTTTACGAATTTACTGATTAATATAACTATGACCACGCGGTCTCAAAAGTTCATCCTATGAAATCATCTTGTTGCCAGGACTGATGGTCTTAGACTGGGGAGAGTTGCGTCTCTTAACCGACGGGCTTGTGTCCTCTCCCCTACCCTTTCTTCCGGTACAATTCGTCATTTGCGTTGTAGAGTTTTGGCAATTTCCGCTTGCACCACGAGGTTGCTGTCCGACAGCTACCTCCATCCACGGATATATTCTCAACTAGATGCAACGTTCTGATTGGTTCCCTTCAGGAATCGTCCGCTGAGTCGTTTCTGGTACGTTTAATTTACTTGGATCCGGGGTGGGGGTAATTTGGCGGGAGTTGTCGGTTCAATTTCCGTACTAACACTCCTTTCCGTCTCGTTGGTGTTCGGTTTATTTTCGAATGCAACCGGGAATGTTGTTGTTATCTGGTGCCACTCAGACCCGTGGACACATGTTTCCTGATAATTTCTTGGAAAGAGCCCACCCATGTTTTCCTTTGTAACAAAGGAAGATTGTATTTTGTTTAGGACAGATATTTCTGTTTCCTTTTCTATCTAACTAGTGATTTACTCACAACAATTCTCGAATGTAATTTGAACATTCGTTATTTATTCTAATTAAATATATTCTTTTCTTTAATACAATAATTTATTATTTATTTGAATCAATTAATTTATTTTGTCAATTTGGTGACCCGTTACATAGTCTGAATTATAAATATTATTTATTTTACTACGCCATTTAATAATACCTCGACAGTCAGGACAAATGAGGACCTACATATATCTTGGAATCCGAAACACGTGATATTGGTCTTACACGTGGCCATTTGGCTGTATTGGCTGAAACACGTGATTTTTAGTCAACTGATGAGCCTAATAATCGGATTTTTTCCCTAGACAACACTACATATCTGTCTACCACCCAACACGGACACTTAAGACTTTTGTTGTAGTATTACGCCGATGGTACCTTGGTGGTCGCTATTTTGGTATTAAGAGGACTGAGAATAGAACATGTCATATACGATCTCCACAATAGTTACTAGGCTACAGCATTATATAGCATTGAGTGAGTGCATGCAGATGGGCTAGACGCGTGTCACATCGGCTCCGCTAATATATGTTTTATTAAGTGGGTTATAGAGTGTTTGTGAATGTGATTTGTTGCTAGCATGTTTATTTTATGTTTATTAATAATTAAGTGAAGTTTGAAGCAACTGTGAATTGTGATTAACCCGTAATAAGTGAAAATATAAGTGAATCATCAGGTTATTTAGGCAGTGTAGGAGTCGGTGTTCTGCATGTTGGTCAAGATCACGCGATAACGAAGCTGCTCGGTGAGTCATGGCGCCCCCACCGACGAGAAATACTCGCAACAACAGTTCTACTGATTCTAACCTTACTGTGGATCAAAAGCTTGATTTACTTTTGAATGAAGTGGCAGATATTAAAAGTGACAATAAGGTTCTTAGTAGTGACATTCTTGAAATAAAGCAGGACTTGAAACAGTTTAAAACTGATATAAGCAACACTATGGACATGTGTTTTGAAAAAATAGAAAAATGTAACGCAATAGTAAATGTCAATAAAAACAGGGTAGATGCTCATGAAATAGACATTAATTAATTTTGGAAAATAAAAGCTTAAAAGGGCAGGTTACAAATCTTCAAAAATCAGTACGGATTGCAGAACAATATTCAAGAAGTAATTCTTTGGAAATTTATGGCGTTCCAGAAATAAAAAATGAAGTTATTATGGATGTTGTCAAGAAGGTTGCAAAGGTGATACGTTTTGACTTTAAAGATGAAATAATAGATTGATTTACTTTTGAATGAAGTGGCAGATATTAAAAGTGACAATAGGGTTTTTAGTAGTGACATTCTTGAAATAAAGCATCGGCTGTCCACAAATGTCAGAAATCCAAATGCTCCGAGAGGGATAGTATTAAAATTTTGTAGACGCCTAGATATGGAACAGATGCGTGAGAAAAGTCGTGTGAAAAATGGTTTCTCAGCTGTCGAACTTGGGTATCAGAGTGAGAGTAAGGTCTACATTAACCTCGCATTAACGAAGGAGACAAGGACTCTGTGGAATGACACTCGCACTTTCAAAGTCAAAAACCAATACAAGTATGCCTGGATTACCAGCGCCGGGAAGATATTTCTACGGAAGATGGAGGGATCTCGAGCTATTCTTATTAGTGAGAAAGCTGATCTAGACTGCTTAAAGTAGGATTAGCTAGTTATCAGGTACCTACTTACAATAACGTACAATAACTCATGTGCATGTATTTACTATGGTTAATAACTAAACTAGTACTATAGAAACAGAAAATTGATAAGGTTTATTTATAATGAGAGTTTTAATTATATATCTATGAGTTTAATTATTGATAAAGTGCATGAATTATGTTTGTAATTTTGGTGTATGTATATATAATTACGTTTTTGGTCTTTTCTGTAGGTTTTCAATTAGTAATAAATTAAAAATACTGGTGAATCGAATATAACTATTTATTATCAAAATGTAAGAGGCTTGAGATCTAAAACCACTGATTTTCGTTTGGCGCTTTTAGAAAATAAGTTTGACATAATAACTTTGACTGAAACTTGGTTAAATTCATCTGTCTACAATTCGGAACTATTTACTAATGAGTATATTGTTTATAGAAGAGATAGGAATCAACAAATTACCGGGTAAACAAGGGGAGGGGGTGTTTTAGTAGCGGTTAAACATTGTTTCAAAACTAATAGATTATACGAGTTAGAAACCAGTGATGATAATGTATGGATAACAATCAAGTTGCCTAAGGGACCTAATATAATTTTTGCCGTGGTATATTTTCCTCCTAATTCTCGTTTAAATGAATATAAAATGTTTTTTGACAAATTGGATTCATATAGTTTAAATCATGAACATTTAATTATACTGGGAGATTTTAATCTTCATATTACTGGTATAAATTATAACTTAGCTTTGGGCAATGAAATATGTAGAAGGTTATTGTTTTTTAATAAATTGCACGGTTTTAAGTTATATAATGATATTCTGAATGCACAGGGTCGTACACTAGATTTGGTTTTGTCAAATATAATTAATTTAAAGGTGAGTGAAGAATCTAATCCATTTGTGAATGTAGATAAATATCATCCTGCTCTTATATTGAAATTTAATGTTGTATATATTTTTAAAGAATGTAGTAGAAGTAGTAATCTTTCTTATAATTACTCTAATGTAAATAAATTATTATAATCTTTACAAAGAAATTGGAAGTATTGATTGGCAGGATTTGTTTAAGTGTGATAACTTGAATGAATCTATTGAATTGTTTTATAATGAGTTGTATACAGCTTTAAATTTGCATGTACCTCAAACTGTTAAATTTAAATCGAAGTATCCGTCATGGTTTTCTCATGATTTAAGGGGATTGATCAAATGTAAGGAAAAATATAGAAAAAAATATAAGAAATATAACGTTCCATTTTTTTTGGAGCGATATAAAGATTTAAGAATGCAATCCAAGCGTTTAATTAAAGTGGAATACAAGCATTATGTGAGTAGAGTGGAGGGTGAGTTAACAGTAAAACCTAAAACATTTTGGAAATTAATAAAACAATTAAGAGTTGTTGATAATTTTCCTTCTACAATGAATTACAATGGCACGGTGGTGGAGGGGGGAGAGGCGATAACAGAGGCTCTGGCCTCTCATTTCAGCTTGGTTTATATCAATTGCACTTTGACTCCAGACGAATTGTGTTGTGGTGCTAAGCATTCATCTGTTATGGAACATGTCAGTTCAATGTCTTTATCAGAAATATCGGAATATGAAGTAATAAATAGTATAAAACAGTTAAAATCAAAAAGGTCACTAGGACCGGATAGTATTCCACAGTACATTTTTAAGGGTTGTGCTGAGTTTTTTGTTGCTCCCTTAAAACATTTATTTAATCTGTCAATCAAACAATGTTGTTTTCCTGATGCTTGGAAGATAACAAGGGTTGTACCAATACCCAAGAAAGGTCGTATTGATGACATTGAGAATCATCGGCCGATAGCGGTGTTATCACCTCCTGCTAAAATATTTGAGTCAATAATTTATAATAGATTGTTTTGTTATATTAACAAATACATTAGTAAATGTCAACTTGGCTTTCTTCCGAATAAATCAATAAACTCCAATTTGTTAAATTTTTCTCAGTATTACAATTATGCTGTTGACAACAACATCCAAGTTGATGTTATTTATACAGACTTTCAAAAGGCGTTTGACATAGTTAATCATTTGAGTCTGCTTAGTAAACTAAATTATTATGGACTTAATGATCAGTGTGTGAAATTTTTTTCAACTTATTTACACGGGAGAAGTCAGTTTGTTAGTTTTGCAGGATTTACCTCTAGTAGATACATAGCTGGCTCAGGTGTCCCGCAAGGCTCAAATTTAGGTCCATTGTTATTTTTAATTATGATCAATGATGTGGGAACACATATTAAAAACAGTGAATTACTGCTTTATGCGGATGATATGAAACTTTTTTCGAAGATAAACAATGTTAGTGATTGCTATAAATTACAACAAGATCTTAACGCACTTGTATTGTGGAGCAATTCAAATTTAAAATTTAATCTTGAAAAATGTGTTGTTATGTCATTTTCCAGAAAACCAGACAAAAGTAAAATTAAATTTAATTATGACATGGGGGGAAAACAATAAATAGGAAATCAACTGTTAGAGATTTAGGTGTATTATTTGACACAAAATTAAGTTTTACTGAACATATTATCTCAATTTGCAAATCGGCATATTCAATATTAGGCTTTATAAGAAGATGCGGAAATTTTTTAAATAGTTTGGAAGCAATTAAATCAGTCTTTGTTTCACTTGTTAGAGCTAGACTTGAATATGGAGCTGTAATATGGAATCCTCATGTTAATTATCTCATAGATATGATTGAAGCAGTACAGAAAAAGTTTTTGAGGTTTTTATATTATAAGGCATTTGGTCACTATACATTAGATGTTCCATATTCAGAATTACTAAATATCTTCAATATTGCAAGTTTGTCAAAAAGACGCAAGATTAGCATGCTTATCTATCTTCACAAGTTAGTGGGTGGGGTACTCGATGATAGCAAGCTGTTATCTCAACTGGACTTTGCCATCCCCCGTCCAAACTCCCGTAGCCTTATGTTATTTGTTCCGAAATACTCTCGCACTAACCTTGGATATTTCTCCAGTTTAAATACAATGATTAGACTATACAATGTTAATTCACCTTCACTTGACATTTTTTATAACTCACTTGATTCTTTTAAAAATACTTTAGTTGAGATTGTTGACAATTGATATTAATTGAGATTAATTGTTTATGAAATGTTGCTTGTTATTCAGCATTACAGAGTATAAATATGTTATTGGTTACAAATTAGGATAAGTCTGAGTGTTTATGTATTCATTGATTTTTGTTCATGTTATATTTATTCATGTTATATTTATTATATAGTCTTGTGTTTTCATTTTTGGTTTCTGTCATTTGTTATATCTATGTGTAAATTGTTAATCTTAACACGCCATTTTTATGATGAATAATGTGTGTATTGTGGAACTGTTGGACTGAGAGATAATGAACTGCATGTGCATATTTAAATATTATAATCTTAATGCTGCAATGTAATTGGTGTTGTTGCTGTTTTGTAGCATTGTAAAATAAATAAATACCACAAGTGCCGACTAGTGGAGTGCATTTTGCTGTTTAATAGGATATCAAACTGCCAGGGTTGATTAAATGATGAAAATTAATTATTACATTTAATTTTGAAAATGAATATAATTGGAAGAAATTATATTTATTGCTGGAATTTAATTCATACTCGATACTCAACATTTATTACATATATATATGTTTTCTTTAAGAATTTACCTGATAACAAAATTTTACTTTTATTACCTATTTATTTGGAAACAGCACTTCCCAACAAAACAAGAGAATTTGAAAAGTGGATTTGAAATATTCTAGAATCATGTATTTTCAAAGAGGGATTATAAACAAATATAAACGAGAGCAAATTGTAGTAATAAGTTAAAATCATTCGCATCATATTGGTCCTTCACAATCTCAGTCCATCATTAAGGTAATCTAGAACAGCTGTTGCTGCAATACTTGATGGTTTTCACGTCCGGAACCAGCAGCTTCAGTAATAGGAAAACTTACCATCGCTTGCTCTTTTAACGAGTTTGGCATTTTCAATACTCTTTTATTCAATAATATGCAAATAAAAATGCTTTTTATTTGCTGCCACATATCAGATACATATCTAGTTTAAAAAATAACTTTCAATGTATAGAAGACCTATGTATATAACTAAGAAAAATTTAAATAGTGAATTCATATTAATTTTATTCATAGTTTTTGGGGAAAAAATTAAATATTTTGTTATGATATTATAATGATATACCTAACCATAACGGTCAAGAACCAGCACAGTTTGAGGGTGTGGCTAAGGCTTCAGACTGCGGAAGGCAATGTTGTCCAAGGTTCAAATCCCAACTGAGCTAACGGTCGGTACTTCACTCGTTGAATAAAGTTGACACACAGGCCTGTCATCATTAAATGATTGTATGATGTTAAAATATATATCAATTCAAGGTTATCCCACTTGTGTAATATAAATATTTGTATTATACGTTGTGAAATCAATTTGCTAAAAACTACAAATGCATTGTAAAAATATTTCTTTGGCACATATGTACATCTTTTATGGTTCTTGGTTATTGAATGAAGGTTATTGGCTATAGTAAATCTCATTTCGAAGACAATTTACTGATTCACGTTAAGCTTTTGTAAATTATCCCATCGTGCTCATGCTACATTCATAAACTACTATATCTTGTACATATTTACAATAATAAATATTATAATTTTAATTTAATAACTTGTTGCAGTAAATTGCTATTCAGTAGGGAAAAAGACCTTTAAAGTGAATTTTTCCGGACGTACCTGCTTCGTTCTCTGGGAACATGAGTTTAATTTTACAAATGTTATTGACTGAGTTGTAAAACATTGCACATCCACTATCTTTCATGTTTTTACAATATTGAGTGACAATTACTGACATTCACAGTGAAATGCTGGTATGGTGCAGTTTTTTTATATTTAAAGAAAAAAAAAATAAAGTAACAGATATTTTAATTTTATTAACTTGAGCAAAAAAAACTTTTAAAACAGGAGTTCTTTAAAAGGCATTTAATGTATATACTAAAAAAAAGGAAAAATTAGACGTATCGTTTATTAAAATTATAATTACTATTAATTATTCGTTTTTGAGACGCCGATCGTAGGTGTATGTATGAATATGAGAGGTTAATGAATGTGATGTGTGTAGATAAATGAGTGTAGTCTTTTTTACTTACCAATGTAAATTGTTCCTCAGACAGTGCCATTCATTAATAGCCCAATAGCCAAAGAAAATAAGGACCTACAGCTTAACGTTATACCCGAACCACGTAGAATTGGTCTGATTGTCAAGTCCGATTCTCAGTTCACTTTTCTACACATCTAGAAACTGACTACCACCCAACACGGACACCACAGTTTTCTCCAGTAGAGTCCACGTCGATAGTAGCCACTGACAAGCTTATTCTGTGATAGAGCATATCGCCTAGTCTCCAGAACACAGGTTACACTACTAGTGTCTACCTACCATGGAAAAATATATATGAATAGTGTAAATAATAAGTTATAAACTACAATACTATTGATTTGTGGAAATATATTTTAATACTTTATATTGCAATATAGTATACTATATTTCAATATACATTGATAGATGTAACTGACAATACTATAAAAGTTTAAATGTATAGCATTGAAAAGCCACCTAAATCATAACAATTGCATATTCTCTTTAGTTTTTCTTCTTTATTTCAATGTTGTGTCTTACTCTTACAAAATGGGATAAGTGATATTATGAAATCATTATTGACTCAGTTATGTGACAATCTAAAATTATACATGGAATTTTGCTTTGTAACAGAGAATCATATTAAGTAATATACAAAGTTTGAAAGAGACTTTAAGTAACAGAATTGTGAGAATAAAATAAAGCTAAAAGAATGAGCCGGCACGTTCCAGTCCAGGCTGCTGTAACAGCTATTAAACAACCATTACGGAAACTGGGTTACGCTTTCCACCAACTTTTCACTTACTTTGTTCAAACTTTCTGTGACGTGCTGATAATGTCACTATGATATTTTCAGAGCATTTCATGTTTGGTGCAGTGAACATCCTCTCTTACATACATATATTTTGAGTACTTTACATTCCAATTACAGCTTATTGATTTTATTATACAACATGTTTAGTAAGCGACGTTACAAATATAAACAAATAAAAAAATATAACAGATAATACATCAAATAGTAACATTTCAGATGGTGAAATACGTGGATTTAAATTTGCGTACTACTGTTGTCTTTTGCATCATGTAAAGGACAAGTATCTAGGGTAATTTGGAGTCATTGAAGAGGGGTGGGGGGGGGTTGTGGTAAATTAAATCTATTTGTTAAAGAGTTTTAAGGTTTGTTGTATACCTGTATACTCGTAAAAACACCGACGAGATTCGTGGTTGTGATAACAGTATGGGTAGTAGTGGTTTCAACAGAAGGGATGGGTGACGTTACCATGTTTATTTTAAAATACGGAGACAACTATCATGGGAATGGACGTGAAATAGGATGAGATGGTCATAAAGTGTATGGGAATGGACGTTACATAAGATAAGATGGTTATACAGTATATGAGAATGTACGTGATATAGTATCAGTTGGTCATAAAGTATATGGGATTGAACGTGACATAGGATGAGATGGTCATTCAGTATATGGAAGTAGACGTGACATAGGACAAGATGGTCATACAGTATATGGGAGTGGATGTGGCATAGGATGAGATGGTCATATAGTATATGGGAGTAGACGTGACATAGGATAAGATGGTCATAAAGTATATGGGAATGGACGTGACATAGGATGAGATGGTAAAACATGTCCATAGTTTATGAAGTAAACCCTTTTTAAGGTCGTGTTAACAGTTATAATATAATACATAGCGACTTCTCGGATTCCATATGAATGGAAAGTGTCCTTGTTTTTCACTCAATGTTTTAACCTATTTATGAATGACGTGGATATTTTTTAAAGTATTTGTATGGTTCACATATAGTAACTTTACTCATACGTAAAATAAGTTTAACTTCGCGTTTTAATACGTGACTCACTGGTTAATCATTTTTCTTGAGTTCCGTTTCAAAACTGAATTAATAATGTATATAAGTTATGTTGTAACAATTGTTAATTGTTGCATTATAACTAAATTAGAAAAATTGTATTTAGAAAATCTTAAATTTTGTAAGAACTTAGAGGTTTAGGAGTTTGTTTTGTTTTCCAAAAGTTTTCGATATAAATTCTCCAAGTTTTGAGAAAAATTCAGAATCTTCCCCTTTTAAATAAAAAAGTAGTTTTTCCCATATAAATTAGTTAAATAACCGGTATTTTCACGTTTGTTAATTTCCTGTCAATTTCATGCGACGTGTTTTCTGAAGGCAACATGTTTGGTGAGCCTTACCTGTTCAGATGTCCTGGTCCTGGTTTAGAGGGTTCTAATTGGTTGGTTTAGCTTCTAGAGTTAAAGTGGGGGTAAGTCCGTTGGAGGAAGCGTGCGGCCTTTGGGGCAGTTCTTCAATAACTTTCTTAGTGGGACAACGTTCGATCAGCTTTCGTGTTCACGGCGACTTGTACCGTTTCGGTTTTCCTTTACCGTTGTGGCAATTTTTCTGTAGTTCGCTTGTGAGTGATTGTTTGAATGCCGGACGAGCTTTGTTGTGGTTAATTTTGGATTCGAGACCTCCAGGACAGCTACATCTCCTGGAGGCAATTTTAGACAATTTTAAGAAAATTTAGAGAAATTTTTATGAAAGTTTTAGACTATTTTTATGAAATTTAATACAATTTTGAATTTTGAATTTTTTTATTTAAAAGTTTAAAGACATTTATTAAAAAAGTTAAATAAATAAAAAAGGTTCTGGTCTGAAGAAATTTAATTTATTATTTTGGAAGAGTTGTTTTAACTTATTTATGTTCCATTGATTGAGTCAATAAAAGAAGAGCTTTTTATTTTCGTTTTTATCATTATTTGTAAAAGAAACCAATTTTATTTGTTGAATCTATTTATAAGCAGATAAATAAATATTTTATCACTGGACAAGTCTTACTTTAATCTCTCATTTAAGTTTGTTCAACATATCAAAAATAAATAGTAGCTTTAATAAGGCTACAATGTGTAGGATTATTTTATAAAATATTGCATATAAATTAACGGATTTAGTAACTTTTCAAACTGCATGAAAACGAATTTAGATTTTTTAATCACAGAATAAAAAGGCTTCATTTTTGTAATACAAAGTTTATCAACCCGCACGACGTCTGTTTGCAAAATTAAAATAGTGTGTCCAGAAATATACAATCTTTACATGATATTACTTTTTAAGTTTAAATACTATTTATTGATGCTGTTTTTATTATTTTTTAAATTAAGGTAGAGACGAAGGCTTTTATAAATTTTAGTCAGCTATTCAGTATATGCAATTATGATTTTATAATGTCAAGATGTACGCACCGTCAAACAATACAAAAATATATACGTGTTGAACATTAACATTACTATAGTTATTTAACTATTAGTTAATATACGGATGGTGTTCATTCAAAGTCATTATGTCCCAAGTAACAAACAAAGCAAGACAATACCCACTCCACTCTCAGTCACATGACTACGTACAATTCTGCCTTAATTTTTGTTCAAACTCTATACTCAGTCGAACACTTCATGGATGCCAACCGAGTTTAAAACTTTCTCTCAATCACTAAATTATGTTCAACCCGGTGTGGCATGTCAGACTGGTAACCTGACCATTAGTTCGTAATTACTAATTAATTTAATAGCAAAATAATTATCACTGAAGTATTTTATAATTTAAATCTAAAAAATATGCATTATATGAACACTGGAATATTTAAAGTAAAAATAAGCACAAACGTGTAAAATAATTTTAAATTGTATTGTATAATTCAATAAAATAAACAATTTTACATTGTTCCTACAATTTATTAGAATGCAGGATATTTGTTAGTTGGCGTTTTGGCAAAATAATCTAGTAAGCTTAATAATAATAAATATACATTTATGTAAATTTTAATTATTATATTATAATTAGAAGTTTACCTACATAGATGGTATATAGATTATTTCATTTTAAGCATTCCATATATTTAAACATATTTTTGTGTCGTTCGAAAGCTATTATAATCGAAGCCATTGTTTGGAAGGAAATTAATCGATACAAACTTATTAATAAACAAGCCCACTGAATCGTAAGGAAATTGTCAATAGACACTTCTCCTTCACTTTCAAAAGCTCCATTATAAACTTTTTTGCTATTGTATTTAGGAGTTTCCACCTGAAATACACTTTTGATCAATTTACTATTGGTTTTTTGTAGAAAAAAGCTGCTATTAGTTGTTTAATTATTCACTGTTCTTTCGTAAGTGTGGCGGGCTATACATGAATTATATTGAATTTAATAATTATTTTATTGCATTTATGCTATACTCATTCCTTGTTTCCACTGAATGTTTATAAAACACATCATATCCACATGATAGCCCAGTGAAAGTAGTGTAGAACAGTAGAAAATAGAACAAATAACAACGAAATTATTTAAAATAAACTATTAATATATGTGTAAAACATTAAAAATACAATTTAAAAAAGCTATAAATACACATATTTGGTTTTATAATTTCAAAAAATAACTGAACGAATTTAGAAATATTACAACTTATAAAATCGTATTTTAACTGACTACACCTACTAATTCTGAGTGTGAGCTAATATTTAGTATATTAGTCACAAATTATCCTGTTTGCAAGTAAAAACACAAACAATATTCATTAGTTATATGCCAAGCTTAGTGTCCAGGAGGCTTTACGTTAAATATAGAGTCAACTATCACCAATTCAACAAAATATAGAATAATTCTGAATTGATAAAACAGTTTGTAATATTTAGTGATAGCCACTACATTTACGATATTGCTAATAGCCTACAGTTTTAAAGTTGGTTAATTTAAAAAACTTATTACTGCAAATATTCTTAGGCTAATATTTATCACAATAAGACACAATTGTTAAAGTTACAGCAAAGTGGTTAGTTATATCAAACTAATTTACTTTTTTTGGCTCTTGATTGATTAAAATGGTTTTGAATTTATTTTAAAACATTGTATTCTTTTAAAGTAAAATATAATTAATATTTTCCAGTAATCATTAAAGATATTATTTATAAAATACCATCTTAATATTATTTTATTAACTTCATATTACAGTTAATTAAACAGTTTTCAATGTTTTTTAAGAAAACAAATAACAATATCACTGTGGTACATAAAATGGAACTACTTAATTCGTGATGGTTATCGGTGGATGTGGAAAGGTGGAAGAAAGTTTCCCAAGATTTCACTACCACTGTTCACACCTGTCTTCGACGTCTTTATTTTCACATTGGATTTAACTAATGGATTTATTTTTGCTTTATGACACTAAAAATGTAAAGATTGTTCAGTTTTGCAAATGTAAATAACAACATACATATCCATAATACCAACAGTTATTTGTTTAGCAAAGTAACAAGTGGTTTTGAAAATGAAGGCAGGAAAGGCAAAGGTCAAAAAGGTTAAGAGCTAATGTTAGAATTGAATTGAAAACTTTTCATGGACATTTCATTCAATAGCTAGTTACAATTTTTTTTTTTTTTTTTTTTTTTTTTTTTTTTTAAGGAGAGGCCGATCTCCTCCTTAACCTTACTCTGACCATTCCCCATAGACCATTGATCTGCGAGGAACTTATTCAGTCAGAGTAAGGGGGCGAACCTGTACAGTACAAGGTGAATATTACTGATAAATCTTTTCAGTCTAGGCCGGATTCGAACCAGCGCTATCTCTAACCCAAGCTCAAAGTCCTGACGCCTTAGAACACTCGGCCACCGGCTCGCCCCAATTTTAAATGACCGATCTACATAAGTGTTATATTCAAAGTTATACAAGGAAAAGTCATCCAGAAATAATAATTGGAATTTAAAGTTATAATGGAATACAACAAAATCACAAGAATACCTTTTGCAAATTTAATTTGGATTCCAAACATGTAACGTTGTTTAAAATAGGATGACAAACAACTGAGATTTGATTATTTTTAATTTCATAATTTTAGCATGAATGTGTACAGCCATAGTGTTGTTCCGCGCGAGTCAACCACAACAATACATCAGAGATATATTCTGATTACTTTTATCCAAAAAACTACAATAAAGTGATTTGTGACGTTATTGTAAGGATAATGCCCTCAGCAGGCAACGGAAAAGAAGTTGTGGATGATTTTCGTTGTTATTACATTGAAAAGTAATTGTAACCTTAAGTAGTGTCCTAAAACCACATTTTATGTTGAATTTATTTGTGACAAAGGAGGTTGTAGAAATAAAACAAGTAAAAATAAAAAAAATTAGATTATAAGTTAAAAATTTAATCAAATTTATTTTCACATTACAAACAATGCTCAAAATTTCGTCCTCTTATTTGATTTCAAAGGAAAAACGATTTGAAAATTACTAGCTCATAGCAAACAATTTTTTCTTGTATAATTCTAGTACCTTCAACAACTCTCCCAACCTAGAATTTACAAAATTCTAGTTTTAAGGGCACTACTTAAGATTACAATTAATTTTTAATTTAATAACAACGAAAATCATCCGGAACGTCTTCCCCGTTGCATGCTAAGGGCATTTTCCTCACAATAACATGAAATGCTTACCTTAAATTCAATATATTCTCTCGATAATGAAGAAAAATCCAGTTTGATACCAGTAAAGTAAATTCTGAAGCCTCAATTTAAAGTGTTATGGAAATGGACAGATTTTTAAAATATTTATCTATTTTTATTTTTTTTTAATTTTTATTTTAAACTACGAACATAGCGGAAACATACCTATAAAGTTAATATTTACTTTGTGATTGCTCTAAATGTCATCTAAGCATTTATATGACAGTAACGAACATAATGCAGAGATAAGAACAAAATGAAGGTGTTTTATTTAAAGTTATACGTATCTCGACTAATAACAGTCACATCTTAATCAATAAGGTGAAACAGAAAATAACGCAAAAATAATATAAAGTCATATCTCCATGAATATTAGTCCAATTATAACTAATCACTTGTTCTGCTAAGTTTACTAAAAAATTTACGTTAGTAACGCCTATACAGTACAATACCTAATTAACTACCTATAACACTCACTTGCTTCGATAAAACTATTAAGATACATTTGCTTGATATACCAATAAATTTACTAGATTTACCTCACAAAAGTTTGGTTTTTGTTAACAAAAACCAAACCAAAAACCAAACTTTGGTAAGGTACAGCTAATAATTTATTGATATCGGCTAATTATATCAATGCTTAAAATCATTTTAAAATTAAAATTAATAGCTGAACTATGAAAGGAAAGTGAATAATTAAACTAGTAGTGGTAATTGTTTTCTAAAAACAGCCATCAATGATAAATTGATAAAAAGTGTATTTCAGGCGGAAACTCCTGAATACAATAGCAACAGAGTTTATAATGGACCTTTTGAAAGTGAAGGAGAAGTGTCTATAGACAGCTTCCTTACGATTCAGTTGGCTAATTTATAAATAAGTTTCCGTCGATTGAGTTTATCAATAATAGCTTTAAAATGACAAAACATCGATTTCGCTTATTTTTATGTTTTCGCAAAACAAAAACATAAAAATGTTAAAGATTATATGAAATTTGTATGCTATCTATGTATATGAACTAAAGATCAACAGAAAATCAATTATTTATTATAATTTGTACATTATTTGTAATCTTGTTTTATTTTGCAAGTACAAATAGGAAACAGTTTTTAATATACAATAAAACTACGATTTTATCCAAATATTTCTTTTAATTAAAATGGAAAACCTTAATGAAGTGTTAATTGTCACCTCATGGTGTCCGTCGTTCTCGTTTTCCTTTTTGGATCACTTTAAGTATGATATAACATTGTATATAAAACTAATATACATTGTTGATTAAATCAGGTGGGAACGTTTTGCAAATGCTATAAATTTTATGTACGTCCAAAATTCAAACTCGTATCAATGTCAGTGTTATTTACTGTTTAACGTGAATCAAGACTACTTGAAGTGAATACTAAAATAAGTGGGATATAAATAAAGTCAGTAGTTAATATTGAATGCATTTTAATTTAACACTGTATTTTTATAAACATTTCGTGTAACATTTAATTATAGAGTACCAGAACTAAGATGTATCACTTATAGAAGTATTTCATAAGATTACAAATGTTAGTAACTATAATTATGATTTATTAACAATAATATTCTCTACATAAATAAATATATAGAAGGTTAGGAAAAATAACTACGTGTGTTTATCTTATTTATGTTAGAGGTTTATTTCTCGAAATAATATTACCATTACCTTTTTAATATAAAATTGTCTATTGACTATAATTCCCTATTTGATGTAAGCGATAATATCAACATACCATATGTTTTATCTAAATAACAATCATAAAAATAGATTATACAATGTTTAAACGTAAATAATAAGTCAATAATCAGACGTTGTCCACTTCAGAAAATATTTGATTAGTATAACATGGTAAAATAAATTAGATCTGATTAATGATAGAGGCATTGATTAATTAAGTACGTGTGGGTTAGCTGTAACTGAGCGACTAAGGCGATGGCTTGCCACGTGAACGGCCCCGGTTCGTTGGTGCGGCCGTACAGGTTTTACCACTGAGAGACTCTTGTAACAGGAAAGTCCCGTTGTTGTTGATCTTGTACACAGTCTTTATAGCAGAGAGAGGTCTTATAGCATTTCTTTATTAGGTATCTCTCTCCAATAAAAATTACATGATATTTCTTTTTTCTGATTATAGGTAAATTAATCGGAGTCTTTGAAATGTAACAATTTAAATACAAAACTAAAATTTAAAGTTTCAATAAACAATCAAAATGTTATTATTTGTAAAGTATTAAATAAAATTGAATGTAAAACATGTGACAGTGTGATATATCTTAAATATTTCAACTTACTAGAACTCGCTAAAAATTAATTATTTATTGTAAAGATAATAATTATTATGTTGAGGAGACATTAGAAAAACCCCTTAAGGGGTAACAGGTAGGCGAAAAACGTAAAGGCCTATTTATTTACCCTAGTTGTGTTAAAAAAATATAAAATAAGCCTAAATAATCCATACACACGCTTATCTTAAAAATATATTAAGCCTCATTGAATGAGTATATAAAAAACTGAATATTTATCTATTTGTATGTTTTGCTACTCATATATTATGGTAAAATTTAGCTATATCATTGGTGACATCACTTTTATGACAGTAAATTGACTTTTCCCAAATTAGTTCCATTATTTGTTAGTTCAAATTACAAGACAAATACATATATGTAAAGGATGTTAAGTATTATACAAAAAACTGCACAACAAAATAAACTGCAATATTGTAGACGTCTGTGCCTATATTGTATAAATAAATTAACAGTATGTTTCTGTCCACTGGTGCTACCTATAAAACAGCTAACAGAACTAATTTCACCACAAAAAAAACTTCATGGACCCAAAAGAGTAACCAAGAATACTGCCGTTTTTACCAGTTGTAACGCCGTGACATCGAGTGAGTAGGCAATATAATAGCTGTTCTCTAGTGGAAGGCGTTCCCCAGAATGAAAACTGCTATTCAACACCTATGATGCCTTGAGTTCTTGTAAGTACAGGGGACTTCACACACTATGACAAATTGTACCAATGTAATAACAAATTTAAATCATTGCATGTCAATGATACATCGCTACGAATAGAATGGTTGTTGTTAAGATGGTTTAGCCGGTGGTATGAATCTATAAACAATGTCAAGAGGATGTGTGAACAGTCGAAAATGTAAACAACTCACTACTATTTAGTCCAAGCTTTATTGAGGATCTAACAATATAACAATTAAATAATATGTGATGTATTAATTCGTCTGCATTTATTTAGATTTATTTAGTATTTTATTCCTTATGCCCTTATTTTATTATGCTGTAGTAAAGTTATTTGTTCCTCATTAAAATTTTAAAATGTCGTTTATTTGTTGAAAGGTGTATGAGCTTATATGACTGATTCAAACAAGGAACATTCCCCAGGTTTCTAAAAGACTTTATAGAGCAATAAAAGTTACGCATGTTAGAGGTCGATTAAAAGTGAAATGTTTCTTTATGATAGACAAGTACATAATTATATAGATGAATAAAAATTTACATCTTGATCTGAAATTGAAATTAAGAAGAATATGGATTACTTAAGCGTAAGTCAAAACTGTGACAGTGTTACAACGATCATATAGTTATTTTGTGTAAGGCATTTGTTTCTCCAGATGGAATTAGCTGGAGTGTTTTCTCAGGACACAAATAACTGTTACAAGTAACAGCTATTTTTGTTCTTAGGCCTATACATTTATTTACAGAATAACACATAAAGATCATTCCGTTTAGTCTAACCTGTATTCAAGCGATTTGCCAGTAATTACTCCTAAAGAAAAACGTGCACTGATTTCAATTTAAACTAACATAAGAATGAAGTTACCTGTTGCATAGAATTAATAAATCCTTACAAGTCAATTATTTATTTATATTTAATATTATAAAAAGTAGTAAATGTAGAAAACAAAGTTACTCATCAATTTATTTCAGATTTACCATAATGCATAGCTAAAATCAATGTTTACAAAGTAGGTATTCAATTGGTTTCTTAGATAGGAGGGTTATATGTACAAAATTTAAAGCATTACTGTTTTTTAAAATGTGTATAAATTTTATGTTATAGTTTATATAATCTGTTTTAAGAACATTTTACAAATGTTGAAAAATCGTACCTTCGATATTATTAGTTTTTTATTGAAAATCTGCCTATATGGCGAAATGCATGAAAACAAACTTTTAACAAATAAAATTCAATATTTGATCAATGTTGGACTTTTAACAAATCAAATTCAATATTTGATCAACGTTGCTTATAAAATTATGAAGAGTTTGTTTGTAAGTTGCATGGGCCCATCAATCTTCATATATTAGGTAGAATTTACAATCTTTAACATTTTGTAATACAGGTAGTTGCATGGGCCCATGTCTCTTCATATATTAGGTAGAATTTACAACCTTTAACATTTTGTAATATAGGTAGTTGCATGGGCCCATGTCTCTTCATATATTAGGTAGAATTCACAACCTTTAACATTTTGTAATACAGGTAGTTATATGGGCCCATGTCTCTTCATATATTAGTTAGAATTCACAACCTTTAACATTTTGTAATACAGGTAGTTATATGGGCCCATGTCTCTTTATATATTAGGTAGAATTCACAACCTTTAACATTTTGAAATACAGGTAGTTATATGGGCCCATATCTCTTCATATATTAAGTAGAATTTACAACCTTTAACATTTTGTAATACAGGTAGTTGCATGGGCCCATGTCTCTTCATATATTAGGTAAAACTTACAACCTTTAACATTTTGTAATACAGGTAGTTGCATGGGTCAATGTCTCTTCATATATTAGGTAGAATTTACAACCTTTAACATTTTGTAATACAGGTAATTGCATGGGCCCATCAATCTTCATATATTAGGTAGAATTTACAACCTTTAACATTTTGTAATACAGGTAGTTGCATGGGTCAATGTCTCTTCATATATTAAGTAGAATTTACAACATTTAACATTTCGTAATACAAGTAATTCCATGGGTCAATGTCTCTTCATATATTAAGTAGAATTTACAACATTTAACATTTCGTAATACAAGTAATTGCATGGGCCGATGTCTCTTCATATATTAGGTAGAATTTACAACATTTAACATTTCGTAATACAAGTAATTGCATGGGCCCACATCTCTTCATATATTAGGTAGAATTTACAACCTTTAACATTTTGTAATACAGGTAGTTGCATGGGCCCATGTGTCTTCATATATTAGGTAGAATTTACAATCTTTAACATTTTGTAATACAGGTAGTTGCATGGGCCCATGTCTCTTCATATATTAGGTAGAATTCACAACCTTTAACATTTTGTAATACAGGTAGTTATATGGGCCCATGTCTCTTCATATATTAGGTAGAATTTACAACCTTTAACATTTTGTAATACAGGTAGTTGCATGGGCCCATGTCCCTTCATATATTAGGTAGAATTTACAACCTTTAACATTAAGTAATACAGGTAGTTGCATAGGCCCATGTCTCTTCATATATTAGGTAGAATTCACAACCTTTAACATTTTGTAATACAGGTAGTTATATGGGCCCATGTCTCTTCATATATTAGGTAGAATTCACAACCTTTAACATTTTGTAATACAGGTAGTTGCATGGGCCCATGTCTCTTCATATATTAGGTAGAATTTACAACCTTTAACATTTTGTAATACAGGTAGTTGCATGGGCCCATGTCTCTTCATATATTAGGTAGAATTTACAACCTTTAACATTTTGTAATACAGGTAGTTGCATGGGCCCATGTCTCTTCATATATTAGGTAGAATTTACAACCTTTAACATTTTGTAATACAGGTAATTGCATGGGCCCATCAATCTTCATATATTAGGTAGAATTTACAACCTTTAACATTTTGTAATACAAGTAGTTGCATGGGCCCATGTCTCTTCATATATTAGGTAGAATTCACAACCTTTAACATTTTGTAATACAGGTAGTTATATGGGCCCATGTCTCTTCATATATTAGGTAGAATTTACAACCTTTAATATTTTGTAATACAGGTAGTTGCATGGGCCCATGTCCCTTCATATATTAGGTAGAATTTACAACCTTTAACATTTAGTAATACAGGTAGTTGCATAGGCCCATGTCTCTTCATATATTAGGTAGAATTCACAACCTTTAACATTTTGTAATACAGGTAGTTATATGGGCCCATGTCTCTTCATATATTAGGTAGAATTTACAACCTTTAACATTTTGTAATACAGGTAGTTGCATGGGCCCATGTCCCTTCATATATTAGGTAGAATTTACAACCTTTAACATTTAGTAATACAGGTAGTTGCATAGGCCCATGTCTCTTCATATATTAGGTAGAATTCACAACCTTTAACATTTTGTAATACAGGTAGTTATATGGGCCCATGTCTCTTCATATATTAGGTAGAATTCACAACCTTTAACATTTTGTAATACAGGTAGTTGCATGGGCCCATGTCTCTTCATATATTAGGTAGAATTTACAACCTTTAACATTTTGTAATACAGGTAGTTGCATGGGCCCATGTCTCTTCATATATTAGGTAGAATTTACAACCTTTAACATTTTGTAATACAGGTAGTTGCATGGGCCCATGTCTCTTCATATATTAGGTAGAATTTACAACCTTTAACATTTTGTAATACAGGTAATTGCATGGGCCCATCAATCTTCATATATTAGGTAGAATTTACAACCTTTAACATTTTGTAATACAAGTAGTTGCATGGGCCCATGTCTCTTCATATATTAGGTAGAATTTACAACCTTTAACATTTTGTAATACAGGTATTTGCATGGGCCCATGTCTCTTCATATATTAGGTAGAATTTACAATCTTTAACATTTTGTAATACAGGTAGTTGCATGGGCCCACATCTTTTCATATATTAGGTAGAATTTACAACCTTTAACATTTTGTAATACAGGTAATTGTATGGGCCCATCAATCTTCATATATTAGGTAGAATTTACAACCTTTAACATTTTGTAATACAGGTAGTTGCATGGGTCAATGTCTCTTGATATATTAAGTAGAATGTACAACATTTAACATTTCGTAATACAAGTAATTGCATGGGCCGATGTCTCTTCATATACTAGCTAGAATTTACAATTTTAAAATTTTTTAATACAGGTAGTTGTATGGGCCCATGTCTTTTCATATATTAGGTAGAATTTACAACCTTTAACATTTTGTAATACAGGTAGTTGCATGGGCCCATGTCTCTTCATATATTAGGTAGAATTTACAATCTTTAACATTTTGTAATACAGGTAGTTGCATGGGCCCATGTCTCTTCATATATTAAGTAGAATTTACAATCTTTAACATTTTGTAATACAGGTAGTTGCATGGGCCCACATCTCTTCATATATTAGGTAGAATTTACAACCTTTAACATTTTGTAATACAGGTAATTGCATGGGCCCATCAATCTTCATATATTAGGTAGAATTTACAACCTTTAACATTTTGTAATACAGGTAGTTGCATGGGTCAATGTCTCTTCATATATTAAGTAGAATTTACAACATTTAACATTTCGTAATACAAGTAATTGCATGGGTCAATGTCTCTTCATATATTAGGTAGAATTTACAACATTTAACATTTCGTAATACAAGTAATTGCATGGGCCGATGTCTCTTCATATATTAGGTAGAATTTACAACATTTAACATTTCGTAATACAATTAATTGCATGGGCCCACATCTCTTCATATATTAGGTAGAATTTACAACCTTTATCATTTTGTAATACAGGTAATTGCATTGGCCCATCATTCTTCATATATTAGGTAGAATTTACAACCTTTAACATATTGTAATACAGGTAGTTGCATGGGTCAATGTCTCTTCATATATTAGGTAGAATTTACAATCTTTAACATTTTGTAATACAGGTAGTTGCATGGGCCCATGTCTCTTCATATATTAGGTAGAATTTACAACCTTTAACATTTTGTAATACAGGTAGTTGCATGGGCCCATGTCTCTTCATATATTAGGTAGAATTTACAACCTTTAACATTTTGTAATACAGGTAGTTGCATGGGCCCATGTCTCTTTATATATTAGGTAGAATTTACAATCTTTAACATTTTGTAATACAGGTAGTTGCATGGGCCCATGTCTCTTCATATATTAGGTAGAATTTACAATCTTTAACATTTTGTAATACAGGTAGTTGCATGGGTCAATGTCTCTTCATATATTAGGTAGAATTTACAACCTTTAACGTTTTGTAATACAGGTAGTTGCATGGGCCGGTGTCTCTTCATATATTAGGTAGAATTTACAACCTTTAACATTTTGTAATACAGGTAGTAGCATGGGTCAATGTCTCTTCATATATTAGGTAGAATTTACAACCTTTAACGTTTTGTAATACAGGTAGTTGCATGGGCCGATGTCTCTTCATATATTAGGTAGAATTTACAACCTTTAACATTTTGTAATACAGGTAGTTGCATGGGTCAATGTCTCTTCATATATTAGGTAGAATTTACAATCATTAACATTTTGTAATACAGGTAGTTGCATGGGCCCATGTCTCTTCATATATTAGGTAGAATTTACAACCTTTAACATTTTGTAATACAGGTAGTTGCATGGGCCCATGTCTCTTCATATATTAGGTAGAATTCACAACCTTTAACATTTTGTAATACAGGTATTTGCATGGGTCAATGTCTCTTCATATATTAGGTAGAATTTACAACCTTTAACGTTTTGTAATACAGGTAGTTGCATGGGCCGATGTCTCTTCATATATTAGGTAGAATTTACAACCTTTAACATTTTGTAATACAGGTAGTAGCATGGGTCAATGTCTCTTCATATATTAGGTAGAATTTACAACCTTTAACGTTTTGTAATACAGGTAGTTGCATGGGCCGATGTCTCTTCATATATTAGGTAGAATTTACAACCTTTAACATTTTGTAATACAGGTAGTTGCATGGGCCCATGTCTCTTCATATATTAGGTAGAATTTACAACCTTTAACATTTTGTAATACAGGTAGTTGCATGGGCCCATGTCTCTTCGTATATTAGGTAGAATTTACAACCTTTAACATTTTGTAATACAGGTAATTGCATGGGCCCATCAATCTTCATATATTAGGTAGAATTTACAACCTTTAACATTTTGTAATACAAGTAGTTGCATGGGCCCATGTCTCTTCATATATTAGGTAGAATTCACAACCTTTAACATTTTGTAATACAGGTAGTTATATGGGCCCATGTCTCTTCATATATTAGGTAGAATTTACAACCTTTAACATTTTGTAATACAGGTAGTTGCATGGGCCCATGTCCCTTCATATATTAGGTAGAATTTACAACCTTTAACATTTAGTAATACAGGTAGTTGCATAGGCCCATGTCTCTTCATATATTAGGTAGAATTCACAACCTTTAACATTTTGTAATACAGGTAGTTATATGGGCCCATGTCTCTTCATATATTAGGTAGAATTTACAACCTTTAACATTTTGTAATACAGGTAGTTGCATGGGCCCATGTCCCTTCATATATTAGGTAGAATTTACAACCTTTAACATTTAGTAATACAGGTAGTTGCATAGGCCCATGTCTCTTCATATATTAGGTAGAATTCACAACCTTTAACATTTTGTAATACAGGTAGTTATATGGGCCCATGTCTCTTCATATATTAGGTAGAATTCACAACCTTTAACATTTTGTAATACAGGTAGTTGCATGGGCCCATGTCTCTTCATATATTAGGTAGAATTTACAACCTTTAACATTTTGTAATACAGGTAGTTGCATGGGCCCATGTCTCTTCATATATTAGGTAGAATTTACAACCTTTAACATTTTGTAATACAGGTAGTTGCATGGGCCCATGTCTCTTCATATATTAGGTAGAATTTACAACCTTTAACATTTTGTAATACAGGTAATTGCATGGGCCCATCAATCTTCATATATTAGGTAGAATTTACAACCTTTAACATTTTGTAATACAAGTAGTTGCATGGGCCCATGTCTCTTCATATATTAGGTAGAATTTACAACCTTTAACATTTTGTAATACAGGTATTTGCATGGGACCATGTCTCTTCATATATTAGGTAGAATTTACAATCTTTAACATTTTGTAATACAGGTAGTTGCATGGGCCCACATCTTTTCATATATTAGGTAGAATTTACAACCTTTAACATTTTGTAATACAGGTAATTGTATGGGCCCATCAATCTTCATATATTAGGTAGAATTTACAACCTTTAACATTTTGTAATACAGGTAGTTGCATGGGTCAATGTCTCTTGATATATTAAGTAGAATGTACAACATTTAACATTTCGTAATACAAGTAATTGCATGGGCCGATGTCTCTTCATATACTAGCTAGAATTTACAATTTTAAAATTTTTTAATACAGGTAGTTGTATGGGCCCATGTCTTTTCATATATTAGGTAGAATTTACAACCTTTAACATTTTGTAATACAGGTAGTTGCATGGGCCCATGTCTCTTCATATATTAGGTAGAATTTACAATCTTTAACATTTTGTAATACAGGTAGTTGCATGGGCCCATGTCTCTTCATATATTAAGTAGAATTTACAATCTTTAACATTTTGTAATACAGGTAGTTGCATTGGCCCACATCTCTTCATATATTAGGTAGAATTTACAACCTTTAACATTTTGTAATACAGGTAATTGCATGGGCCCATCAATCTTCATATATTAGGTAGAATTTACAACCTTTAACATTTTGTAATACAGGTAGTTGCATGGATCAATGTCTCTTCATATATTAAGTAGAATTTACAACATTTAACATTTCGTAATACAAGTAATTGCATGGGTCAATGTCTCTTCATATATTAGGTAGAATTTACAACATTTAACATTTCGTAATACAAGTAATTGCATGGGCCGATGTCTCTTCATATATTAGGTAGAATTTACAACATTTAACATTTCGTAATACAATTAATTGCATGGGCCCACATCTCTTCATATATTAGGTAGAATTTACAACCTTTATCATTTTGTAATACAGGTAATTGCATTGGCCCATCATTCTTCATATATTAGGTAGAATTTACAACCTTTAACATATTGTAATACAGGTAGTTGCATGGGTCAATGTCTCTTCATATATTAGGTAGAATTTACAATCTTTAACATTTTGTAATACAGGTAGTTGCATGGGCCCATGTCTCTTCATATATTAGGTAGAATTTACAACCTTTAACATTTTGTAATACAGGTAGTTGCATGGGCCCATGTCTCTTCATATATTAGGTAGAATTTACAACCTTTAACATTTTGTAATACAGGTAGTTGCATGGGCCCATGTCTCTTCATATATTAAGTAGAATTTACAATCTTTAACATTTTGTAATACAGGTAGTTGCATTGGCCCACATCTCTTCATATATTAGGTAGAATTTACAACCTTTAACATTTTGTAATACAGGTAATTGCATGGGCCCATCAATCTTCATATATTAGGTAGAATTTACAACCTTTAACATTTTGTAATACAGGTAGTTGCATGGATCAATGTCTCTTCATATATTAAGTAGAATTTACAACATTTAACATTTCGTAATACAAGTAATTGCATGGGTCAATGTCTCTTCATATATTAGGTAGAATTTACAACATTTAACATTTCGTAATACAAGTAATTGCATGGGCCGATGTCTCTTCATATATTAGGTAGAATTTACAACATTTAACATTTCGTAATACAATTAATTGCATGGGCCCACATCTCTTCATATATTAGGTAGAATTTACAACCTTTATCATTTTGTAATACAGGTAATTGCATTGGCCCATCATTCTTCATATATTAGGTAGAATTTACAACCTTTAACATATTGTAATACAGGTAGTTGCATGGGTCAATGTCTCTTCATATATTAGGTAGAATTTACAATCTTTAACATTTTGTAATACAGGTAGTTGCATGGGCCCATGTCTCTTCATATATTAGGTAGAATTTACAACCTTTAACATTTTGTAATACAGGTAGTTGCATGGGCCCATGTCTCTTCATATATTAGGTAGAATTTACAACCTTTAACATTTTGTAATACAGGTAGTTGCATGGGCCCATGTCTCTTTATATATTAGGTAGAATTTACAATCTTTAACATTTTGTAATACAGGTAGTTGCATGGGCCCATGTCTCTTCATATATTAGGTAGAATTTACAATCTTTAACATTTTGTAATACAGGTAGTTGCATGGGTCAATGTCTCTTCATATATTAGGTAGAATTTACAACCTTTAACGTTTTGTAATACAGGTAGTTGCATGGGCCGGTGTCTCTTCATATATTAGGTAGAATTTACAACCTTTAACATTTTGTAATACAGGTAGTAGCATGGGTCAATGTCTCTTCATATATTAGGTAGAATTTACAACCTTTAACGTTTTGTAATACAGGTAGTTGCATGGGCCGATGTCTCTTCATATATTAGGTAGAATTTACAACCTTTAACATTTTGTAATACAGGTAGTTGCATGGGTCAATGTCTCTTCATATATTAGGTAGAATTTACAATCATTAACATTTTGTAATACAGGTAGTTGCATGGGCCCATGTCTCTTCATATATTAGGTAGAATTTACAACCTTTAACATTTTGTAATACAGGTAGTTGCATGGGCCCATGTCTCTTCATATATTAGGTAGAATTCACAACCTTTAACATTTTGTAATACAGGTATTTGCATGGGTCAATGTCTCTTCATATATTAGGTAGAATTTACAACCTTTAACGTTTTGTAATACAGGTAGTTGCATGGGCCGATGTCTCTTCATATATTAGGTAGAATTTACAACCTTTAACATTTTGTAATACAGGTAGTAGCATGGGTCAATGTCTCTTCATATATTAGGTAGAATTTACAACCTTTAACGTTTTGTAATACAGGTAGTTGCATGGGCCGATGTCTCTTCATATATTAGGTAGAATTTACAACCTTTAACATTTTGTAATACAGGTAGTTGCATGGGTCAATGTCTCTTCATATATTAGGTAGAATTTACAATCTTTAACATTTTGTAATACAGGTAGTTGCATGGGCCCATGTCTCTTCATATATTAGGTAGAATTTACAACCTTTAACATTTTGTAATACAGGTAGTTGCATGGGCCCATGTCTCTTCATATATTAGGTAGAATTCACAACTTTTAACATTTTGTAATACAGGTAGTTATATGGGCCTAATTGTGATTTTGAAACACAATCATTAAAATAAGCTCATACATTTTTTAATAAAACATAATGTTTTAGTTTATACCTAAAGAAACTAATAAATTAAATAAGTGGGATAATCGAATACTGTTCTATAATATTAATTTTAAATCATATATAACATAACGATCTGTAATTTTGGGTTATTTTTGGTTTGTCTACGTACTTGATTTTTAATATTTTATTTTTCATTATTATATTTTGGAAATTATATAGGGGACCTAATTGTACCAAAAATAAATAAAGAGTGTGAATATGCAAAAACATTTTATAAAGAAAATCGTATTTGTAAAATATTAACTACAAGAAATATATAAATATATTTTAGTTTATGGAAATGTTGTGTATGCCTTTGTTTGTGAAATAAAAGTTCGTGTTAAAAATATACATGTATGCCATTTTGTGAGTTCTACGAGCTAATTAGTTCCTTAAATATTTAAGGAACACACCCAAGAGCGGTTTTAAGATAATGTGTATGACTAATCATATTGTAACTTTGATAAAATTAGTAAACCATATTATTTAATCAATATATCTTGAAATATCGAACTTGTACATAAAATATTTTTTGTTACAAGATTGTTTATTTACATAAACATAAAAACACTGATATTATTTTAAAATATAAAACTGACATAAATATTGTTTTTACAATATTTTTGCAAATAGACGTTCTTCATTACATTCATTATAAATGAGTCATCATTAGAGAATTCTCATACGACAACAAGGACGTAGATGAACGAAAGTGAAGTCTATAAAAGCTCACGTTGTATACCATCTAAATTTTGCCATACAATTAATAGAGTATTACATTATTTAAATTATTTGTTCTACTGGCATTCAAAACTATCAAATTATGTTTTAATGAATATATAATACTATTTATTTGGGTTTCACTATATAGTTTAACAAGTATAAAGAAAGCATTATTGAATTCTTATTCAATTAAATTTATTATTAATCAACTAAATTAAGTAATCGAAGCAAATGATATAGTTTGTTAGTTGTATTTGATTATAATTACAATCAAATGAGTAAACACACACCATATGTTATAAAACTATTCTTCATTATACAGCATTATACTGCAGAATACAACTTAGTATATATGACTTTCATACACTATCACGTATATTTATATTTTCATCAAAACTATTACACTGTCAAGTAGATGTGCATTAAGGTAACATAAATAAATACTGCCACTTGGAAATATTGTCAGATTTATGACAAAGAGTGGAGTATGCTGGGGTACTCACTTATTTACCCCCTTGTACAATTTATATTTACAACAAGAGGTCCTCTCCCCAGGGAGGGACATGTGCTCTCAAGGCTCGGGGTTGTTGTATCTTACCTTTGTCAAGGCAGGACATGTACTCTATACATTCATGTATTAATTATAATTTGCTGCACGTACAATCCTTTGAAACATGATAAATATTCAAGTATGCTCAGGTAAAATTGGAAACAACATTTGATTAATTGAAAAAAGTATTACCTATCGAATATTCACAAGACAATGTTATAAATAGAGGTATGTCATAAATATCGCATTAGTTATTAGAATATTTTACACAAACTTTGTTTGTTGTTTACTAATAAACTCCATCAATCACGTTAATGATGTAGTTCGTATTATTTTGTATACGTTCGTAATAAAAAAATCCTAAACTGTCACACGTTATAAAAATGTAATTACTATCAGGTCCCTAATACATTAGCAGCACTAGAAGAAATATATATGTCCAAAGTGGTGATTATATTACTAATCATAAAAAAAATATTTATAGTTATACTCATGACAATTGATCGATCAAAACTAATCGGTTAAATTTAAAAATATTATGTTCTATTTTCATGTAATAAATAATTAATATATAACAGTATAACAACAAGTTACGTTGACACAACAATTCCTGTATAGAGTTCTGTAAAAAAAATTATAAAAAGTGTGTTAAAATAACACTTATTGCATGATTGCCGTGCACAACAGAGTTTAGTGGTATTTCAACTAAATTATATTCTTGGCATCATTTCAGAATATTTCCCAAGTGTTTCTCAGTATTTTTACAACGCTCACAAAGGGTTCTATCGGATATGATTATTTTTAAAGGTTTTTGGAAGTCATGTACGGTGATATTGACCAACCCACTCTTATACGTATGGTGGTACTGACACACCCTCTCATTCATGTATGGTAATATCGACCAACCCACCCTTATACGTTGGTGGTACTGACCCGCCCACTCATACACGTATGGTAATATCGACCAACCCACCCTTATACGTATGGTGGTACTGAGACACCCACTCATACACGTATCGTAATATCGACCAACCCACCCTTATACTTGGTGATACTTACCCAACCACTCATACACGTATGGTAATATCGACTAACCCACTCTTATACGTATGATGGTACTGACACACCCACTCATACACGTATGGTAATATTGACCAACCCACCCTTATACGTTGGTGGTACTGACCCAACCACTCATACACGTATGGTAATATCGACCAACCCACCCTTATACGTTGGTGGTACTGACCCACCCACTCATACACGTATGGTAATATCGACCAACCCACCCTTATACGTTGGTGGTACTGACCCACCCACTCATACACGTACGGTAATATCGACAAACCCACCCTTATACGTATGGTGGTATTAACCCACCTATATGTACGAGTAGGCTGGTATTAAATCATTCTTTCAACCATCTACGTTCGGTAGCTTTAACCCACCTATACACGTACGGTGCCATTGACCCACCCACCGTTCCCTACAGATACGGTGGTACCAACCCACATACTCGCCCACTCATACACGTATAGAAGCATTAGTTATTGGTTAAAAAAAAAAAAAAAAACTGTTGAAGTTTAATTTATTAGTTCATAATTTTTTTATAAAAATTAAGTAATTAAAATAAGATTAATTGTATATTGGCCATCTGTTTACAAACTGAATGCAGAACTGATATTTTATATCACAGCTCGTAGAATGTATATATATTAGTTTCATCCACTCAGATTTAAAAAATTTCTAGATTTTTTAGTGGTGGAAATACTCTTGGAACAATGTCGTATTTTCATAGTATTAAAATCCTTGACATCATAAATAATGTTTAAAACATTAATTAACACAAATAAATCCATAACATTTAAAAACAGAGTTGTAATTTTACCATTAAAAAAGTAAAATATTCTGTATATTGGCGTGTGCATACTTTTTCAATATTCAATATATTTTTTCATAAATGACTTTAATGTGTGACTAACTTCACGCTGTGTTAATCCTCTAATAATTTGTTACTAAATTAGTTATTATCTCTTTGCTCGCTGTTATAGAAACTAATTATAATATTAATTACAGAACAGGAATTAATTAATTAGATCGGAAGGATGATTTAGTACCAACCTACTCGTACATATAGGTGGGTCAGTACCACCAACGTATAAGGGTGGGTTGGTCTATATTACCATACGTGTATGAGTGGGTGGGTCAGTACCACCAACGTATAAGGGTGGGTTGGTCTATATTATTATACGTGTATGAGTGGGTGGGACAGTACCATAGTGGGTGGGTGTCAAATTCATAGTGTGCTTAAAAACTGTATTTACCATTGACAAGCGGAAGTGGTAGCTCATTTAATTAATCTAATAACATTTTTTCTGATATATTAAAAGTCTTTAAGATACATTAAGAAGATGACAAGTATTGATTTTAGAATCAGTGGAATATAAATTTGTTCCCAACAGAGGCCGTTTCCTGTGAGAGAATGTAAGTCAAAGGAAACCACCGACTTGAAGAGGTAAGTCGTCTTGTGAGTCAGCAACCGCCTCAGACTATAATTTGCTTACATATTTCCTTGAATACATTTCGTAGGCAAATGCTTTATATTATTGGTTTGATGCTGAGGTTGAACAAAAGCTTGCAACAAATCAAATTTCAAGTTGCTTTTTCATATCGTAAGGGGAAGTGACTTCTTTTCAAATTCAATATAAGAACATTATTCACCTTTTGATTTCTCTTATACATACACAAGACAATATTAAAACCGTCTCATTATTCATAACCTTAATCTCCACATGTATAGAGTGTAAGCTAAAACCACTGACCGAGTTGTAACAATATCTTAAAAATCCAATGGTTACTATGAAGCGGGTCAGAGTGCCATTGATAGAGTTATGGATGAGTGCTTTGCTTAATAACAACAGTGTACGTCTTGCTTATTCCGTAGGGTGGGTGGCAATATGTGGTTTTATGTTTGAAGAACGGGTGGGTGTCCATTTGTAGTGTGTATGTCTGTTGGTGTGTTGGAGTACTATTGATTTTGAGAGGGCTGTTATATCATTCATACTTTGAGGGGGAGAGGAATTAGTTTTGGTATACGATTGTAAAATGGATGGAAAGAGCGTTTGTTGTGGTGTATGATTTAAGGGAGATGGGAGGTTATTTGTAATGTTGTACAACTGTAGGTTGGATGGAAGGACGTTTATTTGTGAGAGAGCTGTTATATTGGTTATAATCTAAAGGCTGGGTGGGACATAAATTAATAGCCTATTGGTATACATCCTTAGAGAGGATGGGAATGGTGTTAGTTGTAGTGAAGAGTGGGTAGAAGGCTATTTATAGTTGTTTACATCTTTAGGTTGGGTGGGAGGATGTTATATATGTTATACCATAGAAACAAATAATTTTTTAGTAAAAATCAAAATGGTTTCAGAAAGGGATAAACAATGAATTTGCTTTGGTATATTTCTAGACATAAAAAAAGCTTTTGATACAGTTGAGCATTGTGGAGTAAGAGGTGTTGCCTAAGAGTGGTTTAGGAGTAAGCTTCTGGGACGAAAACAGTGTGTTAAAATTGAAAATAATTTTAGTGATATGGGTAACATTTTGTATGATGTTCCCCAAGGCTCTGTTCTGAGAGCAATATTATTTTAAATCTATATTAATGATCTTTGTTGTGCTAAATTTAACGGTGCACCAATACAGCTTTATGTTATGTAGAAGACAAATGTGGAACTATTGAGATTTTGATGAATTTAGATCTCTCAGCATTACAATGGTGATTTAAAAAAATAATATGATGTTAATTAAAAAAAAACAAAAACAAATCATACTAACTTTAGTTTGAGAAAAAAATTGAATTCACTAATGAAATAAAATACAAATGTCTTTACTGTTTATGTACTGAAACATATTGTAATGCCGAATGTTCTGTCGTGGGACAGGTGGGGAATACTGAGTACTTAGGGGTGATTCTTGATTAACTCATTATTTGGAAGAATTGATAATCTGAAGAAAAAACTTAACAATGTTCTAAGAATTTTAAATTTGTTAAGAGATTTTGTAATGAAATTACCTTAAGAACGTTGTATTATTTACTTGCACATAATAGAATTGAATATGGTATGACGTTTTGGGGTGATACTTATACCACAAATGTTCAAGCTATTTTTTTTACAGAAAAAACACTTTTTAAGAATTATTTTATGAAAAGATAAAAAAGAGCCATCTCATCCAATGTTTATATCTCTAAATATTTTTCCATTAAGGTACATGTTCATTTATAAGGTGATAAAGACTTTTTTAATAAGTGGTAACATAACAAATCAAAATTATAATACACGATCTCTCAGGTGGTCAGAAACTAAATTAAATTAGATTAAGTCTTGTTTGGATTTGTTTTTCTTTAGTCTGACCTGGCAATAATATTTTTAATTGAGTTTCTTTTTTCAAGCTAAAATTGTATTTCTTTCTAAGATGTTTGTTTCTCTGAGAAAATAAAGTTTATTCTTATTCTTATACTTCTGAGAAGTGGGTTGGAGGTCAATTAGTACTAGGATACATCAGTATGGTAGGTGGTAGGGTTCTTAAGTTACTGTATACAGCTTTGGGGTTGAATTGTGTCCCAGGTGAGTGAGAGGACCTATAGTTTTAGTTTGTATTAGGGGGATTGGGAAGAAGGCCATTGTTTATTGGGTAGGTGGGGAGGACCGTTATATGAATTATACCTTTGAGAGATGAGTGGAAGATCAGTTAGATGAAAATGTCCTCAGTTGACATGAAAATGTTTTTAAGTGGTTGAATTCGAATTAAAAAACTTGACGAAATGTCTTAATTATATTATGGTCTTATATTATGTATGGTGTTTAGTAAATCATTAAAACATTTTCAAATATTCTAATAAGGCCTTTGTAAAATTCGTGTGATTTCAGTGGTTTTTGTAAATGAGAAAGTAGTTGATTATTTTTGTGGATCCATTATTATTTTTTTAAACTGCACTCACCAGTTTACATGGACCTACAGGCATCTGTGAGAAACCGTTATCTGAGTTGGGATTCGAACCTTGGACATTGCCCTCCATAGTCCAAAGTCAGCCACTGAGCCATCACACTGGCACTAATAGGTGCACTAATTGGTAGCACCTACTAGGTCTTACTAAGGTATCGGCAGGTTCTTAAGAATGTAACAAAGAACTGCTTATACTGAACATGAAAATATATTTTTTTAATAATTAAGTAATATACTTGAGGACCCTATTTTCACCATTGGATAAAATGATAAGCTTTAAAATAATCCATTATCATCTTACATGAGAGTTTGTTGATACTTTTTTTATAAATAATTTGTGTAGATTTTGCGAAGTGTACTCGTATTATAATATAAAAGGATAAATGTAAATATTAATTGTATTTCGTTATCAAACAGTTTTTCTAAGACTACTACATTTTTTATGAATAAAGTGATTATTATAGTTGAGATGTGATGTTTTATATGAAACATTTAAGAGGAAATGACAAGCTGCGCTGCCTTGAGAGCATTAACTGAAAAGTGTTTGATGGAGAAGCACTTGTTAACTGTAGAATAAAGCTTTAGTGATGACGTCATTAATTAATTGCTTACGTAACAGTGCTAAAGTTCAAAGTAAAGTGAACTAATAGGAAGATATACAGTAATTAACACATATATAAATAAAAATAATTAATGACTGCCTTTATGTCCGTTTATTTGTCCTTTGTGCATTGCTATACCGTTAATACGATCGTTATGACAGTTCAGAAAGTTGTTGGATACATTCCTGTGAAGTTTCTGGTGTGGTTTTTTTTTCAAACCCGACTGTACTAATCTGTAATGGAGTTATTTTATTTATACTGATGGACTAGCCACCAGCTTCCCTATGGGATGGTTCTCCATGATTGCTTACCCTTACCTCCCTGGGTCTTTCTAACCCATCATATCAGTATAAATGATCTGCCTGCTGCCATTCTCGTAGATAACAGTTGTTTAGTATAGACAGTCCTTAAGTCTATTATAGGTGGATGCAAAGTAGTGAAATCATGTCAAAATTAGTAGGAATCTTTTTAAACATTTCAGAACGAAAATAAAACTAGCCAAGGTTTTGTATTTTTGTATGCTGTTTGAAATAAACTGTCATATTAAATTCATAGCAATGTTACTTTTGTAAAAAATTAGAGCTGCTTCATGTGGATTCCAACCCTTTGGAATGGAATTTCGTTATTCCCATCCGAATTTCCTCAAAATCCTCTCAGTGGTGTGGAGATTCCGTAATGAGTTAGTACATAGGTATAGTACTGTACTTTAGATTGTATATATTACAACGATAATAAGTTGTTGGATAAAAACAAATGTAATGAAAACTATTGACGTATACTAAGTAATACTTATTTAAATTTACCTAATTGTTAAATAATTTAGATTGTTTAGTTTTAATGACATATAATAATTATAACTATCACGTGGCAAAGCACGCATAGACTGCTAGTGATGAGTACATTTGTTTCTTATTTAGTAATATTTCATTATACTTGTTTAATGTTTCATAAATAGCTTTTAAAAACCTCCCTACACTCAATATTCATCATACGGAGTCCTTACTACGTCCTCCTAGTTTAATAGTTTGGTAATTTTAATAGTGAAATCAAAACGCTCACTATTCTGAGTAAAGGATTTCAACGTCCACCTGCGTCCTGAACATCCGCAATTACTATCAATAAATCATAAACATAAAATAAAATAGTACAAAATATTATAGACATCCTGTGAGCGCCCAAGTGTTATTTTCTGTAATGTAACTAAACAATGTTTTAATTAGGAGAATTTATGCATAAAAAGTCCTTTCTTACAACAAACTGTTCGTTATGATAAGTTAGAAAGTTGTTGAGTGTACTCTTGGTACACCTATACGTTTATTAAATTAAAAACATGTTCTAAGCATCAGCTTAACATGACCTTCAAATCACGGGTGACAAAAGGAAGAAAGAGGCTAACTGGTGATCAAACCAGTTGTGAGCCCTAGGGCCACTACGTATGAAGTGGACGTTGACAGTTTTTACAGGAAACAGTCTGGGTACAATAAAAAAGTAAGAGTAAAATTGTAATTAGAAAAATGTTAATTAATACGCATTGTATAGTTGTAAACAGACGAAAGGTAGGAATTTGTATGTTAATCTAGACATTGGAATCATAAGGCCTGACTAAGTTATATTGAGCCATTTATAAATCATCTTACTTACTGAATAAAATTTAATGTAATAAATAATTATGAGGTATATTTAATGATATTTTAATAATATTATAGTCTGTTGTCTTTTCTTTATAAAATACATATTACAAATTAAATAAGCGTTTAGAACATCCTAAAGTGTAGGAATATTGTTTTAAAGTAACATAAACGTATGAGGTAGGCACATTTTTTAAAATGGAATATTGTTGCAACCAGAACAAGCATAATTACCTAAACAACTAATTATTATTTAAAAAAATGTTTTTCTCGATATAATAAAAACCATGAATAATACCTTGTAGTAGTTACAAATAATAATAAAACAACTTGTAATTCTAAACCGTTCTACTGATAAAACTTTGCCAGTAAACAATAATTAGTTTGTGTTTACATTTTATACAACTGATATTATTTGTGTATTTTTCGATGATATAAATACTGAATTTATCTGAATTTTACTTTATCTGTATTTTCTACCAGACAACCTTAAGTATGTTTATTTTACTCACGTTTGTATTGTACTGTCCTTCAATAACTTTATTTTCTATCGGAGCAGTAATTTATGTTTAGTTAAGTACCCAATAAAATAGATACATGTTGGTAAACGTTTCGTTATCAGCTCTCAACACGCGTACCTTATCTTTATACCTCTGACAACCGCAAACAACATTGTCAGCGAGGTTTGTTTACTTTGAATAAGTTTAAATTGTGGTGTTTTTATGACCTAAAATTCTA
Organism: Stictocephala bisonia; assembly: GCA_035578905.1. NCBI lineage: Eukaryota > Metazoa > Arthropoda > Insecta > Hemiptera > Membracidae > Stictocephala > Stictocephala bisonia. Next base: position 66,614 of record JAQJVL010001306.1, read on the forward strand.
GAGGCAGTTAACTTAATTCAAGAGTTTTTTTTACAGATAGTAGCTAATTTGTTATAGCGATACAGTTATAAGTTAGAAACATATTTATTTGTATAAGTCTCTTAATTGTAAGCTGCAGCCAACAAATAACTAAACTTTTAGGTTTTTACTGTTTATTTTACTGTATTATGTTTTTATATCTAGCCTATATTTTTAATGAGTACACATTTCTGTGAAGAGTTTAAATAAATCGCAACAAGAAATAGTTTGCTACCATTAAAGGGAAATTGGGTAGTTTTGAATATCAAAATTTTCACAATAGTAACTCATTGCTTACTGACACTTCCTTTCTGGTTGCTGCAATATTCCCATGTGACAATTTTAATATTATATTAATCTTTGTAAAAATGACTACGTGTAGATTTTCATGTGAAAAACTACTTTAAAATGTCTAGAAACAACAGTGATCTAACTTTATGCTTATAAACATCAATGATGAAAACATGCTATGAGCCCAGTAAAATACAACGTTGTTGTCAATATATGTCGGTTTCAATAACTGACACTTCTAAAGGCTTGCTTGAGTTTGAAGAAATATTTTCGTCAAGGTGATTACATAACTTTGTGTACCTAAAATGTGTTTAGAATTTTAATTTGAACAGTGATGAATGAATGTAATTTTTAAATGATAGAGTTAGAACTCTCACATTTAGCAAATTAAACATAAGCCTATATTATTTACAGTAATTATTTAAATATATTCAATGATGTACACAAATTGTGCTTGCTTAAAACATGATAAATAGTTGTTATAAATAATATGTTATCAAAATCATAACTATTCAGATTTTATATTTGTTTTAGTTTTTGTTTTTAAGGATAACTCCATTAAACAAAACAAATCTCACAAAATGAGTAATTATGACTTGCCAGTATCTAGGATTCTTACAAGTGTTAAATATTATAGTATATTATAACAGTCAAATGAACATCGTGACTTGATAAAATGATAAAATGGTATGTAGAAATAGAATAATTGTTAAAAAACACTACAAAAAGTCAATAAAGGTTAAATTGAAAGTAGTCCTTGTTCATTGTTTTTAATCATGTCTCCACTTACCTTAGTAAACGAGGAAGCGATAGTGTTTCGGGTATTACATTCATTTACTTAGTTTAAATTGCTAAATAAAAAAATCCCTTTATTTCAAATCATCACATACTTTTAAGTTTTTTATTTTAATTAACATTTATTTAATTTCGTTTAACATAGTTTTTAGTTGTTTTTAAGGTATTTAGTTTTCTGGTCCAATTAGACTATTCTTACCAGGTAATTATTTTAAGGAGGGGTAAATAATATTTTCGGAATAATATTGTGGATTTGCTGTTGTTGTGCCTAAACATTTAAGTCTTCTAATATTCTTTTAAAGTCTGAAATATCTTTATTTATCTGGTGTAAGCTGCGCTTAGTATGATAACGTTGTCAAACCGTGGTTTAACAATGGTAATCGTGGTAAAACAGTTGGTCAAACCATGTTTTATTTTATTATTGAAATTTTGAAAATAAATAAATAAATATATATATAAGTACCTTTTGAAAACGATACAGAACAATCCCCAAAGTATACATTTTGTTCACAATATTTTCTGTGAATTTCCAACTGAGAGAGGTTTTCGCTCGTTATTGTGGTTTAGATTCCAATCAGCGAGACAATTACTTCCGCCACAGGGTGTGTCTAATTACACAATAATTATTATAGCCTCGGGATATTTTTTATTTAAATTTGAATGGCTAAAATACTTTAAAAATGCCTTTTTCAATAATATTGAAAATTTTTTTCAATAATATTGACACTGACACATCCAGACTACTAGAAGATAGAAATGTAATTCTGTGGTAAGAGGGAACCGTAGTAAATACAATACTAATATGTTTATTATTTAACTATAAGAGTGTAATATTTATAATCTAATATTTGTTTATTATTGATGAAATTTAGTCTCATTTTTGGTTCCATAATATAAAAATAAACTGTATATTTATCACAAATAAACTAGGAGAATTAATGTCGAAAACCTCAAAACCCACTTTGGGTATATATTGCTTGGGTATGACTAAGCGTGTTAACACTAACGTATGACAGCTAGATGGGTCACCTGGAAAGTTACCTAATGAAAGCACAGGTGCGAGAGAGAGGGATTGAGTCGTGAAAGTGAGAAAAAGAACTACTCTTCCCTCACTACGTCATTCTATTTAGTGTTGTCATGGCTACGAAAAAGCAACAGGAAAAAGTGCAGTATCAAGCTCCACCCACTACGAGATAAGCACCAGTGACCATTGTTGGTTTGAACAAAACTAAGCTTAAAACGATTATATCCAATCATTATTTAATACTCAAGGAAGAATTAACAATAGCAGTAAAACTATGAATAACAATCTAAGCAACAAATAATATCTAAACAAACATTTAGAGAGCATTACGGTAATTTAATTTTTTTAAGTAACCATTGTTGAGAAAGTTGAACATCTGAAGGTGAAAGTTGATCACGCCCGTGATGGACGATAGCTGGGCGATATAATGGCGCCCCTCCGCTGCTGGAATCCATATATTTACTAAATATAGCAATCAGGTTACTTACTGTCCGGTCGAATTATGTTGGTCTATTCATCATTTTTATAGCTGCCATAGAAAGTCAGTATTTACAAAAAATATTTTTGTAATAGTATTTATCCTTTTGCATACAAGGAGAATCTTAAGATATTTTATTGATTTAAACTACCAAAGGTAAAAAAAATTAAGACAAGAAAAAATGCAATTAACTCTACACCTATATTTCGACCAAGCTCAAAAAAATCGGAAATGATTTTTGTTTATGTATTGGTTGTTTGTAGGAATGCTTTTTATTTTATATTTGATTTAGTATAAGAATATAATAATTAATATAATATTGAGCAAATATTCTTATTTATCCTACTATATGGTATGTTTATATAGTTAAATTTGGCATCTAGTTATTTATTTATTTTATTTTTACAATGCTACAATACAGCACAATTGCCAATTACACTGTAGCATTAAGAATATTATTAATAAATCATATCCAACATGCAAAAAGAGTCCAATAGTTCATGCACTGCAGGCGGTGATTCTAAGTAATAACACTAACGTGTAACATCATGAATTTTATCCATATATAATAAATAAAACTGTATAAATATAACAATACATACAACTATATAAATATAACAATCAGTTTAAATCTATAACAACCAGTATAATATAACATTGCATCAGTCATCATGAAACGAGCAAATAATTATAGTTTTATTCAATCAGTAATAAATTAGGCAACAAAAGGATTGAAATGTACACATTAAACAGTTAAATACAACAGCATTAACTATAAAGTATAAATTGTGAGGTAAACAAATAATATACATATATATACATACATGCATACATACATACATACATACACACACATACACACATATATACAAAAGTAATGAAAAAGAAACAATAGCTATGGAATAACCAAACTTAGTAAATTATTTTTATAACTCTTCAAAGATTCCTTAAAAATGTCAACCTGCAGAGAATGAACATTGTGCAGTCTAGATAGAATGTTAACAGGAGAACTATATCCCAGGTTATTCCTTGAGAAATGTGGAGAGAACAGTGAATAACAACGGGACCCAGGTCGGGGAACTGAAAAACGCAATTTTGACAGCAGGCCACTGTCGTCGCACGCCCCATTCACCAGCTTATGGAGATAAAGCAAAGCATCTTTGAAAGGCTGTCCATTTCAAAAATATTCAACAGTTCAGAGTAAGGGATTACGTCAGTGTAGTGACCAAATGTCTTGAAGTATAGATACCTCAAAAATTTCCTCTGCACAGACTCAATCAAATTTGCTAGATAACCTGCTTGAGGGTACCATACAATAAAACCGAACTCAAGTTGTGACCTTACTAACGAAAAATATAATATTTTTGAAGAATTTGAAGATTTTAAGAAATTTCCAGATCTTGACAAAACCTAAAACCGAATATGCAGATTTGGAAATGGATACTATGTGCTCGCTGAAGTTGAAACTGGAATCAAACAAGATGCCAAGATCCTTGATTGATGATTGCTTATTTAAAAACTCACCGCCTAGAGTATAATCATAACAAATAATATTTCTATCTTTCTTCTTAGTATACGTGACAAAAGTGTATTTTTGTGTGTTAAATTTGAGATAATCTAAACTCCAATTAAAAAGGTTATTTAGATCTTGCTGTAATGAAAAAAAATCATTTACAGTATTAATACTTTTAAAGATTATTAAATCGTCTGCGTAAAGAAGTATTTTACTGTTTTTAACACATTGAGTAATGTAATTAATAAAAATTATAAAAAGCAAAGGTCCCAGATTTGAACCTTGCGGGACTCCTGAATCTGGCCTAAATTTCTCAGAAGAAAAACCTAATAAGCTTACAAATTGTTTTCTGTTATAAAGATACGAGGAGAAGAATTTTATGCAATTTTTAGATAATCCAAAGAAATGCAGTTTAGACAGTAACGCTAAGTGATTTACTTTGTCAAAAGCTTTTTCAAAGTCTGTGTAATTGACATCAACCTGAGTTCCTTTGTCCATTTCTTTAACGCAAAATTGAGAAAAATTTAATAAATTTGAGTTAATTGCCCTTTTAGGGAAGAAACCATGTTGATTTTCACTGACGTAACTTCTCACATGTGAAAACAATCTGTTGTAGATAATAGACTCAAACACCTTAGCCGGTGTCGATAATATTGCAATGTGTCTATGATTTTTTATATACCTTTTGCTTCCCTTCTTGGGTATTGGGACTACTCTAGTAGTTTTCCATAATTCAGGAAAACAATTAGTCTTTATAGAAAGGTTAAATAAATAATGTAAAGGAAGAACAAAAATGTCATCACAAGCTTTTATAATATAGGGTGGAACGCCATCAGGGCCCAAAGACCGTTTTGACTTTAATTTTTTAATTCCGTTCAGTACCTCCGTTTCAGTTATTTCGGAAAAAACAAGGTAGTAACATTATCCATAACTGGTGAAAAGAGCGCCCGACAACACATTTCATCCATGGACAGATTACATGGTTGATAAACTTTACAGAAATACTGGGCCAGTGCCTCCACTATCGCAGGTCCCCCTTCCACCTCCTCATCATCCAAGATCATTGTTGTCAATCTGTTATCAGTGCCACTTAACCTTTTGATAATACTCCAAAATGATTTAGGATTTTTGCGTATTTCATTCTCCGCAGTATTAACATAATTACCAAATTCCATTCTTATTAAACGCTTTATTTCACTCCTCATATTTTTGTATTGATCTAAAATATGAGGGAATTTGTAAATTTTATATTTTCTTCTAAGTCTTTCTTTGCGTTTAATCAATTATTTTAAATTACTAGAGAACCAAATAGGATATTTTGATTTGTTTCCTAATTTTCGAGGAATGTGTGAATCTAGAGCCCTATAAATTTTGTCATAAATTAAAGCAACTGCTTCATTTAAATCATTACATATAACAAGGTCATCCCATGCAACATTCTTAAACTCATTATATAGAGAAAGGAAATTAGCCATAGCAAAATTGTACGTATGATTAGAACTATTTACATTTCTTTGGCAGAAACTATGTCTCTTATATCCCCTTTTGAAGTACATTAGAAGTGCAGGGTGATATTTATCAATATTTACGAGTGAACTAGATTCCTCAACTACATTCATGTCCGATATATCGGATATTATTAAATCTAATGTTCTGCCATACTGATTACTGATATTGTTCTTTAAATTAATCCTATATAGTTTTCAAAAAAACAATAACTGCTTACACACATCGTTTCCTTTAGATAAATCAAAGTTTGTTCCAGCTATAGGAAGATTAAAATCTCTGACAATTAATAAGCGTCCTTGATTAAATTTAAATAATTCTAATTTATCAAAAAAAGTTCTATATACATGCACATGTGTGTTGGGGACAAAATAAGCCACACAGACAAAAATAGAGTGGCTGTTAGTAATATTTAACTTAATCCAAATTTTGTCCTCCTCAGTTTCAAGATTATATAATCTACAGGCTTTAAAATGGTTTTTAATTACAATTAAAACACCCCCTCCCCGACTCTTACCAGTTACAGTCTGATTCCTATTTTTCTAAATATATTGTACTCATCAGTAAATAACTCGGAGTTTTGAATAGAACAATTCAACCAAGTTTCCGTTAGTATGACGATTCCATAATTACTTTCTAGTAGATTTAAACGAAAATCATTTGTTTTAGATCGCAAACCCCTCACATTTTGGTAATATACATTAATATCTTCACCCATGCTTATATAATAAAATTGATATGCAGATGCTCATTAATACATATAAATAACAATTATACATGCACAAGATGAATAACTTAATTCTAGAGAACAACAATACGCAGTGAAATAAATAAGAAGTGCATACAACATACCATTCGGAGCGTGCTTCAGTACAACATAGCCATTTAACTGTAAACATGTTCATTTGAGAGAATCGAGATCCGACTTCTCAGTGATGTGTATTGCTGGGGCCCCCTCACTCTTGCGTAGAAATATCTTCCCCGCACTTGTCACCCAGGCGTATGCATAATTATGCTCTTTCTTAAATGTGTGGGTGTGACTCCACAGTATCCTCGTCGCCTTCGTCATTGACAAGTTTATAATACAGTCTCCTCACTGTCGTACCCTAGCTCAGAAGCTAAGAATCCATTTTTTACTCGCGTTTTCTTCCGCATTTCCTCCATATCTATGCGTCTGCAAAACTTTATTATTATTCCTCTGGGAGCTTGAATGTTGTTAGGGTTTTTGGCTAATCGATGGACAGCGTCTATCATATCATCTTTTAATTCAAATTGTATTGCTCGTGCAATCCTCTTGATGACTTCCAGATATTTTCTTTTTTTTGTCTCCGGTACGCCATATATCTCCAAACAGTTGCTTCTGGAGTATTGCTCGGATGATTGTAACACCTTCTGTATTCCTCAATCGTTGCTTTAAGATTAATATTTTCTGAATTCAAATTCTGTAAAGCTGCTTCATTAGCATCTATCTTCACTCTGTTCTCATTGGCTGTTGCACTACAATCCTCCACTTTCTTAAAACACATATCAATAGACTCCGTTATATCCACTTTGAACTGTTTAACTTATCCTTTATTTCTAATATATCCGTTTTAAACTGATTGTTATCACTTTTTATATCAGAAACATTGTTCAGTAACAAATCGAGCTTTTGGTCGATTGTTAAATTATCACCGTCACTGCTGTTATTATTGCGTGCATTTCTCGTGACAGGTGGCGGTGTCATGGTTGTGCCAGCTGTACCTTGATACCCCGTGACCTTGACCTTGAACCAGCTCCAACTTCACACAGTAACTTGAAATATTCAACTTGTAACACAATTTACGGGCTAACTACTGATTAATAACACTTGCGACTTAACCGTTCAACTAATAACTATTTATAGTTTACATATGCAAAAATTCGTATAAATCACAACACTAAAACCCATATAAATTAACACATAACATCGGAGCCAGTACGACATGTGCCTACTCAGTTTGCATGCTCTCCCCACTCTCAATTATTTACGTTGCCTGTTATTGTTAAGATTGATTCTCTAATTTCTGATATATTTAGGCAAGGATAATTACCAGCATATCTCTAGTAAAATGTTTGTTATTTAAGTTTCGTCTCATCTGGTCATTTAGTTGGTTGTATCAGTAGGTTGTTATTTTACGGGTCGTATTGAAATTTGTTGTAAAGTATAGTTTTTAATTAGTCTAAATCAAGTTAAATGTAATTCTGTACATTTAAGATACAACAAGATTAAGTTGGGTATATTTGTTATGCTCCAGGTTATTATTACATAATAAGACAAGAGGAAACTGTCCATGCAACGGTAATTTGACTTTACAAAATAGTGTTGTAAATATGATCAATTTACTATATGTTAACTCCAGAACACTAATAGATGAAGTTATTCCTTTCTCAAAGTATCTGTTTCCAATGTTTATTCAGCATACAGAATACACTTTTCTATTATTATACTACTAATATATATAGTATAAAACGTTGCAATAATTAGTAAAGATATTGTTTTAGGTTGAAGAGGAGCAATTAAACTGTAATATTAAATAGCTTACCTTAACAATCTACTATCGATTAATTTTAGTAGTTAATCGTAATAATCAATTAATTCGATTATTTACGATTCTACGAAAATGAACCCTTACAATTGTATTTTCACTCTTACCAGCCCAGACGTAAATATGATAGTATATGTACTTTGATTACCAATCTATTTTATACTATCAAAATAATTAATATAAAATTTCATTAAATTAATCTTGAATTAAATCTTAATTAATTTAATAATAAAATTCCAAACAATAATCAAGTGTCATTAAGAAAATGTATTTTTAGTTTGCTCCTTGATAAGTGATGTTTTTAACCAAAACACCGCAATATTAAAGTGTAAGATGTTAGGGAACGGTTCGCTATCAACACTTAACACGCGTACCTTATCTGTACACTGCAGACAACTTACCACATTCTCAGTACTGAGTTAACTTTGCTGTCGTCATCTTTAAGCGTGTATTACCCATTATATTATTTACAACATGTCATTCCCATTGCATTTCCGATTTATGTATTATTTTGAAATAAAATTATTTTAAACATATTATTTTCTAAAGGGTAGTAAATTATTATTTAAATTCCTACTATATCATTACAAAATTATTAACTAGGTAAAAAATCTTACAAATAAATTACTAATGTATAATACAGCTTTAATCATATCTATCTGTATACGTAAAAAGGGATATACATGAGGGACAACTCACCCACCCACCGATACACGTACGGAGTTGTTGAGTCAGCTGCCCATCTCAACACGTAGAGTAGTATTGGTCCACCCACCCACTCACCCATAAACGTAAAGTCGTATTGACTCACCTGCCCACCCATACACGTATAGAAGTATTATCCTAACCACACGCCCATACACGTAAGGTGATATCGACCCACCTACCCACCCATGTAGTTGCAATTTTAAAATTGGAAGATTGGTAATTTTAATAAAATGTTAAATAAGATTCAATATGATAAATTATTGGGAATAAGTTAAAACCAAATTAATCATTGATAAAGAAAGAAGTATTTGCAGGCATTGTGGCTCAGTGGATAAGTCTTCGGTCTGCAGAGAGCAAGTTCCAAGGTTCGAATACCCACTGAGCCAACGGTTGGTACTTCACCCGTTGAATAAAGTTCACGTACATAATGCAGGCCCATGTGACCTGTTAGGGAAGTTTAGATTAAGAAAAAAATAAATAAATAAATAAACGTTTTGGACTGGCAATAAAATAAATGAGTTATTTATTTGGTATTGGTTCATATCGATGAGGCAATAACGTAAATTTACAGTATAGAGGAGTCCTTGGAAGAAAAAAAATCCTAATCTATAGGTATGCATAAACAGTAATATGTACCTATGATTTAATTTGGTAAACTATGTATTACCAGAAAAAGTAGCATTTATAAATCTGTTGTCGGATATAAGGTATCAAATTAGGTACATTATTTAACCTAACGAATAAATATTTTTGGTGAGTTTCATAAAATATATATTGTCTATTTTACAAAACCACCGGCTATAGGTAACATTTTTCTGATTTCTACCCATTAAATAACAGTAATAGCAGAGTGGCAGTTGAATAACGGAAAATAAAATTGTTTCAAAAAGATGAATTGATTGTAAGGCTTTATTCAAGAAGAGCATACCCATTATCAATTTCCAATTACCACTACCTGTTTGGGACAGCAGATAAATTGAGATTTCATCCAAAACATATGCTTTTTGCACTTATACCTAAGCAGAAAACAACACTTCTTTACAATAAATATCTTCTCGCACTGTGGTACATTAAACTAAATAATTACACAGTTGTTAGGCTATGTTAAAAAAAAATATTTAGTAGGTGGAAAGGAAGAAAAGGATATTTAGTACTACACTAGGAAACGAACCAGGATGATAAAACTAAGTTAGGTCCACTTCATATGAGTATCGTCAGTCAATTACATAAGTATGAACAGTCAATTTAATATCAAAATATTAACATTGATAATTAATTGGTAATTGACATACCAAAACGAAGTGTGAGAGTTCTAATGTAGGAATATCTAGTTAAGTATTGAGTAATTTATAAATTGTATAAACTAATAAATGGAAAACTGTACGAATAAAATACAATAAACAATTTTTCGGGACTATTTGTTACATTTGTAGTAACAAATCTCATTAAACCTTCTCTTTATAAAATACAATAAACAATTTTTTGGGACTATTTGTTACATTTGTAGTAACAAATCTCATTATACCTTCTCTTTATAAAATACAATAAACAATTTTTTGGGACTATTTGTTACATTTGTAGTAAGAAATCTCATTATACCTTCTCTTTATAAAATACAATAAACAATTTTTTGGGACTATTTGTTACATTTGTAGTAACAAATCTCATCATACCTTCTCTTTATAAAATACAATAAACAATTTTTTGGGACTATTTGTTACATTTTTAGTAACAAATCTCATCCTACCTTCTCTTTATAAAATACAATAAACAATTTTTTGGGACTATTTGTTACATTTGTAGTAACAAATCTCATTATACCTTCTCTTTATAAAATACAATAAACAATTTTTCGGGACTATTTGTTACATTTGTAGTAACAAATCTCATCATACCTTCTCTTTATAAAATACAATAAACATTTTTTGGGACTATTTGTTACATTTTTAGTAACAAATCTCATCCTACCTTCTCTTTATAAAATACAATAAACAATTCTTTGGGACTATTTGTTACATTTTTAGTAACAAATCTCATCCTACCTTCTCTTTATAAAATACAATAAACAATTTTTTGGGACTATTTGTTACATTTGTAGTAACAAATCCCATTATACCTTCTTTTTATAAATCAATAGTGCCAATTAAACATCTGAACATTTGATAACTTTAGAATATATTGATGGCTTATTTCACCCGAAATAATATTTTATTACACCCTTAGTGTGTTATTTCAAATTTAAATAAATGTAATAGGCCAGTACATTTATTTAAGTTTTACAAATGGCAATATTGTTTCTACCAGAAATGTGTAAAAAGGTATTCAATTTCTATTGTAATTTTTTTGTAAATAGCATCTTGTAATAGAACAATAATAACATTTATTAAAAAAAGCTTACAAATTTACATAAAAGGTTGTTGTCAGTAAATATGAATTATTTGCTATTTAGATTTCGTATCCTAAAATTATCTTTTGCATTTATTTGATTTTTGTAAAAATCATATTTTTTCATTGCTGTAGTATATCTGTAATTAAGCTTCCTAGAACTCAGCGCATTTAGCATTATCGCAATATCTAGTGATTTTTTGTTGTTACATTTTTAATATTTTTTTCTGATAACTTATTTCATATTGAAGTCTACTCTTTTCATTTAAGTAAGTACCCAATAATAAATATACATGTTGGTAAACGTCTCGCTATCAGCTCTCAACACACGTCCCTTATCTTTACACCTCTGACAACCGCAAACAACATTGTCAGTGAGGATTGTTTACCCTCGACAAGTTTATATTATGGTGTTTTTATCATCTAACATTTCAGAGACACTTTAACTTTATTCGTGCTTTTCGGTACACATAATAGCTGATTGGTCACAATGGAGTAATATTGTCAGAGGGTAGAAAATTATCAACTTACCTCTTATGTGTAAACATATAATAAATTATTTGTAGTTTCTTTGTGTTCAATTGTATTATGTTTTCTCTCTTGTCTATATTTTTAATACATACAAAATTCTGTAATGTGTTTACTTAATGCACCATAATAAATATTTGCTATCAGCCCCTAAAGTGGTTTTAGTAAGCTTAATTCCAGTATTTCTATAATATATGACACCTGAGTTAGAGATAGCGTGGGTTCCAAACGTACTCTTGACTGGTTTCATCAGTAATATTCACCTTGTACTTAAATAACTGTATAGCTCAATTACTGTATAAACGATATAAAACGATACTCCAATGATACTCTACCCACTCCCTGTAGACTACTGATAAGCTCCCCGTGTCGATCAGAAGTCTATAGGGAGTGGGTAGAGTATCGTCGGAGTATCGTTTTTCTTAAAAAAAATTATAGGTTTACGAAAGTTCGTGCAAACTGTGCAATACCAACAACGAGGAAATATTTAGTTTTAGCCTAAATTTAAGTTTAATTATTATTAATTATTTCATTATTATTCAGTAATAAGACACCAATCGTTAACATATGGGCAAATATGAGGGCTGAAAGAGAGAGATGAGTGTACATGACCGAGTGTAGTCATTGTTACTAACTAAGGTCAACTGTTCCTCAGTAAGAGCTGTTTATTAATAGTCCAATAGCCAGGGCAATCAAGGGACATACAGATTTACATGGAATCCTAACTACGTAGTGTTGGTCTGATTTTCGGCTAACTGACAAGCCTGACACTCAGTTCTATTTCTGAAGTGTGGTCACGATATCAGTACGATGATGAGATGGGTTGAAATAATATATTTTAAGAATTATTAATATAAGTTATTCATACTGTAAGTGGTGTGGAGGTTGTTTACGACAGTGGCCCGCTCCGGTGTGTGAATATTGACTATATGTTGTTTTATACTTCACTGTTCTTACGTTAAGTTATGGGGGTCATTCGCCCAGGTGAGATCAGTCACACTGGACACAATTGATCAGTTGGCTGCTGTTTGTGTACTATTGTAGGGCAAGTTATGTTGATTGTTTACATTACTTACATCGAAACCCTAGGACGTTTGTAATATTCATATTTTAATAATTTATTTTGTAAATTGTTACAGATGTCTAATTCTTATTATTAATACACGTATTTTAGGCTATTCAAGAAATTTTCTTGGTGTTTATAGGCTTGTTGTATGTTTTATCCGAGTGTATACCTGCATTAAAGTATATTTTTGTTAATTATGAATAAAGTAAGTTCTTTCACTTACTAGGTTTATATACGTCTCAAAAGTAGTTCGGTCAGGTCCTAGGCAAAGCACTAAGTTTGATACGCATCGAGCTTGCTCGTTACAGTACACTACAGCTAGATCGTCAATTTCTGCTGGTGTCGGTAATAGCAACATATATAGACTAATTTAAAAAAATACCATCGCATAAGGTTCATATCTTCAAACTTACTTGAAATATTAGGTCTTTTACTATCGAAATAACTTATATAATATGTTAAAATGTTCTCTAAAACGTAACATGATCATAAATAAATAAAAAGTGAGTTAATTGGGTATTTAAGTAGATCCACACATTCATATTAAATATACATATTATCTGGTACTTTTCATCCACAATACAATCAAAGCATAATATTCTTTACTCTTACAACTCGAATTTTAAATGCCATTACAAAGTTCCCTAAGAAATGAAAAAAATCATAACATTCCAAATGTTTTGTAGAAAATGACGAATCAACATAGGTAAGACTTCCTAAATTGTATGCACATGCGTATTGTAGGTGTATTGTTCATTTTTAATTGATATAATTTCGTTTTAAAATATTTTATGCCAAAACATAGCATATATTTCAAAGTTTTTTAATGCAAAATAAAATGTATAGCTTTTATTCATTCTTTGATATAAATATACAATCCAAATTATTATCAATAGACGGATACATATTTACTTTAGGTATTTAAATACGCATGTAATGTAATTTTCCAAAATGTTGATAAATGTTTCAAAATTAAACAATAACCTATGTTTTATATTTACTTAGTTTAATTCAATTGTAAACAATACACAAAAGTGTAATGAACAAAAACATTCAGATCACATTTTTTCTGGTCTTGAACGATTAGTTTACATTTTGTATAAGTGCATAGAACACGTCTCTGTTACCCTCGTCATCTCAAATGACATTTTAGTTAGAACCAGAAATACCACGTGTGTATTTTTTTTTTTTTTTTTATTGTTCTGAAAGTAAATAACACATGCAGCACTACAAAGCAATCCAAACGAATCGGTGGCAAACTGCAAATTAGCTTCGATTAGCTTCGTGCTGCGGCTCCCCACCACCACTTCCGCTAATGTTACGCTGGTGATGGCAGGAAAGCTACATTCAGGTTTCGTAGTGCTTGTACATGTCGAAGGAGGGAGTACATGTCTTATAACGTATATAAGACTAGCAAATAAATAAGAAATTAACGAAAAACTGTATGAAGTAAATATAGAAGTTATAATGGGAGGAAGTGCTGTGTTTGGGGGCGTTCCCAGAGGAGGATGTATATTATTGGACCCTTGGCGAGTGTAAGACAATTCTTTCTTTTAAGAAAAACATAATTTTCTAGACTTTTGTGCCAAGAAACATCTCATTAAATAACCTTTTTTATCATTTTCATAAATATACTGCAAAACAGTATGATGGGCGTCTTTTTAGTTTAACTACAAAACGTACAAATATAATGAAAGGACAGGGACACTACGTTTACTCTCCTAGGGAGTCACAATGGAAGTAACTATGATTCCTCTGGTCTGAGGAGGGTAAATCTGGTTTACCCTCCTCAGGGAGTCACAATGGAAATAACTATGATTCCTCTGGTCTGAGGAGGGTAAATGTGGTTTACCCTCCTCAGGAAGTCACAATGGAAATAACTATGATTCCTCTGGTCTGAGGAGGGTAAATGTGGTTTACCCTCCTCAGGGAGTCACAATGGAAATAACTATGATTCCTCTGGTCTGAGTTGAGTAAATCTGGTTTACCCTCCTCAGGGAGTCACAATGGAAATAACTATGATTCCTCTGGTCTGAGGAGGGTAAATGTGGTTTACCCTCCTCAGGGTGTCACAATGGAAATAACTATGATTCCTCTGGTCTGAGTAGGGTAAATGTGGTTTACCCTCCTCAGGGAGTCACAATGGAAATAACTATGATTCCTCTGGTATGAGTAGGGTAAATGTGGTTTACCCTCCTCAGGGAGTCACAATGGAAATAACTATGATTCCTCTGGTCTGAGGAGGGTAAATGTGGTTTACCCTCCTCAGGAAGTCACAATGGAAATAACTATGATTCCTCTGGTCTGAGTAGGGTAAATGTGGTTTACCCTCCTCAGGGAGTCACAATAGAAATAACTATGATTCCTCTGGTCTGAGGAGGGTAAATGTGGTTTACCCTCCTCAGGGAGTCACAATGGAAATAACTATGATTACTCTGGTCTGAGTAGGGTAAATGTTGTTTACCCTCCTCAGGGAGTCACAATGGAAATAACTATGATTCCTCTGGTCTGAGGAGGGTATATGTATTTCCCCTCCTCAGGGAATCACAATGGAAATAACTATGATTCCTCTGGTCTGAGGAGGGTAAATGTGGTTTACCCTCCTCAGGGTGTCACAATGGAAATAACTATGATTCCTCTGGTCTGAGCAGGGTAAATCTGGTTTACCCTCCTCAGGGAGTCACAATGGAAATAACTATGATTTCTCTGGTCTGAGGAGGGTAAATGTGGTTTACCCTCCTCAGGGTGTCACAATGGAAATAACTATGATTCCTCTGGTCTGAGGAGGGTAAATGTGGTTTACCCTCCTCAGGGAGTCACAATGGAAATAACTATGATTTCTCTGGTCTGAGTAGGGTAAATGTGGTTTACCCTCCTCAGGGAGTCACAATGGAAATAACTATGATTCCTCTGGTCTGAGTAGGGTAAATGTGGTTTACCCTCCTCAGGGAGTCACAATGGAAATAACTATGATTCCTCTGGTCTGAGGAGGGTAAATGTGGTTTACCCTGCTCAGGGAGTCACAATGGAAATAACTATGATTTCTCTGGTCTGAGTAGGGTAAATGTGGTTTACCCTCCTCAGGGAGTCACAATGGAAATAACTATGATTCCTCTGGTCTGAGTAGGGTAAATGTGGTTTACCCTCCTCAGGGAGTCACAATGGAAATAACTATGATTCCTCTGGTCTGAGGAGGGTAAATGTGGTTTACCCTCCTCAGGGAGTCACAATGGAAATAACTATGATTCCTCTGGTCTGAGTAAGGTAAATGTGGTTTACCCTCCTCAGGGAGTCACAATAGAAATAACTATGATTCCTCTGGTCTGAGGAGGGTAAATGTGGTTTACCCTCCTCAGGGAGTCACAATGGAAATAACTATGATTCCTCTGGTCTGAGTAGGGTAAATGTTGTTTACCCTCCTCAGGGAGTCACAATGGAAATAACTATGATTCCTCTGGTCTGAGGAGGGTATATGTGGTTTACCCTCCTCAGGGAGTCACAATGGAAATAACTATGATTCCTCTGGTCTGAGGAGGGTAAATGTGGTTTACCCTCCTCAGGGTGTCACAATGGAAATAACTATGATTCCTCTGGTCTGAGCAGGGTAAATCTGGTTTACCCTCCTCAGGGAGTCACAATGGAAATAACTATGATTCCTCTGGTCTGAGGTGGGTAAATCTGATTTACCCTCCTCAGGGAGTCACAATGGAAATAACTATGATTCCTCTGGACTGAGGAGGGTAAATGTTGTTTACCCTCCTAAGGGAGTCACAATGGAAATAACTATGTTTCCTCTGGTTTGAGTAGGGTAAATGTGGTTTACCCTCCTCAGGGAGTCACAATGGAAATAACTATGATTCCTCTGGTCTGAGGAGGGTAAATCTGGTTTACCCTCCTCAGGGAGTCACAATGGAAATAACTATGATTCCTCTGGTCTGAGGAGGGTAAATGTTGTTTACCCTCCTAAGGGAGTCACAATGGAAATAACTATGATTCCTCTGGTCTGAGTAGGGTAAATGTGGTTTACCCTCCTCAGGGAGTCACAATGGAAATAACTATGATTCCTTTGGTCTGAGGATGGTAAATGTGGTTTACCAAAATTGATCACCACATTATGTGTACATTTCAATCTTATATTGTGATACATTTCTGTTATGAGACGTTCACTTGTTATTTTTCATTTCTATTAACATGCAATATTCTAATCAAGTAATATATTAAATAACAGATAAAATTATTACTAAACAATTACCATATAAAGATAGTTTTCAATGCTAACATTATTATTTAACTTGTATTACATTTAAATAATATAATAACAATATCTAAAAGTATATATGATTGTAAGATTGTTAAAGTTCATTTTAAGCTATTTACTTTGGAGTTTTGAAGACTTTACCCCGTCTATCCTGAATTTAAAAACATTCTTAAAATATCAAATAAACTTTTTTCCTTGTTAAGTGAATGAAACCACAGACTCAACGAAGCCCTACATGTTATAGTTCATGAGTAACGCATTAAATGAAAAATAAAAAACAAGCAGATAAAACACACGAACAAAAATCAAAACAATACTATTTTTGTTTGAGCTTGCTTTAAAAATAACACAATATTTCTGTAGGTATTTGGAGGCCTTTTTATAAAGAATTACACAATATATAATATTTAGTTTTTTAAACGTAAGTTATACTGTTAAAACATTTATGTTTGTAATAATCATCAGTAATGTCAAAGAAAATATAAAAAAAAACATCAGATTCAATTACTGAAATAGAAAGTAAAAGATCTAAAAGTTATCGAATTTATTTAAGACATCAATGTAGTATCAAAATGTTTCAAGGGAATGGATATTTTTTAACCATGTATTATTGCTCTTTTTTTATTATTGAAGTTGAAACACAGTTTAGTATATTTTAATCCTCGTGATATTATTATTGTTGTTCTGTATTAATGCCCTTGCTATCTCTTGTCTGTAAGGAGAGCCGTGAAGAGACAAAGGTATTTCGTAATTGGCCTGTGCCAAACTATCAATCACTTTGAAGGTCCACCTAAGTGGAAGCCATTGGTAGTAATTGCATTACGTTGGGAATCAATGCTCCAAATGTCGTTCTATACTGAAGTATGCATTCCTTTGTTGATGTGTCAAATCGAGACATTGATTTTTAGATTTTGGTTGGGTTATATTCTCTAGCAGACTTTTATTAATGAGAATAAGATATTCTAAGATTATTATTACTATTTTAAGATTCATTATTACAAAGTTCGACACTCATCTGAACGGTATTTATACTATTATTCAATATTTAAATGAAAAAAAGTATGTTGCCCACTAGCAAATTTAAATAATTTATCGTAATATAAAATTTATTAAATATTTTATAATTATACCAATGTCGGTACATATGCCTACTTAATGCATATTTATTATTTGGATATATTCGACGATGTTTACAAAAATTGTATAATTGTAAAACGGAAACAGTTTAAGAAGAACATTTAAAACAAAAAGAAATTTTAATTTGTAAGATTATTTATTTAGATGATGTTTGTTTCTAATGTCCAATTCGTCAAAACAAACACGAATGATAAAAATTAATAAATATAGTTCATCAACATTTAAAATCCCATGTGAAATATTGAAGTACAATATTGCAGTCAAATAAATGTCCAGATTGAATAATATAGTATAAGCCGAATAAAAATACTAATATTAAATATTAAAAGATCTTTAAAAAGTAAGCAGAGGTAAATATTGCAGTAGTGCTGCTTAACCATTCACTAGCATGTATTGAAGTAGTGCTGGTTAACCATTCACTAGCATGTATTGCAGTAGTGCTGGTTAACCATTCACTAGCATGTATTGAAGTAGTGCTGGTTAACCATTCACTAGCATGTATTGAAGTAGTGCTGGTTAACCATTCACTAGCATGTATTGCAGTAGTGCTGGTTAACCATTCACTAGCATGTATTGCAGTAGTGCCAGTTAACCATTCACTAGCATGTATTGAAGTAGTGCTGGTTAACCATTCACTAGCATGTATTGAAGTAGTGCTGGTTAACCATTCACTAGCATGTATTGAAGTAGTGCTGGTTAACCATTCACTAGCATGTATTGCAGTAGTGCTGGTTAACCACTCACTAGCATGTATTGCAGTAGTGCTGGTTAACCATTCACTAGCATGTATTGAAGTAGTGCTGGTTAACCATTCACTAGCATGTATTGAAGTAGTGCTGGTTAACCATTCACTAGCATGTATTGAAGTAGTGCTGGTTAACCATTCACTAGCATGTATTGCAGTAGTGCTGGTTAACCATTTACTAGCATGTATTGCAATAGTGCTGTTAACCATTCACTAGCATGTATTGCAGTAGTGCTGGTTAACCATTCACTAGCATGTATTACAATAGTGCTGTTAACCATTCACTAGCATGTATTGAAGTAGTGCTGGTTACCAATTCACTAGCACGTATTGCATAGTGCTGGTTACCCATTCACTAGCATGTATTGCAGTAGTGCTGTTAACCATTCACTAGCATGTATTGCAGTAGTGCTGGTTAACCATTCACTAGCATGTATTACAATAGTGCTGTTAACCATTCACTAGCATGTATTGAAGTAGTGCTGGTTAACCTTTCACTAGCATGTATTGCATAGTGCTGGTTAACCATTCACTAGCATGTATTGCATAGTGCTGGTTAAACATTCACTAGCATGTATTGCATAGTGCTGGTTAACCATTCACTAGCATGTATTGCAATAGTGATGGTTAACCATTCACTAGCATGTATTGAAGTAGTGCTGGTTAACAATTCACTAGCATGTATTGCAGTAGTGCTGGTTAACCATTTACTAGCATGTATTGCAATAGTGCTGTTAACCATTCACTAGCATGTATTGCAGTAGTGCTGGTTAACCATTCACTAGCATGTATTACAATAGTGCTGTTAACCATTCACTAGCATGTATTGAAGTAGTGCTGGTTACCAATTCACTAGCACGTATTGCATAGTGCTGGTTAACCATTCACTAGCATGTATTGCAGTAGTGCTGTTAACCATTCACTAGCATGTATTGCAGTAGTGCTGGTTAACCATTCACTAGCATGTATTACAATAGTGCTGTTAACCATTCACTAGCATGTATTGAAGTAGTGCTGGTTAACCTTTCACTAGCATGTATTGCATAGTGCTGGTTAACCATTCACTAGCATGTATTGCATAGTGCTGGTTAAACATTCACTAGCATGTATTGCATAGTGCTGGTTAACCATTCACTAGCATGTATTTAAGTAGTGCTGGTTAACCATTCACTAGCATGTATTGCATAGTGCTGGTTAACCATTCACTAGCATGTATTGCATAGTGCTTGTTAACCATTCACTAGCATGTATTGAAGTAGTGCTGGTTAACCATTCACTAGCATGTATTGCAGTAGTGCTGGTTAACCATTTACTAGCATGTATTACAATAGTGATGTTAACCATTCACTAGCATGTATTGCATAGTGCTGGTTAACCATTCACTAGCATGTATTGCATAGTGCTGGTTAACCATTCACTAGCATGTATTGCATAGTGCTGGTTAACCATTCACTAGCATGTATTGCAGTAGTGCTGTTAACCATTCACTAGCATGCATTGCATAGTGCTGGTTAACCATTCACTAGCATGTATTGCATAGTGCTGGTTAACCATTCACTAGCATGTATTGCATAGTGCTGGTTAACCATTCACTAGCTTGTATTGCATAGTGCTGGTTAACCATTCACTAGCATGTATTGCATAGTGCTGGTTAACCATTCACTAGCATGTATTGCATAGTGCTGGTTAACCATTCACTAGCATGTATTGCATAGCGCTGGTTAACCATTCACTAGCATGTATTGCATAGTGCTGGTTAACCATTCACTAGCATGTATTGCATAGTGCTGGTTAACCATTTACTAGCATGTATTGCAGTAGTGCTGTTAACCATTCACTAGCATGTATTGCATAGTGCTGTTAACCATTCACTAGCATGTATTGCATATTGCTGGTTAACCATTCACTAGCATGTATTGCATAGTGCTGGTTAACCATTCACTAGCATGTATTGAAGTAGTGCTGGTTAACCATTCACTAGCATGTATTGCATAGTGCTGGTTAACCATTCACTAGCATGTATTGCATAGTGCTTGTTAACCATTCACTAGCATGTATTGAAGTAGTGCTGGTTAACCATTCACTAGCATGTATTGCAGTAGTGCTGTTAACCATTCACTAGCATGTATTGCATAGTGCTGGTTAACCATTCACTAGCTTGTATTGCATAGTGCTGGTTAACCATTCACTAGCTTGTATTGCATAGTGCTGGTTAACCATTTACTAGCATGTATTGCATAGTGCTGGCTAACCATTCACTAGAGTGTATTGCATAGTGCTGGTTAACCATTCACTAGCATGTATTGCATAGCGCTGGTTAACCATTCACTAGCATGTATTGCATAGTGCTGGTTAACCATTCACTAGCATGTATTGCATAGTGCTGGTTAACCATTTACTAGCATGTATTGCAGTAGTGCTGTTAACCATTCACTAGCATGTATTGCATAGTGCTGTTAACCATTCACTAGCATGTATTGCATAGTGCTGGTTAACCATTCACTAGCATGTATTGCATAGTGCTGGTTAACCATTCACTAGGATGTGTTGCAGTAGTGCTGTTAACCATTCACTAGCATGTATTGCATAGTGCTGGTTAACCATTCAGTAGCATGTATTGCATAGTGCTGGTTAACTATTCACTAGCATGTATTGCATAGTGCTGGTTAACCATTCACTAGCATGTATTGCATAGTGCTGGTTAACCATTCACTAGCATGTATTGCAGTAGTGCTGTTAACCATTCACTAGCATGTATTCAATTATCCTTTTATCAGAGGTCTCACAAGTTTACCATTAATAGTGGTTATTTGATTGCTAGTAGTTAATTTAATTAAAATAAACTTTGATTTAAGTGTATGTGAAATAATTTATATTTTAGGAAAATTATCGTATTTAGAACTACTTTATGTTGTTATTTAACATAGTTTTCAGTTTACGTTTGGCTGGTGTGTATATCTTTTAAATACTCAACATTTACATTTATTAAATGGATCATTGCCTTACTTATTTAACGTAGTTTTCAGTTTACGTTTGGCTGGTGTGTATATCTTTTAAATACTCAACATTTACATTTATCAAATGGGTCATTGCCTTACTTATTTAACGTAGTTTTCAGTTTGCGTTTGGCTGGTGTGTATATCTTTTAAATACTCAACATTTACATTTATTAAATGGATCATTGCCTTACTTATTTAACGTACATTTATAATTTTGTGCATGATATTGTGGTCCCATTTTTGAATGATAAAATATACTCCTTACAAATTATTGAACATTATTTAGTTGGATAATATAACATAATGGCCAAGTTACATGAATTTGCAACTGTTTTTTCCATTAAAAAAATTGTTGGTATTGCAGTCGTATTTTCTTCTTCTAAGCAATTGTATTGTTAATTAAATATAGTTTGAATTAATTAGGATGAGTTGTTTTTAATTTATGATAATTGTATTTCTTCATTAGGTGGAGTATTTGAGAATATGTAAACTAGGCTTTGTAAACATATCATTTTTGGGAGGATTGTAATAATTATATTAGAATTGATTGTAGTTTTACTACAACATCATAAATATGTAGAAAATTACAAGAAGAAAAAAAATCGATGTGCATAAAATATATAGTAATGCTTACCAGATTTTTTTACACACTTAAAATATAATTGTTCGTTTTGTGTAATCTGTGTTTAGTCTGAAACCATCCTTAATAACGAAAGGGCTAACCAAATTAAAATTATCTTTCTTGGATATTTGAAAAAAAGTATTGTATATTTGCATTAAGAAGACGTTTTGTAAAGGCAGTAAAAGTTTTCACAATATTTTCTGTTAATGCCGAACTGAGAGAGGTTTTCACTCGTTATTGTGGTTCAGACTCCAATCAGTGGGAGACAATTTACTTCCGCTACAGGGTGTCTACTTACTCAATTATTAATTGCTTCATTTATTTTTTATTTAAATTGGTTGATATATATTTTTTCAACATTTACCTTTTATATTTTATATGATTACTAATGACACTGACACAACCAGACTACATTAGAGGCCAACATATTTCATGTTACACCTTATAAATTACAACACTGATATGTTTCATTATCAAGTTGTATGTCGATCAAAACCCCATTAACCTGGACGGCCTAGGATATTTGCTGAACCAGATTAATGATAATCTGGGTGATCTGGAGAAAATTGGAAATAAAATAGAAATCAAAATGAATGTATGGTGAGTTCAGTCATGATGTGAAAAATACTTAAATAATGAATACAGTACGGTAATTATATTCATATTCAAGATCTTTGAAAAAAACTTACAATTATTTGCACATATTACGCAAACATCAACGAAATACTCTAGGAAATATATTTTTTTTTTATATTATCGTATTTTGTACACCACTCTGGATTATCCGGTTAGAAATCCGAGATCTTGGTTAACAGGGTTCTATTGTATGTAGTATATATAACTTTTTCATTGTTAGCTTATTGATCAAATTTTCCCTTATAATCCTAAGTTTGTTTATAATATTCACTAGAAATAGTTCATTTAATGTTAAAAGATGAAACAACATTCCAATAAACAGTTTTAATTTAACAAAATAAAAAAAAAACTATTTACTGGAATGTCTGTTTCATCTTATAGCATTAAATTATAAATCTAGTAAGAATAGAGCTTGAAGAGTGAGAAATATTCCATATTTAAGTAAACAAACACAACACGGAGAATTATTGTCCGAAAACCTAATAAACCGGTACCTCTTACAATCCACTACTGTACCGTTTGAATCATTAACTATATGAACACCTACACACGATAAAGCTTACTATTTATTCATTATATATACAGCCACCGAAAATTGATTCCTTTGCATTTTTTAATTATAAAAATATTAATCAAATGTCTGTATAATATCATACTGCTATGGTTCACAGGGTCCGAAATAATGAAGTGATTTCACTTTGTGGCTATCAACTGTACTTTTATTCACACTCACTAACTAATCAAATTGTACACTACACAATATTTAAAGATTTAAAGTACTACTGTTGAATCAAAAAGTATCGATACTCGAGTTTGAACATCAACTTGTAAAAAGTATCAATTCTCGAGTTTGAAAATCAATTGTGAAAAACGTATCGATATTCAGGTTTGAACATCAACTGTGTTAAAAGTATCGATACTCGAGTTTGAACATCAATTTTGTAAAAAGTATCGATACTCGAGTTTGAACATCAATTGTGTAAAAAGTATCGATACTCGAGTTTGAACATTAACTGTGTAAAAAGTTAATACACAGTTAATATAATGATCAGATTATTTTGAAAATTTATAAGCGTGTATGTACTTTAATTGAGACTACATATACGAAGTTTCAGAATTTTTCAGTGCCATGAAAAAATTCTGTAATCAATTTTCTAAAGTAACCTTTTCTCGATATTGAAGAGAGATACAAACTTGAGACAAACGGTGGTTTCAGCTGCCTGATATCAGTAAGTCGAATATGTATTTAATTTTATTATATGAGTGCTGATTGATTTGAATGGAACGTTGCATTATAAAAATTAATAAAGTGATATAAAGTCAATCAGTACTCTTTCAACAAAAATAAATATATATTCGACTTACTAACAACATCAAACACCAGAAACCATAATTTGTCTCAAGGTCGTATCTCTTTTCAATATAGAGAAAAAGTTGCTTTAGAAAATTGATAACATAAGTTTTTCATGCCACTGAAAATTTGAAACTTAGTATATGTAATTTCAATTATAGTACTACATGATGATAAAGTTTAAAAATTATATAATCATTATTTTTTATTATTGTGAATGTTTAAACACCAGAATTCATCTGAAACTGTGAAAAATTGCGTATTTTTCCCAGTATAGCCTCGATCAAAAAAATTGTGCATAGTAAAAGTATAAAAATATCACTCATAATCGCAGAAACAGACGAGAAAATGTTTAGTTTTCCTCCACCTTGTACTTTTTATACATTTGATATTCAAACTCGAGTCTACTTTTTGATTCGACAGTAGACAAGCACTATTTTTCAATAATTGAAATTAAAGCGCTATTATTTAATTTGTTTATCTACTACATCTAGTTAGTATTTGCACAATATCTGTCACTATACGTGAACTGTTACTTTTGAACACTGTCATTTGACTGTCACTTTCAATTCAGGCTGAAGGTATATTTTACTCGACTGACACTGACTGATTCTGTAGACTTTCAATCTGATAACTTAGACTACAATGACATTGACTCTGATTGGGTGAGGGGTCAGAACTGGCAGCTGCGACTCTTGATGTTTTCAGACGTGTTATTCGAGATGTTTCTCGAAGGGGATCTAGGTCCTTCTGGGTGCTATTTCTCGAGCGTTCAGGCTCAACAAACAGGCACATTAGTCTATCCCATTCTACCATATACTGCAGGTTAATACAGTACAATTATTATAACTGTATACTCGGCCGTATACACTACTATCCCAAAGTAATAAATGCAGTCTGATGTCATTCCTGCATCGAATTCAACCTAATTCAAGCGAATGTTTGTACGATACAATCATAGTATTTCTCCCCCGTCACCTACGACCATTTCCAGAGACCGAGTCTACTATTATTATAGTTGAACTGTAACTCGATTGATCTAGAAAAACAGAGGTGCTCAATTACCCGCGCAGAGAGGGGTGCATGATTACCTGGGTCCATTACCACATAGTTACTAATAATTATAATTAGATTGATATTGACTCTACGTAACTTGATACGGCATATAATCATCTCAATGATTAATGCTGACTTTTATTACCAAAATCTACTCTAACCAGGACAATACGGACTATCATACCTGTGATATTCCATTTGTTAAGTCCGTTCCGTCAGTACAAAATGTTTTTATTTTTAAGGTGAAATTGATATTTGCATGGAGAACATTAGTTGAATTGATTTATATTCGGTTAAATGTAACATGAACATTAAAATATATAACAATATTAGGTTTGGTAACAATTTAGTATGCTCCAATGTACATATTCAGAAAAGAGGATATATATATATATATCCTTTTTAAATATGTCAATGGTGTTATATTTAATATCTTATATTGGGGTGATTAGTACATACTTACTACACAAACAAACAGGAAATCAAAACAAAACAATCAATAACTTACTTCGTGATTTTACTTGCAAAACGTTTTCCTTGCATTATTTACGAATCATATGAAAAAAACCTTAAAACGTAACACTAATTTCACTTAATACTCGACTTAATACAATGTGCATCAATAAATCCAAGCAAACTTTTTGTTAACGTGAAAAGATGAAGGATATTTATTTTTCGAATTATCATTTTATACTATTTATAAAACATTTACGATGGCCTTTTATTAATATTTTAATGCTATTATATTTAACATCTTATATTGGAGTAATTAGTACACGCTTACTATATAAACAAAAAAGGGCAATTAAAACTATACAATAAATAAGTTATACTTTGTGATTCTACGTTTTATTGCATTATTTATGAATCATATAACAAACCTTAAAATTGTACTTTCATTCCTCCCTAATCAATTACACGAGTACTTTAAGAATCAATCTATGTTATAGTATATAAAAATTAGTTCATATGTCATTATAATAAAACAGATTTTAGTTTGTTCCATGATAAATTACGTGTTGAACTTAAGTACCGCAATATTAAAATGTGAGATGTCAGGGAACGGTTCGCTATCAACACTTAACACGCGTACCTTATCTGCACACTGCAGACAACTTACCACATTCTCAGTACTGAGTTAACTTTGCTGTTGTCAACTTTATGCGTGTGTTGCCAAATAACTGTTTACTGATTATATTTACGATAGCATATATTATTTTGAAAGGACAGCATTTTGAACAATATTATTTTCTGTATACTCATGTTTAGTACTTGTATTTACGTAGGAAGTACAGTAATCTTTATATAAAAACGATAAATAATATTTTATGTTGATCAATTGAAATCTAATTGATTATTGGTAAAGGAAGAAGTATCTTAGTATAATAACCAATTATTACATGAATAAGAAATTTATTTTGTTTGATAAGGGTATAGATCAATGAGGCAAAACAAAAAAAGGGTAAAAGGTCTTTGGAAAAATATAATATTGATTTTGTATTATAACAATTATTATGTAGTTGAACTTTCTTTGGTTATTTATTTGCCAAGTGAAAGAAACAGCATTTTAAAATAATATTTAGTTGGGACTCAACTATATCAGGGACAGTATTTAAACTAAAGTCTTTATTTTTATCGTGAGCTACATTTAACATTCATCTTCTATTTTACAATTTAATAGCAATTTATGAATTTTCACTCGAATTTACAGTTCTTTAAATAACAGTAATGGCAAATAAACTGTTTAAATTTGCATTGTAAGGATTTGTTTAACCAGAGAATACCCATTATCAATAACTCTTTTTCCATCACCTGTTTGTGACAGCAGATAAATTGAGATTCCATCCAAAACACACGCTTTTTGCCTTTAATATATACGTAAGTTTTATTATGATTGTGTTTCACTACATATTATTAGAGTTTCTTTGGCACATCCACTATGAATAAACATCATTATACATACCTTCCTGATCGCACGTTAGACGAGGCAGCCTGTCGTTTCGCTCAACATCCTATAATTCTTCGATACCGATACACTACCGGAGAATTTAAGAGAAGCCAAAAGCCGACAGGCACCGTTAGAATTTGCCAGAATTTGAGTTAGAATCTATGACTCTCCAAGATTTAAACGATGCAGTCATAATAGTTCTCCCAGTTGGGAAGGAGCAACTAGTCAGCCGGAATTCGTAAAACATGCAAGAGTGAAACATTGGCTTCTAACATTTTCAATGCTATAAACATATTTTATAGCATTGAATAACATTTCAATACTACTGTACGTGTATAGGTGGGCGGGTGGGTCAAATCCCAATGTAGGTGTACAGGTGGGACAATACCAATGCATTTATATGGGTGGGCAGGTGGGTCAATACCAATGTATGTGTATGGGTGGGCAGGTGGGTCAATATCAATGTATGTGTATGGGTGGGTGGGAGGGTAAATACCGATGTATGTGTATGG
This sequence comes from Stictocephala bisonia, assembly GCA_035578905.1. NCBI lineage: Eukaryota > Metazoa > Arthropoda > Insecta > Hemiptera > Membracidae > Stictocephala > Stictocephala bisonia. Next base: position 94,757 of record JAQJVL010001306.1, read on the forward strand.
GTGGGCAGGTGGGTTAATACCAATGTATGTATGTGTATGGGTGGGTGGGTGGGTCAATACCAATGTATGTGTATGGATGGGCGGGTGGGTTAGTGTTAATCTCAAATTACATGAAGTCATTGGTGTTTAATGAAAAGAAACGTTTATAGCATGTATCCCGCAATCTTCGATGAATTAAGGAAACCGACGACACCTATCACATTCTCACAAGAATTGTTAGAAATTGAGAGACCTGATTTTCCGGTCAGGCTTTATTACTGTCGAGAATTAGATTTTACCTGCTTCGGTCACATAATTTTAGTAATGAGTAAAGACTCATTACTAAGATTAAATTCACACAATAATTCACACAAGTGGCGATACACCCAAAGCTTTCAAAAGATATAAAGTAATAGCTATTTTGAAGCCAGATAAAAAACCATAATGAGGCGAAAATTACCACCATATAGCATTTTAAACTAATAACAATTATTTAGTCCACCATAAATTTCATGGGAACTGACAAAATAATGTCCAGGCATAAATAACCATCGTGTCAGGTAGAACTAGCTAGCACATATAAAAAAATGTCTGCTATAAGTTGCTGGAGAGACTGATTTTCACATGTTCTTCAAAGACAGCATACCTGTTGAACAAGTTGGCCTCATATTTGGTCGAAATGGTGACTAGGCACTTCCTTTAACAATGAGAATGGGTTTTTAAATAAAGGGACATTTGTAGATATTTCTGAATAAAGAAGTTTACTGTCATTAATCATTAACATGAAACAGACATTTTAATTAATTTATAATAATTGATTATGAACAAAAGTTAAATAAAACTTAAATGATATACAATGCGGACTGTTAAAAAAATTAATTAGTATAAATAAAATAAATTAACATACAGAAACACAAATAATGAATAAATAATGGACAATGAAGTTGGCCTATGCAAGTAATTAATCACAGGCTTGTTACTTAAAATCTATACACACAGGGGTTTCCAAATATTCATTAATATTATAAAAAGATTGGCTGTTAACTATTTTAAACAGAGGTCTTAAAACTGTTTAAATTAGTTGCCCGAGCATACTTAGTTAGTTTGTTAAAAAATGTAATACAGTAAATTTTGAAGGACTTGCCAATTTTTGCCAAACTGTGCTGAGGAATGTCCAAAAGTGTCTTTCTACTGTCTTTGACAACACCCAGTGATAGGGCCTGCTACTTAAAGTGTATAACTTAATTCCAATCTTCACTGTTATGATTTATAAATTCTACTATAGACAACAGATTAAGTAAATATTGATTTCTTTTCGGCACTTAAATGTAGACTGCCACAAGGCTCTATTCTTGCACCTCTCTTATTAAATGTATATATTTCCGATATTGCAACAACACAGTACAGACAATTTATTTATGCAGATTATATTGTTCTTACAACTCAACAAGAGGACATAGCAAAAACAGGAAGGACACTTCATCTAGTCATGCTGAATAATTATTTTAGAACCAAAAAGTTAGTACAACAAAGACAGCAAGAACTCGCTTTCACCTGACCAATAAACTGTATAAAAAACTGAATATATTTGTCGATATTGTTAGGCTGAAACAGAATTACAATACACAATAATATGGAGTCAGCTAGATCCATCACTCTGTTTTAAATGTCGGGTGCCTTGTACAAGTCTCTCAGTTCTCTATCTGCTCTAATTCTTCAAACCTCCTCTCCCTAGGTTGGACCGTAAATTCTTCGTAACACTTAGTTTTCAATGGCTCTAATATTTATCATTGACTTATTTGTCAGAGCACACACTTCATACATGTATAACAACGTTGGTTGCCTTATTGTTCTTTATGCAGATTATCCTTAAATTAGTGCCTAAAGCCAATAACTGTTATTGCAAAAACTTCGCTAAACTCCATCACCTTCTATAATCAGCAGTTAATCTACATTGAATTTCAATAATTTCTTAATTTTACTAAGTTATAGTTACTCCAAGGTATTTAGTGTGTTTCATGTACAGTTGAGGACCTTAAGGGGTGGTGGCTTTAAGTTGTCTCTACGGCTTACGTTGATGTACTGTGTTTTGTCCTCGTTAGATTGAAATTATAGTTTTTTTGCTTATTTTAAAAACTGCTCTGTTGATTCCTTTAGATCTTTCTTTTTCCGCAGTTATATAGCTACATCATCTGAATATGTCAGTGTATTTCAAATCTCGCTCACAATTACTTACTCTGATCTACTCCTAGTTTTTTCCAGATGTTCTACAATAACAATGTTAAATAACAGTGGTGATGGTTTATCTCTCTCTTTGACACCTAAGATTATATAAAATATTTTATTATTTTAATTTTTTACTTTTACTCTTCCTTCATAGTCATCAATATATAATTTTGTTTATTGTATAGAACGTTATTTTAGTGAATAATATTAAACAAATAATATTTTTAAAATATTTTATTTTGTGTGGATCTTGTCTTCTTCAAAGATCACACTTAAACCTAAAAGAAATATCTTTAGAAAAATTAAGTATACATTTTAACAAAGGTGTATTTCCAAATATGCCTTCCATCAGATGACAAAGGAACATAGATAATACACACCAATCCACCTTCACAGTACTTTATATATCAAAGAAGACAGACAACACACTTTAATTATGTACATTTACACTGAGAGTAATGAGCTTTTCATCTTAACGAGCAGCTATGTTTGACTCACGGAAACATTAAACAATATATGTTTAAAAATATTTCTTAACACTTATTACAACATTCAATGTTTGCTTCCTTTTATTATATAATAAATTAAATTATTGAAAATAAATATTACAATCATAGAATATGTTCTATATAAATATTGATAGGTAACATGGTCGTTGAACATGGAGGTGGTCATGGTCGTTGAATATGAAGGTGGTCAAGGTCGTTGAACATGAAGGTGGTTATGGTCGTTGAACATGAAGGTGGTCAAGATCGTTGAACATGAAGGTGGTCAAGGTTGTTGAACATGGAGGTGATCAAGGTCGTTGAACATGGAGGTGGTCAAGGTCGTTGAACATGAAGGTGATCATGAAGGTGTTCAAGATCGTTGAACATAAAGGTTGTCAAGGTCGTTGAACATGATGTGGTCAAGGTCGTTGAACATGAAGGTGGTCATGGTCATTGAACATGAAGGTGGTCATGGTCTTTGAACATAAAGGTGGTCATGGTCGTTGAACATGGAGGTGGTCAAGGTCGTTGAACATGGAAGTGGTCATGGTCGTTGAACATGAAGGTGGTCAAGGTAGTTGAACATGAAGGTGGTCAAGGTCGTTTAAAACTTGTTCCTACGTTAAAGCACGTTATTCTTATCTATTAGTCTCTTCACGTTATGTAAACTGCTGTGTAAATAAATAAGTATAACTATTAATTTAATTAAACATTTTAACTCTTAAGGTACATACAAAACTTATATTACTATAGTTAGTTCCACCAGTGATTTAAATAGTTTAATTTATTTGTTTTCTAACAGAGTGTTCACTAATATGAAAAACAATAGTTAAATATTAGTTATTCATATAAGACAAAAATAGGGTAAACAAATATATGATTTTTCTTGACTATATAGATTAAGTATTACGGTATAAAAATATGTTAAAGAAACATTTTGTTGGGATTGCTTATACCAAACATTTTCAATAAAATATATATATATATATATATATATATTTAGATCCTGATATTCATTGGCAAAACATTAAAAATAATATAACACATTTTGTTTTACCATAAGTATACATAAAAACATATTTTTAATAAGGTAAAATATGAGCTTCCAAGAGCACATTGTAAGTCATTAAGTCGATTCTTGTTACATAGTTATGTCAAAAACTATGTTTCCTTGAGTATAGTTTTAATTTTATGTAACTTTATTAGTATTACATCAATTATAAATATACACAGATCAAATTAGTTACACTATAATTATAGTTATCCAAAACACCTATCAGTGGAAATAGGATATCATAAATCAATGTTAGACTGTCAGTAGCACTGTCCCCAGCCATGCTACATCAATAAATTAATAGTCAACTGGTACAGGTTAACTAAGAGGGGATGCAACAAACAATATCCTTCATCACTCTAGAGATACATGAGAGGGGATCAAGGTATCATACATCACTGCCTAACTGTCAGTAGCACTGAGCCCAGTCATGCTACATCAATAATATAATAATCACCTGGTACAGAATAACTATAAAGGGAAGGAACGTACAATATCCTTCATCACTCAAGAGATAAGAGCGAAGGGACAAAGGTATCATACATCACTGCCAAACTGTCAGTAGCACTGAGCCCAGTCATGCTACATCAATAATGTAATAGTCACCTGGTACAGAATAACTATAAAGGGAAGGAACGTACAATATCCTTCATCACTCAAGAGATAAGAGCGAAGGGACAAAGGTATCATACATCACTGCCAAACTGTCAGTAGCACTGAGTCCAGTCATGCTACATCAATAATGTAATAGTCACCTAGTACAGGTTAACTATGAATGGAAGGAACGTACAATATCCTTCATCACTCCAGAGATACGTGAGAAGGGACAAAGGTATCATACATCACTGCCAAACTGTCAGTAGCACTGAGCCCAGTCATGCTACATCAATGATGTAATAGTCACCTGGTACAGGTTGACTATGAAGGGAAGGAACGTACAATATCCTTCATCACTCCAGAGATACGTGAGAAGGGACAAAGGTATCATACATCACTGCCAAACTGTCAGTAGCACTGAGCCCAGTAATGCTACATCAATAATGTAATAGTCACCTGGTACAGGTTAACTATGAAGGGAAGGAACGTACAATATCCTTCATCACTCCAGAGATATGAGAGAAGGGACAAAGGTATCATACATCACTGCCTAACTGTCAGTAGCACTGAGCCCAGTAATGCTACATCAATAATGTAATAGTCACCAGGTACAGGTTAACTATGAAGGGAAGGAACGTACAATATCCTTCATCACTCCAGAGATACGTGAGAAGGGACAAAGGTATCATACATCACTGCCAAACTGTCAGTAGCACTGAGCCCAGTAATGCTACATCAATAATGTAATAGTCACCTGGTACAGGTTAACTATGAAGGGAAGGAACGTACAATATCCTTCATCACTCCAGAGATCGTAGGAAGGGACAAAGGTATCATACATCACTGCCTAACTGTCAGTAGCACTGAGCCCAGTAATGCTACATCAATAATGTAATAGTCACCTGGTACAGGTTAACTATGAAGGGAAGGAACGTACAATATCCTTCATCACTCCAGAGATACGTGAGAAGGGACAAAGGTATCATACATCACTGCCAAACTGTCAGTAGCACTAAGCACAGTAATGCTACATCAATAATGTAATAGTCACCTGGTACAGGTTAACTATGAAGGGAAGGAACGTACAATATCCTTTATCACTCCAGAGATACGTGAGAAGGGACAAAGGTATCATACATCACTGCCTAACTGTCAGTAGCACTGAGCCCAGTCATGCTACATCAATGATGTAATAGTCACCTGGTAGAGGGTAACTATGAAGGGAAGGAACGTACAATATCCTTCATCGCTCCAGAGATACGTGAGAAGGGACAAAGGTATCATACATCACTGCCTAACTGTCAGTAGCACTGAGCACAGTAATGCTACATCAATAATGTAATAGTCACCTGGTACAGTTTAACTATGAAGGGAAGGAATGTACAATATCCTTTATCACTCCAGAGATACGTGAGAAGGGACAAAGGTATCATACATCACTGCCTAACTGTCAGTAGCACTGAGCCCAGTCATGCTACATCAATGATGTAATAGTCACCTGGTACAGGTTAACTATGAAGGGAAGGAACGTACAATATCCTTCATCACTCCAGAGATACGTGAGAAAGGACAAAGGTATCATACATCACTGCCTAACTGTCAGTAGCACTGAGCCCAGTCATGCTACATCAATGATGTAATAGTCACCTGGTAGAGGTTAACTATGAAGGGAAGGAACGTACAATATCCTTCATCACTCCAGAGATACGTGAGAAGGGACAAAGTTATCATACATCACTGCCAAACTGTCAGTAGCACTGAGCCCAGTCATGCTACATCAATGATGTAATAGTCACCTGGTAGAGGTTAACTATGAAGGGAAGGAACGTACAATATCCTTCATCACTCCAGAGATACGTGAGAAGGGACAAAGTTATCATACATCACTGCCAAACTGTCAGTAGCACTGAGCCCAGTCATGCTACATCAATGATGTAATAGTCACCTGGTACAGGTTAACTATGAAGGGAAGGAACGTACAATATCCTTCATCACTCCAGAGATACGTGAGAAGGGACAAAGGTATCATACATCACTGCCAAACTGTCAGTAGCACTGAGCCCAGTCATGCTACATCAATGATGTAATAGTCACCTGGTAGAGGTTAACTATGAAGGGAAGGAACGTACAATATCCTTCATTACTCCAGAGATACGTGAGAAGGGACAAAGTTATCATACATCACTGCCAAACTGTCAGTAGCATCCTTCATCACTCCAGAGATACGTGGGAAGGAACAAAGGTATCATACATCACTGCCAAACTGTCAGTAGCACTGAGCCCAGTCATGCTACATCAATGATGTAATAGTCACCTGGTACAGGTTAACTATGAAGGGAAGGAACGTACAATATCCTTCATCACTCCAGAGATACGTAAGAAGGGACAAAGGTATCATACATCACTGCCAAACTGTCAGTAGCACTGAGCCCAGTCATGCTACATCAATGATGTAATAGTCACCTGGTAGAGGTTAACTATGAAGGGAAGGAACGTACAATATCCTTCATTACTCCAGAGATACGTGAGAAGGGACAAAGTTATCATACATCACTGCCAAACTGTCAGTAGCACTGAGCCCAGTCATGCTACATCAATGATGTAATAGTCACCTGGTAGAGGTTAACTATGAAGGGAAGGAACGTACAATATCCTTCATCACTCCAGAGATACGTGAGAAGGGACAAAGTTATCATACATCACTGCCAAACTGTCAGTAGCACTGAGCCCAGTCATGCTACATCAATGATGTAATAGTCACCTAGTAGAGGTTAACTATGAAAGGAAGGAACGTACAATATCCTTCATCACTCCAGAGATACGTGAGAAGGGACAAAGTTATCATACATCACTGCCAAACTGTCAGTAGCACTGAGCCCAGTCATGCTACATCAATGATGTAATAGTCACCTGGTAGAGGTTAACTATGAAAGGAAGGAACGTACAATATCCTTCATCATTCCAGAGATACGTGAGAAGGGACAAAGGTATCATACATCACTGCCTAACTGTCAGTAGCACTGAGCCCAGTCTTGCTGCATCAATGATTTAATAGTCACCTGGTACAGGTTAACTATGAAGGGAAGGAACGTACAATATCCTTCATCACTCCAGAGATACGTGAGAAGGGACAAAGGTATCATACATCACTGCCAAACTGTCAGTATCACTGAGCCCAGTCTTGCTGCATCAATGATTTAATAGTCACCTGGTACAGGTTAACTATGAAGGGAAGGAACGTACAATATCCTTCATCACTCCAGAGATACGTGAGAAGGGACAAAGGTATCATACCTCACTGCCTAACTGTCAGTAGCACTGAGCCCAGTCTTGCTGCATCAATGATGTAATAGTCACCTGGTACAGGTTAACTATGAAGGGAAGGAACGTACAATATCCTTCATCGCTCCAGAGATACGTGAGAAGCAGTGCTGTCCTTAGCCTATGAGAGGCCTGAAGCAAAACTTTTTTGCGAGGCCTTTTTTTAGAAAGTGGTCTTTCCCAATTTTTTTTTTTTTTTTTTCAAACTTTACTCGCCAGTTGACATGGGCCTATAGGCCTGTGCGTCTACTTTATTCAACGAGTGAAGTACCGACCGTTGGCTCAGTGGGGATTCGAACCTTGGACCTTGCCCTCCGCAGTCCGAAGCCTTAGCCACTGAGCCACCACGCCGGCAATTATAATTACTTTGATATTATTACAAAAAAGTGTGAATTTTGACTTTCGACCAACTCAAAACACGCTAATTATCTACGTTATTTTTCACTTTTCATGGTTGAGTCTACTTTTATTTTTGATCCATACAGTAATTTTATAATTATGTAAAGAGGTGAACAAGAAATAATTATAATTTCAGACCATTATCTAAATTCTTTCATTTTTAGTTTAAAATAACTAAACCGTGAGGAAAATTTTTCAATGTATAATAATTAATATATAACATAACAGGAAATAAATTGAACTACTTCATTCAACTAGAAATCTGTTTATTCAAAACAATTAAACAAACAAACAACACTTCATAATAAATAATTATTGTATTCTCTCAATCTAGTAAAATATGTTAATTTTCCTATAGTAAAAATGATCCCAGCTGACGTCAGACTGACAGACCGTGTGGAGAGTGTTACAGGTAGAGGTAGTCGTGATCAGGCTCTGTGGTCGTCATGTAGTTAGTGTTCACATCTGAAAGTAGAAGCCTTGTAAAATGAGTGTTATATAAATAAATATATCCAACCAAACAGCTATAACACTTCAAATTTGTATAATTACTGTAGTGTATCTTTATACTACAAGTTGAAGTTACCATTTAGGAGTTATTTTATTCAAGTATTACCTAAATACAAAACAGCCAAATATTTCAAAGTCTAATAAAAAAGGACCATTAGCTGCTATTAAGTTGACAATATTACGACTCAGAAGTTCCTAAAAAAATTGTAAACAAATAATAGACACAGTTGGAGTAATTAATTTATTTTAAAGTTACATTAAATGCAAACTGTATTCTTCAACTTAGACTCACCTCATGTGAACTGGACTTTTCTTGCTTTCATTCCAGCGAAGTCGTCAATAATCTCATCAAAATTTATTTTAGCTGTCGTATCTGATTCAATTGATAACGTTGCCAAGGATGATAGCCTTTCTTGGCTCATGGACGATCTCAAATAGGTCTTTATAAGTTTCAAGCGAGAAAAACTCCTTTCTGCGCTTGCTACAGTAACAGGTATAGTAAGTAAAATTCTATATGCAATGAATGAGTTGGGAAATGGATTTTGAATTTTGTTGAATTCTGTTGAAATCTCAAAATCCCTGCAGCTGTCTTCACATCATCCGGGACCAGTTCACGAAGAACCTTGAGTTCGGAAAAAAGTTCACTTCCACAAACATCCTTTTCTTCTTCATAACGTAGGAACGATTCGAGGTCTATACACTTTTCAAACAACTTGTCTTCTTTGATTGATTTCAGTTCATGAACACTATATAAAAATTCAAACATTGTGTCATAACGGTCAATTTGATCAAACCTCCTTTTCAAGGACTCTGCCGCAGTATCTGCAATAACCAAAAAGTACTCTATTTTAAACACTTGTTTGGCAGATTCTGATGCCGGCTCATCTTCACCCTCATACTCAAACAGTCTTCTTTTCTTTCTCTGCCTCAGCTCTTTGAACTTTGGTTCTACGCCCAGAGATTCACTAAGTTCTCTTGCAACCAATGTTGCTTCCACAAAGCCTTCAATTCTAAACTTTTTGAAAAACTGCACTAGCCCCTTTAGTAATTGTGATGCAACTCCAAGGTGCATTTTTTCAGACTGTAGTTTTTTGCTCACCGCATTTACTGCGAACAACACATCATACCATATGGATAGGGCTAGTAAAAACTCATAACTACTAAGTTCAATCATGAGTGATCTAGCTTCGCTGTTGGCTTTTGGATCCTCGGTGACCTCAACTAGCTCAACTAGTGCAGTATGAACTTCCTTAATCTGATACCGGAGGGCTTTTACGCTTTCTAGTTTACTTTCCCATCGTGTATCACAGCATCTTTTCACAGTAAGATTTGGTACATGTTTAATCAAAATTTCCCACCGCATTGTTGACGCCGAAAAAAGCACATATAATCGTTGGACAACGCCAAAAAATGTCATGGCTTTAGGAGAACATTTAGCAGCATCACAAATTAAGAGGTTAAGGCTATGGCTGGCACACGGCATGTAAAAGGCTTTTGGATTTATTTCCAAAATTCGTGCCTGTACGCCAGAGTGGACACCTTTCATGTTAGAGCCATTGTCATAGCCTTGTCCTCTACAGTTTTTTATGTCCAATCCAATTTCATCCAGCTCTTGAAGCAGAACATCAGTTAGATTTTCCCCTGTTGTAGACTTAACGTCTAAGAAACAAAGAAAATGTTCTTCAACGCTTACACCCTCATTTACGCTCTGAAGAGAACTTGCATTGATATCGACCCTTACAAATCTTATCACAAGGGATAACTGCTCCTTGTGGCTCAGGTCAGGTGTGCAGTCTAACATTACTGAAAAATACTTAGACGCTTTTATGTCTGAAACATTTTTGGATTTTACCTTGTCAGATAGCAGCTTTATTAATTCATTCTGAATGTTTGTCCCTAGGTAATGGTCATGAATTTCAGACGTTCGAATTCGCCTAACATGCTCTTGAATGACGGGATCGAACGTAGCTAACATTTCAATAAGTCCCAAAAAATTGCCATTGTTTCGCTCGAATAGTTTGCTGTTTGATCCTCTGAAAGCAATATTGTGTTCTGCTAAGTATTTAATAACATTAACAATTCTTTTGAGTACTTCGCGCCAGTGTTCTTTTTCTTTATTTATCATTTCCCTGTGCGCCTTATCAACTGTCAACGCTTTGTTTAAACGTATTTCACATTATTTCCACTTTCTAACATTCTCGCCATGCTTTTGTGATATCTCATGGGTTTCAAGCCCTCTGCCAAGATGTGTCCAATCACTATACCCTTCACAAGCTAATTGAGATCCTGTGTTACTACCAAATAACTTACAGCAAAAACAATACGCCTTGTCACTAGTTTTACTGTACACAAGCCATTGCCTATGCACCTATTCTCCATTACTCATGGATCTTTTGTAATAATTGGCAGAAAAATGTCTTTTTCTGAATTTTTAGGAAAATTAAAATTAGTTACTTGTAAAGGACCTTTTTGTATGATTTCATCAAATTTAGCAGCTGTTAATGAAACAGGCCAAACACCTGGATCGTTCGTGTCATAAACTAATTCTTGATCTTCGTTAGAAATTGAGGGGCTTTTAGGAACTTCAGCAGGCTCTGAGGCTGAAGCTGAAGGAGAAGGATTCCCAGAGTGGAAAAAATCAATTACTTCATTATTACTTGAACTTGGAATAGATAATATATCGATTTCAGTTTGCTTATCTACGATACTCACGCCTTCTTCAGCTCCATCTTGTTTTAAAAACTTAATTAGTGCACCTTGTTGAGATTTTAGAAACTTTTCACGTTTTTCCTTTTTCTTCTGTTTTTCATAACCACTTTCAAATTTCCTAAACTTATCTCTTTCTCTGGACATGATTGGAAATTTAATGTAAGTTATTACAAGATTTCACAGGGCAAACACAACAATATGCGCAACAACACTTGATCACGATGCAACTATTGAGAACGTTGGCACTGAACTGACTGAACTGCCGTCGGCTCGGAAGGAGGAGTGGAATCGAGGAGTGGGGAGTGGATATCATGTTGTGACAGGCTCGTTGGTCTGTCGGTGGTGCGTTGTCACTGGCGCGTCGGCGCGCATGACTCACATTCAGTTACTCACCAGCAGGTGCGGAGCTTGGGGTACTGTCACTAGTCACTTCACCGCTACTATCAAACGATGTTTTGTTTGGTTGCGGCTATTTCGTTTGTAACTTTGTAATTATGCAATAATTACTTTGCATAAAAACATTTCAGACACAAAAACTGCACAATCTATGATATTTCCATCAATAATCCTAAAATTTTTTCCTTTTTTTAGCGCGAGTGTTTCTACTTAATTTTTTTAGCGCGAGTAAGGCCTTGCTGCGCGAGGCCTGGAGCAGCTGCTCCACTTGCTCCATCCTAAGGACGGCACTGGTGAGAAGGGACAAAGGTATCGTACATCACAACCAAACTGTCAGTAGAACTGAGCACAGTAGTGCTATATCAATAATATAATAATCACCTGGAACAGGTTAACTATGAAGGGAAGGAACGTACAATATCCTTCATCATTACAGAGATACGAGAGAAGGGACAAAGGTATCATACATCACTGCCTAACTGTCAGTAGCACTGAGCCCAGTCATGCTACATCAATGATGTAATAGTCACCTGGTACAGGTTAACTATGAAGGGAAGGAACGTACAATATCCTTCATCACTCCAGAGATACGTGAGAAGGGACAAAGGTATCATAACTCACTGCCAAACTGTCAGTAGAACTGAGCACAGTAATGCTATATCAATGATGTAATAGTCACCTGGTACAGGTTAACTATGAAGGGAAGGAAAGTACAATATAATTCATCACTCCAGAGATACGTGAGAAGGGACAAAGGTATCATACATCACTGCCAAACTGTCAGTAGCACTGAGCCCAGTCATGCTACATCAATGATGTAATAGTCACCTGGTATAGGTTAACTATGAAGGGAAGGAACGTACAATATCCTTCATCACTCCAGAGATACGTGAGAAGGGACAAAGTTATCATACATCACTGCTAAACTGTCAGTAGCACTGAGCCCAGTCATGCTACATAAATGATGTAATAGTCACCTGGTACAGGTTAACTATGAAGGGAAGGAACGTACAATATCCTTCATCACTCCAGAGATACGTGAGAAGGGACAAAGGTATCATACATCAATGCCTAACTGTCAGTAGCACTGAGCCCAGTCATGCTACATCAATGATGTAATAGTCACCTGGTAGATGTTAACTATGAAGGGATGGAACGTACAATATCCTTCATCACTCCAGAGATACGTGAGAAGGGACAAAGGTATCATATATCACTGCCAAACTGACAGTAGCACTGAGCCCAGTAGTGCTACACCTGGTAGAGGTTAACTATGAAGGAAAGGAACGTACAATATCCTTCATCACTCCAGAGATACGTGAGAAGGGACAAAGGTATCATACATCACTGCCTAACTGTCAGTAGCACTGAGTCCGGTATATATAGATCAATAATGTAATAGCCAACTAGTAGGGGTTAACTGTATAGGGTAGTAACACACTATATTCTTCATCAATCAAGACACCTATGGGAGGAAGTTGGGTTATAATACATCACTGCCCGAATTGTCAGTAGCACTGAGCCCAGTATAGATGGATCAATAATGTAATTGCCAACTAGTAGGGGTTAACTGTATAGGGCAGTAACATTCAATTACCCTTCATCAATCAAGACACCTATGGGAGGAAGTTGGGTTATAATACATCACTGCCCGAACTGTCAGTAGCACTGAGCCCAGTATAGATAGATCAATAATGTAATAGCCAACTAGTAGGGGTTAACTGTATAGGGCAGTAACATTCAATTATCCTTCATCAATCAAGACACTTATGGGAGGAGATTGGGTTATAATACATCACTGCCCGAACTGTCAGTAGCACTGAGCCCAGTATTTGTGGATAAATAATGTAATAGCCAACTAGTAAAAGTTAACTGTATAGGGCAGTAATACACAATATCCTTCATCAATCAAGACACCCATGGGAGAAAGATGGGTTATAATACAACACTGCCCGAACTGTCGGTAGCACTGAGCCCAGTATAGATGGATCAATAATGTAATAGCCAAATAGTAGGGGTTAACTGTATAGGGTAGTAACATTCAATTATCCTTCATCAATCAAGACACTTATAGGAGGAAATTGGGTTATAATACATCACTCTCCGAACTGTCAGTAGCACTGAGCCCAGTATTGGTGGATAAATAATGTAATAGCCAACTCATAGGGGTTTACTGTATAGGGCAGTACCATACAATATCCTTCGTCAATCAAGACACCCATGGGAGGAAGATTGGTTATAATACATCACTGCCCGAACTGTCAGTAGCAGTGAGTCCAGTATAGATAGATCAATAATGGAATAGCAAACTAGTAGGGGTTAACTGTATAGGGTAGTAACACACTATATCCTTCATCAATCAAGATAACCATGGGAGGGAGTTGGGTTATAATACATCACTGCCCGAACTGTCAGTAGCACTGAGCCCAGTATAGATCGATCAATAATGTAATAGCCAACTAGTAGGGGTTAACTGTATAAGGTAGTAACATTCAATTATCCTTCATCAATCAAGACACTTATGGGAGGAAATTGGGTTATTATACATCATTGTCCGAACTGTCAGTAGCACTGAGCCCAGTATAGATACATCAATAATGTAATAGCCAACTAGTAGGGGTTAACTGTATAAGGTAGTAACATTCAATTATCCTTCATCAATCAAGACACTTATGGTAGGAAATTGGGTTATAATACATCACTGTCCAAACTGTTAGTAGCACTGAGCCCAGTATTGGTGGATAAATAATGTAATAGCCAACTAGTAGGGGTTAACTGTATAGGCTAGTAACATACAAAAGCCTTCATCAATCAAGGCACTTATGGGAGGAAGATGGGTTATAATACATCACTGTCCGAACTGTCAGTAGCACTGAGCCCAGCATTGGTGGATAAATAATGTAATAGCCAACTAGTAGGGGTTAACTGTATAATTAGTATTATACAAAAGCCTTCATCAATCAAGACACCTATAGAAGGAAGTTGGGTTATAATACATCACTGCCATAACTGTCAGTAGCACTGAGCCCAGTATAGATAGATCAATAATGTAATAGCCAACTAGTAGGAGTTGACTGTATAGGCTAGTAACATAGAAAAGCCTTCATCAATCAAGACACCTATAGAAGGAAGTTGGGTTATAATACATCACTACCCGATCTGTCAGTAGCACGGAGCCGGGTATAGATATATCAATAATGTAATAGCCAACTAGTATGGGTTAACTGTATAGGCTAGTAACATACAAAAGCCTTCATCAATCAAGACACCTATGGAAGGAAGTTGGGTTATAATACATCACTACCCGAACTGTCAGTAGCACGGAGCCCGGTATAGATATATCAATAATGGAATAGCCAACTAGTATGGGTTAACTGTATAGGCTATAACATACAAAAGCCTTCATCAATCAAGATAACTATGGAAGGAAGATGGGTTATAATACATCACTACCCGAACTGTCAGTAGCACTGAGCCCCGTATTGATATATCAATAAGGTAATAGCCAACTAGTATGGGTTAACTGTATAGGCTAGTAACATACAAAAGCCTTCATCAATCAAGACACCTATGGAAGGAAGTTGAGTTATAATACATCACTGTCCGAACTGTCAGTAGCACTGAGCCCGGTATTGATGGATTAATAATGTAATAGCCAACTAGTAGGGGTTAACTGTATAGGGCAGTAACATACAATATCCTTCATCATTCAAGACACCTATGGGAGGGAGATTGGTTATAATACATTACTGCCCGAACTGTTAGTAGCACTGAGCCCGGTATAGATGGATTAATAATGTAATAGCCAACTAGTAGGGGTTAACTGTATAGGCTAGTAACATACAAAAGCCTTCATCAATCAAGACACCTATGGGAGGGAGATTGGTTATAATACATTACTGCCCGAACTGTCAGGAGCACTGAGCCCCGTATAGATAGATCAATAATGTAATAGCCAACTAGTAGGGGTTAACTGTATAGGGCAGTAACATACAATATCCTTCATCATTCAAGACACCTATAAGAGGTAGATTGGTTATTATACATTACTGCCCGAACTGTCAGTAGCACTGAGCCCCGTATAGATAGATCAATAATGTAATAGCCAACTAGTACGGGTTAACTGTATAGGGCAGTAACATTCAATTATCCTTCATCAATTAAGATACCTATAGAAGGAAGTTGGGTTATAATAACATAACTGTCTGAACTATTAGTAGCACGGAGCCGGGTATAGATAGATCAATAATGTAATAGCCAACTAGTATGGGTTAACTGTATAGGCTAGTAACGTACAAAAGCCTTCATCAATCAAGACACCTATGGAAGGAAGTTGGGTTATAATACATCACTGTCCGAACTGTCAGTAGCACGGAGCTCGGTATAGATAGATCAATAATGTATTAGTCAACTAGTAGGGGTTAACTGTATAGGCTAGTAACATAGAAAAGCCTTCATCAATCAAGACACCTATGGAAGGAAGTTGGGTTATAATACATCACTGTCCGAACTGTTAGTAGCACTGAGGCCCGTATAGATAGATCAATAATGTAATAGCCAACTAGTAGGGGTTAACTGTATAGGCTTGTAACATAGAAAAGCCTTCATCAATCAAGAAACCTATGGAAGGAAGTTGGGTTATAATACATTACTCTCCGAACTGTCAGTAGCACTGAGCCCCGTATAGATAGATCAATAATGTAATAGCCAACTAGTAGGGGTTAACTGTATAGGGTAGTAACATAGAAAAGCCTTCATCAATCAAGACACCTATGGAAGGAAGTTGGGTTATAATACATCACTGTCCGAACTGTCAGTAGCACTGAGCCCCGTATAGATAGATCAATAATGTATTATCCAACTAGTAGGGGTTAACTGTATAGGCTAGTAACATAGAAAAGCCTTCATCAATCAAGACACCTATGGAAGGAAGTTGGGTTATAATACATCACTGTCTGAACTGTCAGTAGCACTGAGCACCGTATAGATGGATCAATAATGTAATAGCCAACTAGTAGGGGTTAACTGTATAGGCTAGTAACATAGAAAAGCCTTCATCAATCAAGACACCTATGGAAGGAAGTTGGGTTATAATACATTACTGTCCAAACTGTCAGTAGCACTGAGCCCCGTATAGATAGATCAATAATGTAATAGCCAACTAGTAGGGGTTAACTGTATAGGGTAGTAACATAGAAAAGCCTTCATCAATCAAGACACCCATGGAAGGAAGTTGGGTTATAATACATCACTGTCCGAACTGTCAGTAGCACTGAGCCCGGTATAGATAGATCAATAATGTAATAGCCAACTAGTAGGGGTTAACTGTAGAGGCTAGTAACATAGAAAAGCCTTCATCAATCAAGACACCTATGGAAGGAAGTTGGGTTATAATACATCACTGCTTAAACTGTCAGTAGCACTGAGCCCAGTATAGATAGATCAATAATGTAATAGCCAACTAGTAGGGGTTAACTGTATAGGCTAGTAACATAGAAAAGCCTTCATCAATCAAGACACCTATGGAAGGACGTTGGGTTATAATACATCACTACCCGAACTGTCAGTAGCACTGAGCCCGGTATAGATAGATCAATAATGTAATAGCCAATTAGTAGGGGTTAATTGTATAGGGTAATAACATTCAATTATCCTTCATTAATCCAGACACCTATGGAAGGAAGATGGGTTACAATACATAACTGTCTGAACTATCAGTAGCACTGAGCCCGGTATAGATAAATCAATAATGTAATAGCCAACTAGTAGGGGTTAACTGTATAGGCTAGTAACATAGAAAAGCCTTCATCAATCAAGACACCTATGGAAGGAAGTTGGGTTATAATACATCACTGCCCGAACTGTCAGTAACACTGAGCCCCGTATAGATAGATCAATAATGTTATAGCCAACTAGTAGGGGTTAACTGTATAGGATAGTCACATTCAATTATCCTTCATCAATCAAGACATCTATGGAAGGAAGTTGGGTTACAATACATAACTGTCTGAACTATCAGTAGCACTGAGCCCCGTATAGATAGATCAGTAATGTAATAGCCAACTAGTAGGGGTTAACTGTATAGGCTAGTAACATAGAAAAGCCTTCATCAATCAAGACACCTATGGAAGGAAGTTGGGTTATAATACATCAATGCCCGAACTCTCAGTAACACTGAGCCCCGTATAGATAGATCAATAATGTAATAGCCAACTAGTATGGGTTAACTGTATAGGGTAGTAACATTCAATTGTCCTTCATCAATCAAGACACCTATAGAAGTAAGTTGGGTTATAATACATAACTGTTTGAACTATCAGTAGCACTGAGCCCGGTATAGATAGATCAATAATGTAATAGCCAACTAGTAGGGGTTAACTGTATAGGGTAGTAACATTCAATTATCCTTCATCAATCAAGACACCTATGGAAGGAAGTTGGGTTATAATACATAACTGTCTGAACTGTCAGTAGCACTGAGCCGGGTATAGATAGATCAATAATGTATTAGCCAACTAATAGGGGTTAACTGTAAAGGCTAGTAACATACAAAAGCCTTGATCAATAAAGACACCTATGGAAGGAATTTGGGTTATAATACATAACTGTCTGAACTGTCAGTAGCACGGAGCCGGGTATAGATAGATCAATAATGTAATAGCCAACTAGTAGGGGTTAACTGTATAGGGTAGTAACATAGAAAAGTCTTAATCAATCAAGACACCTATGGAAGGAAGTTGGGTTATAATACATAACTGTCTGAACTGTCAGTAGCTCTGAGCCGGGTATAGATAGATCAATAATGTATTAGCCATTTAGTAGGGGTTAGCGGTATAGGCTAGTAACATACATTAGCCTTCATCAATCAAGACACGTATGAGAGGGTGTTGGGTTATAATACATAAATGTCTGAACTGTCAGTAGCACGGAGCCGGGTATAGATAGATCAATAATGTATTAGCCATTTAGTAGGGGTTAACTGTATAGGGCAGTAACATGAAATATCCTTCATCAATCAAGACATCTATGGGAGGAAGTTGGGTTATAATACATAACTGTCTGAACTGTCAGTAGCACGGAGCCTGGTATCGATAGATCAATAATGTAATAGCTAACTAGTAGGGGTTAACTGTATAGGCTAGTAACATACAAAAGCCTTCATCTATAAAGACACCTATGGAAGGAATTTGGGTTATAATACATAACTGTCTGAACTGTCAGTAGCACTGAGCCGGGTATAGATAGATCAATAATGTATTAGCCATTTAGTAGGGGTTAGCGGTATAGGCTAGTAACATACATAAGCCTTCATCAATCAAGACACCTATGAGAGGGTGTTGGGTTATAATACATCACTGTCTGAACTGTCAGTAGCACGGAGCCTGGTATCGATAGATCAATAATGTAATAGCCAACTAGTATGGGTTAACTGTATAGGGCAGTAACATACAATATCCTTCATCAATCAAGAAACCCATGGGAGGCAGTTGGGTTATAATATATCACTGCCCGAACTGTCAGTAGCACTGAGCCCAGTATTGATAGATCAATAATGTAATAGCCAACTAGTATGGGTTAACTGTATAGGGCAGTAACATACAATATCCTTCATCAATCAAGACACCCATGGGATGTAGTTGGGTTATAATACATCACTGCCTGAACTGTCAGTAGCACTGAGCCCGGTATAGATAGATCAATAAAGTATTGGCCAACTAGTAGGGGTTAACTGTATAGGGCAGTAACATACAATATCCTTCATCAATCAAGACACCTATGGCAGGATGTTGGGTTATAATACATCACTGCCCGAACTTTTAGTAGCACTGAGCCCAGTATAGATAGATCAATAATGTAATAGCCAACTAGTATGGGTTAACTGTATAGGGCAGTAACATACAATATCCTTCATCAATCAAGACACCCATGGGATGTAGTTGGGTTATAATACATCACTGCCCGAACTGTCAGTAACACTGAGCCCGGTATAGATAGATCAATAAAGTATTGGCCAACTAGTAGGGGTTAACTGTATAGGGCAGTAACATACAATATCCTTCATCAATCAAGACACCTGTGGCAGGGTGTTGGGTTATAATACATCACTGCCCGAACTGTCAGTAGCACTGAGCCCAGTATTGGTAGATCAATAATGTAATAGCCAACTGGTAGGGGTTAACTGTATAGGGCAGTAACATACAATATCCTTCATCAATCAAGACACCCATGGGATGTAGTTGGGTTATAATACATCACTGCCCGATCTGTCAGTAGCACTGAGCCGGGTATAGATATAGCAATAATGTAAATGCCAACTAGTAGGGGTTAACTGTATAGGGCAGTAACATACAATATCCTTCATCAATCAAGACACCTGTGGCAGGAAGTTGGGTTATAATACATCACTGCCCGAACTGTCAGTAGCACTGAGCCCGGTATAGATAGATCAATAATGTAATAGCCAACTAGTAGGGGTTAACTGTATAGGGCAGTAACATACAATATCCTTCATCAATCAAGACACCTATGAGACGGTGGAGGGTTATAATACATCACTGTCCGAACTGTCAGTAGCACTGAGCCCAGTATTGGTAGATCAATAATGTAATAGCCAACTAGTAGGGGTTAACTGTATAGGGCAGTAACATACAATATCCTTCATCAATCAAGACACCTATGGGAGGATGGAGGGTTATAATACATCACTGCCCGAACTGTCAGTAGCACTGAGCCCAGTATTGGTAGATAAATAATGTAATGGCCAACTAGTAGGGGTTAACTGTATAGGGCAGTAACATACAATATCCTTCATCAATCAAGACACCTATGAGAGGGTGGAGGGTTATAATACATCACTGCCCGAACTGTCAGTAGCACTGAGCCCGGTATTGGTAGATAAATAATGTAATTGGCCAACTAGTAGGGGTTAACTGTATAGGGCAGTAACATACAATATCCTTCATCAATCAAGACACCTATGAGAGGGTGGAGGGTTATAATACATCACTGCCCGAACTGTCACTAGCACTGAGCCCAGTATTGATGGATAAATAATGTATTGGCCAACTAGTAGGGGTTAACTGTATAGGGCAGTAACATACAATATCCTTCATCAATCAAGACACCTATGAGAGGGTGGAGGGTTATAATACATCACTGCCCGAACTGTCAGTAGCACTGAGCCCAGTATTGGTAGAAGAATAATGTAATAGCCAACTAGTAGGGGTTAACTGTATAGGGCAGTAACATACAATATCCTTCATCAAGCAAGACACCTATGGGAGAGTGGAGGGTTATAATACATCACTGCCCGAACTGTCAGTAGCACTGAGCCCGGTATTGGTAGATAAATAATGTATTGGCCAACTAGTAGGGGTTAACTGTATAGGGCAGTAACATACAATATCCTTCATCAATCAAGACACCTATGAGAGGGTGGAGGGTTATAATACATCACTGCCCGAACTGTCAGTAGCACTGAGCCCGGTATTGGTAGATAAATAATGTATTGGCCAACTAGTAGGGGATAACTCTTTAGGGCAGTAACATACAATATCCTTCATCAATCAAGACACCTATGGGAGGGTGGAGGGTTATAATACATCACTGCCCGAACTGTCAGTAGCACTGAGCCCAGTATTGGTAGATAAATAATGTAATGGCCAACTAGTAGGGGTTAACTGTATAGGGCAGTAACATACAATATCCTTCATCAATCAAGACACCTATGAGAGGGTGGAGGGTTATAATACATCACTGCCCGAACTGTCAGTAGCACTGAGCCCGGTATTGGTAGATAAATAATGTATTGGCCAACTAGTAGGGGTTAACTGTATAGGGCAGTAACATACAATATCCTTCATCAATCAAGACACCTATGAGAGGGTGGAGGGTTATAATACATCACTGCCCGAACTGTCAGTAGCACTGAGCCCGGTATTGGTAGATAAATAATGTATTGGCCAACTAGTAGGGGATAACTCTTTAGGGCAGTAACATACAATATCCTTCATCAATCAAGACACCTATGGGAGGGTGGAGGGTTATAATACATCACTGCCCGAACTGTCAGTAGCACTGAGCCCAGTATTGGTAGATAAATAATGTAATGGCCAACTAGTAGGCGTTAAATGTATAGGGCAGTAACACACTATATCCTTCATCAATCAAGACACTTATGAGAGGGTGGAGGGTTATAATACATCACTGCCCGAACTGTCAGTAGCACTGAGCCCGGTATTGGTAGATAAATAATGTATTGGCCAACTAGTAGGGGATAACTCTTTAGGGCAGTAACATACAATATCCTTCATCAATCAAGACACCTATGGGAGGGTGGAGGGTTATAATACATCACTGCCCGAACTGTCAGTAGCACTGAGCCCGGTATTGGTAGATAAATAATGTATTGGCCAACTAGTAGGGGATAACTCTTTAGGGCAGTAACATATAATATCCTTCATCAATCAAGACACCTATGGGAGGGTGGAGGGTTATAATACATCACTGCCCGAACTGTCAGTAGCACTGAGCCCGGTATTGGTAGATAAATAATGTAATGGCCAACTAGTAGGCGTTAAATGTATAGGGCAGTAACACACTATATCCTTCATCAATCAAGACACCTATGAGAGGGTGGAGGGTTATAATACATCACTGCCCGAACTGTCAGTAGCACTGAGCCCGGTATTGGTAGATAAATAATGTATTGGCCAACTAGTAGGGGATAACTCTTTAGGGCAGTAACATACAATATCCTTCATCAATCAAGACACCTATGGGAGGGTGGAGGGTTAAAATACATCACTGCCCGAACTGTCAGTAGCACTGAGCCCGGTATTGGTAGATAAATAATGTATTGGCCAACTAGTAGGGGATAACTCTTTAGGGCAGTAACATACAATATCCTTCATCAATCAAGACACCTATGGGAGGGTGGAGGGTTATAATACATCACTGCCCGAACTGTCAGTAGCACTGAGCCCGGTATTGGTAGATAAATAATGTAATGGCCAACTAGTAGGGGATAACTCTTTAGGGCAGTAACATACAATATCCTTCATCAATCAAGACACCTATGGGAGGGTGGAGGGTTATAATACATCACTGCCCGAACTGTCAGTAGCACTGAGCCCGGTATTGGTAGATAAATAATGTAATGGCCAACTAGTAGGCGTTAAATGTATAGGACAGTAAAAAACTGTAACATTTATCAGTTAAAACACCTATGGGAGGGTGGAGGGTTATAATACATCACTGCCCGAACTGTCAGTAGCACTGAGCCCGGTATTGGTAGATAAATAATGTAATGGCCAACTAGTAGGCGTTAAATGTATAGGGCAGTAACACACTATATCCTTCATCAATCAAGACACTTATGAGAGGGTGGAGGGTTATAATACATCACTGCCCGAACTGTCAGTAGCACTGAGCCCGGTATTGGTAGATAAATAATGTATTGGCCAACTAGTAGGCGTTAAATGTATAGGGCAGTAACACACTATATCCTTCATCAATCAAGACACCTATGAGAGGGTGTTGGGTTATAATACATCACTGCCCGAACTGTCAGTAGCACTGAGCCCAGTATAGATAGATCAATAATGTAACGGCCAACTAGTAGGGGTTAACTGTATAGGGCAGTAACATACAATATACTTCATCAATCAAGACACCTATGAGAGGGTGGAGGGTTATCATACATCACTGTCCGAACTGTCAGTAGCACTGAGCCCAGGTATAGATAGATCAATAATGTAACGGCCAACTAGTAGGGGTTAAATGTATAGGCCAGTAACATAGAATATACTTCATCAATCAAGACACCTATGAGAGGGTGGAGGGTTATCATACATCACTGTCCGAACTGTCAGTAGCACTGAGCCCAGTATAGATAGATCAATAATGTAACGGCCAACTAGTAGGGGTTAAATGTATAGGCCAGTAACATAGAATATACTTCATCAATCAAGACACCTATGAGAGGGTGGAGGGTTATCATACATCACTGCCCGAACTGTCAGTAGCACTGAGCCCCGGTATTGGTAGATAAATAATGTAATGGCCAACTAGTAGGCGTTAAATGTATAGGACAGAAAAAACCTGTAACATTTATCAGTTAAAACACCTATGATTTGGTGGGATTGGGTTATTCGTGTTTATTTGAAAAATAACTATCCCTCATTGTATATACCCTCTAAATATACAATTATAGGGTATACACCGTCAGCCCATACGTACTACTCTGTTGTCTATAGAATGTGTTGAACAAAAGTCACAGTTGAGAATGATAACTCCCCTGCAATATATGTGGTTTAAGTAGTTGTTTGTATTGAAAATATCACAAACTATAATATGGTGGTATATGATGCAGGTTAAAATATAATGCTGTAACTGAATCCAAAATAAACGGTAAGCTGTGCCAAAGTTTTCTTGGATATATTTATAAAATGCAAACTTCAATTATTGGAAGGATATTGATAAAAACATTTCAATGCTAATATGCTTTCTAATAAAGTTTTATGAATGATATGAGTATGAAATATCAGCATAAGAGTAGAAGCCATCCTGCCACCTGATAATTTCCTCTGGGAATGCATTGCCACGAGGTTTGGTGTACGTTTACATGACTCGGCGACGGAAATACATTTTAACCAAAAATCCTGAAAAGAGAACCAGAATATCAATAAATCCAAAACCCAATAAACACATAGTGTTTAGAATTTATTGTTGTTTTTTTATATAATACAGAACGATCTTATATTTAAATTTTATATTTAAAAATGTTTAAGCATTGCTAAGTGTTATTACTTCACATATATTATATTTAAATGTGTAGTTAAGCTTATTAAGTCGTAAAATATAATATAAGAATCAATTAGTTACCTCCACAAAATCAGAATGAAAATATTTAAACTTAGAAATTATGATACTCAAATTTAATATAACTATAGTAAACTGCCTAAATTGATCTATTACATATTGTTCCATGTTAGGGCTGGCTGTAAAAATACATTTCTTAGTGTTCCTGTATTTTCAGTTAGGTTACAGTACTCATGTATTTTTCTACGTAGCAACCACTAATTTTATAATTCTATCTCTAAAATATCAAACACTCTAGGCCTAATTCATATCAACTTTAAATTAGTTATCTACTTTTCAATATTGTATTATTTTATTTAAAATAAATATAAATAATTTACAAAAATAACATAAGACTTTTTAAATTCATACGTATAAGATGCCGAAACAACTTTTTGCGGTCAACGAAATAGGCCGTAATAAACATACTCTTAAATTTTTCAAATGCAAATTATTTTATATTTTGTAAATAAGCATGAGTTTTCTCTAGAGCCCTACTAGAAATGATTTAAATAGTTTTAATGAAGGAACCACTAAACTAATTTACTCTTTATGATATTAATTTAAGTTGTACTTCCTGGATGTGAGTAAACTGTATGTATAAATATTCTTTAGTTGATTGACTGAAATTGTTGTTGTATGTACAATACTGAGATAAACATTAAGAATGTATTATTATTAATTTGTAATAATCAAATACTAATACAAACTTTAAAAAATGGTTACCTCTATTTAAAAACTGATTTAAATAAAGGAAATTATAACTAAACAAATATTTTTTAAGTTTACAAAATAATAGTTTTTTTGACGATTGTAGCAAAATGTATAGGCTAAGATTCTAAAATTGATTGCAGAGGGAGTGCTAACTGCCAAGCTTATGTTTAACGACCCAGAGATCCCTTTAAATCCTACAAATAACATTCCAGGATACTGGACATTTGCTATTGATGTATTTGTAAATATTTTAAAATATTACCTTACATTATAGGCCATTAATTCCATTAAACCTAACAACTCTTAGATTTATTACAGCAACCATATTTAAATAAATATGGTTTAAAACAACTAAGTACGGATCTATTTTAATTTTACTTACATTGTTCAAGTTTATCGTAAAAGTTATAGTACATTTAACACATTTATATGAATTCTTGGACATTATGCAAATAACAAGGTAACCACTATAAATAGTTAAAACTGTTTGTTTATCATTCCCAAGTAAATAACAAGCTATTTTATTAGCCTTTATTTATACTGTCATTTGTAATTGAAATAATAATGAGTACTTTGACTTTCACCGATATTTATTTTAAATGCATAAATATTTAACAAATATTACAATATTTCCAGTGATATCAAATAAAATCAATAATATATTTACTAAATGTACATAAAATATTCTACAAATTTAATCGGTAACCACATAGATAAACCAATTCCAGAACATAAAAAAACATTTATTCTCGTATATCTCATTTTGCTTTATTTTTCACATATTCCTGCGTGTAAGCTTTTGAATTTCATAAAAGGCTTTTCATTTATGGTTAAATGCGTTTGTACGTTAAATGCCTTAAAAACGATAGAAAAGATGCGTTCTTTTTCTTGCCAAGGAAAAAATCTTGCTGAACTACGTTTTTAAATGTTTAAATTAATAATCTAGCTATAGAAACATCAAATATAAAATCAAATATAAAAACATTATATTTGAAAAATATAAGAAATTTTAAAACATACGTTGAAGACTGTGGTAAGTTTTGTTTGTGTCATTGTAGTTTACAACAATAAATATGCTGTTTGTGTATTTATAAAAAGAAATTATTAACTAAAGTGTTGTCTTATTTCGATTCCTTTTTAGAATAGTATCAACCAAAATTAGATTGGTCGATCTTATTACATTTTCATCAGAGGTAGCTACAACCTTCCATTCAATTAATATTATAGTGTACTCTATTCTCTACTTATTCAGGTGGATCTCATTTGGTTTTCAGTAAGTATTCAGTCATAATGCACTAAATAAGATCATTTTTTACCATCACCTATGAAGGAAAAATTTAATAAAAATCGGTATTATTACGTTTGCACTTAATATTTATGGTAATTTATCTTATAGTATAAAGATTGATCCATCCATTCGTTGAAAAACCTCCTCAAAAAACTTTTTATAGAACACTAATTGTATAGTACAAACGACTGTCTTTCTGCTTAATATAGGTAAAGCTGTTACCTAGGCTTAAAAACTAATGTTTGCCTAATGTATGGCAGTAAATAATTTGAGAACGATTTTTTAACAATTTAACAAAAATATCTAGTGATAAAATGGTTACTATGATTATTAGCAAAACATTGTTACATTATGAACGATAAATGGGTTTTATTGAACTATCATTTGCATTGGCAAAAGGTTTTACTTTAAGAAATCAAGCTTCAGATTCAACAATACATCGTTCAGGATGATATAAAGTAAATTATTATTTACATTTCTTTATACTACATAAGGTAAAGTATGAGTTTTGTTAAAATATCTATAAAAGCTTAGAAAAGCAAATTTCAAAGGGTTTTTGATATTAGACCTAACATGTGTTCAAATAATTGTAGAATGTTTATCCTTTGATCCCTAGAGCGCCTTGGGATCCGCATCAATACACCTCTGTCCAAAATGTCAGTATCACTGAGCCCTGTAGCAGCATTACAAAGTGGTCTGATAGAAATGAGCATACAACAACATCACTGTCCAAAATGTCAGTATCACTGAGCCCTGTAGCAGCATTACAAAGTGGTTTGATAGAAATGAGCATTACAACAACGTCACTGTCCAAAATATCAGTATCACTGAGCCCTGTAGCAGCATTACAAAGTGGTTTGATAGAAATTAGCATTACAACAACATCACTGTCCAAAATGTCAGTATCACTGAGCCCTGTAGCAACATTACAAAGTTGTCTGATAGAAATGAGCATACAACAACATCACTGTCCAAAATGTCAGCATCACTGAGCCCTGTAGCAACATTACAAAGTGGTATGATAGAAATGAGTATTACAACAACATCACTGATTAGTACAATTTCTAGGAAATTATACGTTTAATTGCCTAAAAGTTCTGTTTACTAGTTTCCTAACGTTAATACTTTTACTAATATGAAAGAATTACCTAAAGAATATGTACGAAAATTGGTCTTGTACTATAGGTCAGACAATCTACAGTTTTTTTTTTTTTTTTTTTTTTTTTTCACAACGGTTATAGTTGTCTACATATCGTATATTTGTCATTGAGGTTTCCTTACTTAGAAGTATGCAGATTGTATTTGCTGCCTGGTTAATAGATCTCAACAGTATTTATTCAAAGTTCTTATTAGTATAAGTTACAAGTGTATGGATCTGAAAAAAGGGCATCTTTCATTTCTATAATTATTATGCTGAGACGGTGCTTCAGCACCTTTAAATCCATCAATTACCACTTATAAACTCCTAAGACTACTCAGCACCCTTTATATGCAAATACAATGGTATTTCAATGTATGTTCAATGTGTATTTCACTTATGTTCAATGTGTATTTCTATGTATGCTCAATGTGTATTTAAATGTATGTTCAATGTGTATTTCAATGTATGTTCAATGTGTATTTCAACGTATGTTCAATGTGTATTTCAATGTATGTTCAATGTGTATTTCATTGTATGTTCAATGTGTATTTCAACGTATGTTCAATGTGTATTTCAATGTATGTTCAATGTGTATATCAATGTATGTTCAATGTGTATTTCAATGGTCATAAGTTGCATCTCATTAATATTAACAATATATTGGTATGCCTTTAACTTTTTGTGTCTAATTTTGCTAGGCTGAGAAATTACTACCAACTGTAAATAAGAAACACGATCAAAAAATATATCAACAGAAAGTTATAATAATGTATCTAATTTCATCAGCACTCACTCCTCTTACCTGTACATTTATAGTGATATTTAATTTAGACGTAACATGATCTACATATGGAAGTTGATAACTTTACCACTTCATTGGCCACGAGAGGTATGTTTAATTACAAAATTAAACAATGGATTCAGTGAGAAGGTAGTTTTAATATAGGATAAAAAATATAAACTATTTTATAGGGATATAAAATGGTTTTGGAAAAAAAATTAGGTGTGTAGTAATATTTGTATATAAATATATTTAATGAATTTATATAATGCTGTACTTTAGGGAAACGTTGGTTATTTTATTTTAATTTATTGTTCTATTATGACATTTAAATTTACTTCTATATTTAAAAATGTACGTTAAATAATTGTAAAAAAATCAAAACAATTTGGTTTTTCAATTACATTTTTAAATTTTTTGATCTGAGCAAATTTTTTATTTGTTAAAATGCCGTTTAAAGTAATTATATCCAAAACTATATTTTTGTGACGTTTACTTTGAGTTAGTAATATTTTTGTTCACTTTTTCTATTTGTGAATTTTGTTCAACAAATATCAGTTTCATAGATATGCACGCTGTAAAATATCAAAATGTTTACAATATTTTGGTCTTTTATGTAACCAGAATATCATTAAAATATATTATATATAATATATTTGTTACGTAATTAAATTAAGTCACATTAACATTTTATTTAGTAACTAATTGTTAGTTTTTCTTGTATAGAATATAGAGTGGTAAATTAACTAAATGTAGTGTAATTTTATTTAAGTTATATCAATCGACTATGTACATTTATTTTTTTCTGTTCAGCATGTCAATTAGTTATATTATTATTATAAATTATATTATTAGCTAAACAATTAGTATGATATATTATCATAATTAGTTATATTGCCAGTAAATCACTACCAAATACAGTAATTCACTTGACCCTGATGTCTGACAGAGACAGCCAAATCAATACATCACTGTCAAACTGCTAGCCGTAATCTCACCAACCTCATCAATAATATCATAGTTTATGCCAACTAGTATTGGTCTGTTTGTATGGATACTAACATTACTAATATTTCTAGGAATCCTTAGTTATATCAAACGCAGCATCATTGCTTTTTGTTGTTCGATAACTTGGTATGTCTTGTGACCCGTTTACAGTGGAGTGGTGTTCTTCACAAGTTGATTTGTTTCGCTTACCTAACCACTATTGATGACTATTACTCAAATTCTAACAACTTAGTCACGACACCTCCATTGTACTGTTGAGCTAGAAGGACGAGAACGCTCCAAGCAGCACGCCACCCCAACTGCGCTGCATTACTGTTCTATCTTGCAAATAATTGTAATAATAACAATAGAACAAGTGTTAAAACAGATTATTTATAATTTTTAATTTGAAATTCACTAATCGCAGCTGTGGGATTACAGTGCAGAGATACGCCCTACTCTCGGCTGACCACTAGGATCGCTAGTGTCGTGCTTGTCACACCATTATCTAATGGAGAGTCACGAATGTATATTGTTGGACTGTGGTATTGCTCACTGCTTATTGTAAGACTCCCTTCGCCCGTTTTCTTCACCCCCAAACCCCCACTGAACTCTTGGCTTCATTATTACTTTTATTACCCAAGTTTATCGCAATATCTACCTATGTTGATCAGGGGGGCTACCCAGATTAACCATGGAGGTTACCAAAGAATCACGGGTATTTACCCAAGTTGACCACAGGGGTTGCCCAAGTTGATGATGGTTGGCTATCTAAGATGATAACGGTTGGCTATCTAAGTTAATTACGGGAGATAGTATGTTAATAATGGGGGGGGGGCTACCAAGTTTTAGATGAGGAGCTCCCCAAGTTACGCACAGGGACCACGCAAGATTATCACAGATGGTTACCAAAATAGACCAAGAAAGGCTGCTCAAGTAGATTACGGAATTTGATGACGGGATACTGCCCAAGTTGATCACAGGGGGCTACCTAAGTTAGTCAGGAAGGGGGTTACTCAAGTTGATCCCGGGGGCCTACCAAAGTTGACCGCGAGGGACTACCCAAGTTAATCCCGGGGCTACCCAAGAAGGTAATGGATGGTTACCCAAATTGATCAAGAAGGGCTACCAAAGTGTATCATAAGTAGCTACACAAGTTGATCACAGTGGCTAACCAAGGTGATAGTGGGGGGGGGGGGGTACTCCAGCTTATCATAGATACTACCCATGTTAATCATACTTCCTAAACAACTTTATTAAGGGAGCAACCCAAATCAATTAAGCGGGCTAACCAAGTTGATCACGGGTACTACCTACGATGATCAAGGGTGCTACCAAAGTTGATAGAGGATGCTACCACATTTAATAGTGGGGGAGTACCTAAATTGATCACGGTTGGCTACCTATGGAATCATTGACATTAGAAACCAGAACGTTTCCCACTTATATCTCGTGAAGCCGGTTTCCTTGTTATTTGAAATTAGTTCTTTTCTGTGATCATAAATAGCGTCAGCTGTCTGCAATTATTAGTCTTTATTCCCCCTTCTCTCTATCTCTCTTCAGTAAAATGTGAAGTGACTAATAGTTGGACTAATAATGGGCAAAACAATAGGTTAATTGCTAATTTGAACCATTCACCGTTAGATAGTAACACAAGAACACGTCTAGAGCAAATTAGTTCCTTTGGTCTGTCGGTTTTCTATATATAAACAAATACGTGTTATTGGGTTCAGAGTATAATTTATTTTTACACGCACACATTTTTGAGAGAGAATTTTAATTTATCAAATAATAATTTATATGCTAGTAAAGGCAAAATTTAATATTAAAAGTCGTTTTATTACAGTAAATAACTTTCTTTGGTAAAGACAGAAGTAATGTATGTTTTAGCTTTCAAAAAATCCCAAGATTAGTTTTAAACTTTTTAGTTAGAAAAAAATAATAGTTAGAAAAAACAATGCAATCAGCATTAAATCAAAAGTTTAATGTGAACTGTAGTTTTCTTGAATAATTGTAATCATATATAATAGACATGTTATGTTGGGGTCGTTGCGTGAGTGGATTATAGTTGAGTGACATTGTTATATGCTATATTATTAAGATGAGACACGTAAATATATATTAGTTATGTGGATTATGTTTTACCTATTTTATGTGCGCTATAAAGACTACGTGGCTCTAGTCTTTAGCTAAATGTGGAATAATACACATTCTTTTATCATCATCGTTGGTACTTTGGCCTAGTAACAGGTTTTCGTGACATATTCTTCCATTTACCTCCGGCCAGCATCACCTTTTTTGTATAACTTTTCTATTCTTTATATCATCTATTGATTGGTATCTTCTAGCTCTCTTTCCTCTTCCCTTCACAATTCCTTCAATAACTTTCCTCAATAAAAGGAATTCCTTCTTCTCCTCTTATGTGTCTAACTATTCCCCACCCCTCTCCTACTTTTCTCAATACTGCCTCGTAAGTTATCTTACCTTTTTAGCTTACCCTTTCATCCTTCTCTATAGCCACATTTATATTGTCTGATTGCCAGTATTCCTATTATACCTTGTTTTCTTATATTCCATATTTCTGCTCCATAAATGCTACAGGTTTAGCATTTCATTAATACATTTCATTCTTTTCCCAGTGACCCATGTAATAATCTCCTATTTGTATTGAATGTTCCTTTGCCGTTACAACTTTTATTTTTACTTCTTTTGATAGCACACCTATTTTAATCCAACTTTCCTGGATTAAAAACTATTGCTCTACCTGTTTTATTATTTCTCCTTTCAATGTTATCGTGTAATCTCCTCCTCTCTACCTAAAACCATACATTTTGTATTTTTTGTTTTTATTTGCAGTATTGTATACTATCTATAACAGACACTATTAACAAATGTCACAAATAAATGGTTTTTGTTGAAGATCTTTCAAATGTTTGCACACGTACTAACACACGAACTCAGCTATATACCGTATAGTGTATACTTTGACAGGAGGGAGAGTGATATGTGGACTAGTGATATTGATTATCTGTCCATCAACGTAAGCCTCCATTGTACCAACACATGACATGTCCATCAACTAACCACAGCTGTAACATGATAAGTATTGTGGAATAGTCCGTGTCATGACAGGAGGGAGAGTGATATGTGGACTAGTGATATTGATTATCTGTCCATCAACGTAAGCCTCCATTGTACCAATACATGACACGTCCATCAACTAACCACAGCTGTAACATGATAAGTATTGTGGAATAGTCCGTGTCATGACAGGAGGGAGAGTGATATGTGGACTAGTGATATTGATTATCTGTCCATCAACATAGGCCTCCATTGTACCAACACATGACACGTCCATCAACTAACCACAGCTGTAACATGATAAGTATTGTGGAACAGTCTGTGTCATGACAGGAGGGAGAGTGATATGTGGACTAGTGATATTGATTATCTGTCCATCCACGTAAGCCTCCATTGTACCAACACATGACACGTCCATCAACTAACCACAGCTGTAACATGATAAGTATTGTGGAACAGTCCGTGTCATGATATTGATTATCTGTCCATTAACATAAGCCTCCATTGTACCAACACATGACACGTCCATCAACTAACCACAGCTGTAACATGATAAGTATTGTGGAACAGTCCGTGTCATGATATTGATTATCTGCCCATCAACGTAAGCCTCCATTGTACCAACACATGACACGTCCATCAACTAACCACAGCTGTAACATGATAAGTATTGTGGAATAGTCCGTGTCATGATAGGAGGGAGAGTGATATGTGGACTAGTGATATTGATTATCTGTCCATCAACGTAAGCCTCCATTGTACCAACACATGACACGTCCATCAACTAACCACAGCTTTAACATGATAAGTATTGTGGAATAGTCCGTGTCATGATAGGAGGGAGAGTGATATGTGGACTAGTGATATTGATTATCTGTCCATCAACGTAAGCCTCCATTGTACCAACACATGACACGTCCATCAACTAACCACAGCTGTAACATGATAAGTATTGTGGAATAGTCCGTGCCATGATATTTTTCAACTAAATGATGAACACGTTACGTTTCTTACTTTGGTAACTTATTATAGAGGGATAGCAAATAGGAACGATTCACTATGGTCTAATATTTATTAGTAAAGTGATATTGTGAAAAACTTGCATTAGAAATATACTAAACTGAATATTTAAATATTTTGCATATATATGAAGTGTCTGAATTACACATATTTAAAGTCTAACTATGAAATCAATAAATGTAACGTAACATAAAAATTATATACATGAATATACACAAATATTGGAATAGAACTAGCTTAAACTATGAGTTTACTATGGCAAATTCGAAGTAAAAAACACGACGGAAATTTTGAAATATATAGACAAATTATTGTTTGTGGTAAATAAAAAACTGACAAAGAACTAAAAATAACACAACAAAATCCCTAAATATATTAACTGAGTAGTCTGAACACCGTGCACACACAAAATAGTATAACGATGAACAGACAGTAAATGGCAATTTTAGGCAAAACTTTTATATAACATTGTTAGACATAAAAAAGTTATATGAAGCAGAAGTTTCTTTTGATGTTTACCAAAACAGATTGGATAAACAATTAATTTGTATTAGACAGCAAAACCTGCCACGAGTTATATAACATTTTCATATATCAGTTTTCAACCTTTAACATTTGTTAAATAACACGTTTTGTTACATAGTGTAATCGTAGCTTAAGAGATTCCATCAGGTCGAAATTCAAGGGTGAGTGGGGTCATTGTTCAGAAAATTATTAGACAACAATTCAATATCTTAAAATTGAATATTTTTAATATTTCTATTTTAAGAAATTGAAATTTATTTTAATATTTCTTTAATATATCTAATTGTACATCTATATCTAATATATCTACATCTATATCTAATATATCTAATTGTATATCTAAATGACATATTATATTACAACATATACATTTATTCCCATAAAAAAATTACAGATGATGTAACTGTTGTCATAACATTGACATTAAAGTCTAATAAACTATTTATTACTTTAAAAACTGTAGGAGATTTCATTACTGATATATTTAACTATAACTACTATAGAAGACGTTTCTGAGTATCGTATGTGTGTAATGATCATATTAGCACACCTTTCCGACTTAAAATTTTAATTATGCCTTTATGAAAAACTGTATAGTTAGCTGAGTGGATGTAAAGTTTTTTTTTTTTTTATGACTCTGAAGAAATACGTACTGTCATATATCGGGGATAACATATATATATATATATATATATATATATATATATATATTTTATGAAAATCAAACCAACCTATTAACTTCGAAGGGTATAACAGGTTAGGGGCTCGTACATTTGTAAGAGTTCCTATTGATTATAAATGAGTTCCTATAAACTATGGATTTAATATAATCAGATGTGAAACAACAGTTTTCAATCAAACAGTTGAACATATCTGCATACCAGGCAATTAGCAGATAACAAATAATAGATTCAGATACCAGGACCAAAATATCATGATGAAGATAAATTGCCATAACAGGGTCTCTATCTATATATTTGCTTGTAATAAACAAATCATAGATCCTAAAAATTGACATTTAAAGAAAGAAATCCTATTCTACAATAAACCTCCAATCTTATTCTAATCTTCAACTTGTTATATTTATTAGGTTAATATAAGTAATAATGGAGACATGAATATACCAAAAAAGTTTTGTAATATAATCCATTCATATTTAATCTATATACGGAATATAAAATTTAAAAAAATTACATGACCATATTTTAAAATATTTTTTATGTAGTAGTTGAGCTGTTGAGAATATAAAAAATAATTTTTACAATACTACGCTGAAAATTATGTTCAATAATTTATCAAAATAAAATGTAAACTTTAAAACCATTCAATAACTTACTTTTCCATGTTTAATTCCGTAGTAGAAACATATGAATTTATCTCTTAATCAAATGTTATCTTATCAGTAAACTCCATCATATTAACAAAGGTGATTTATTGCATACTAAGAGAAAGCCTATAATGACATATTAAATTTTCAATAAACCAGTTTATCGACTGAAAATATTTTAAGCATTGTCGTGTGAACATTTCTCCTAGAGTTATTTCCATAAAGTGTTAGTATGTTCCCTCGGAATGTATGGGAATCTGTGGAGTCCAAGCCTAAGGTTTGGATTTTCGAACCAAGCATTATTGTCTGTCCACTTGAACTTTAAATAAGTAACAGATACTTCTTTTCCGAGAGCTTGTATGATTTGTTTCGTACATAGCTTTCTATTCAATATAAAATACCGGCAGTAATAATTGCTCGTTAAGTGGGTATATGTTATTGCATTATTTCTACGTGGGCTACTCTCAAAATGTGGAACAGGAAAGTTTCTTACATTTGTATAGTGGGTTTGAAAGTAAAAGGGCCCAGGTGTAGAACAAACGACAGTAATAACTCTCTGTTAAGTGAGCACTAAGACCCGAAGCATTAGTCTCTAACAGCCTTCATTGATGTAATGCACAAGCACCGTAATTTACTTGCTAATTACTAATGGAAGGTAGGTAACTTCAGTTAAGGCTAGTTAGTCAATTGCTCCTAATATATTAATAAATATGTTAATGGTATACAGGAAAACAGGCTGTTCAACACAAATAGCTATTATAAGAACTATTTATTTGATTATTTTCTATTAATAACACATTAAACGTAATATTCTGTAACAGTACTTTAGATAACGAAGCAAACTATATTCCTTCTATTGTTGTAATTTATTTTTATTTAACTAATAATTAATTGGAAACACATTGAATAAAATATGTTCATTATAATTAAAAATACTAATATTTATAATTGAATTCCGGAGTATTTTAATCATTGAAGAATTTATCAGTTGGATATTTTAAGAGCAACGCATTAATGTTTGAAATTGATGCAGTAGTGTTAATTTTATATACATACACAATTCTATGCATTTTATGCATACATACATATCAATTAAATATTTCCAATGCATTTTAAATAACTGATTCAACAAACATTTTCAATTTTGTTCGAATGGATCTATTTTAAATGCCAATATTGTAATCATTGGTGATGTGAATATTTTGTTTATTAAACTATTCTTTTTTTAAGGATATTCTGAGTAATTTTTCAGTTAGTAAGGTACAGTACTTGTAAGCTTACAATTTTAGTAATAAGAATATGAAGAAGTATTATGATCAAAAAGTAAATTTTAGCTTTTTAAAAAAAATTCTTTTAGTAGAGTACTTGACTTTTATGTAGATATAAGCTCGAAAAGAGATTAACTTTATTGTGAGAGGGTCCTTGTAGTTAATAGCCAAATAAACATATACTTTAAGACGTAATTAACACTCGTGTTAGGAGTAGTTTATAATTATCTACAGATTAATTATTTAAAGGCAGTTAATTATGAAGTTGATAAGTTTATAATTGGAAACAATGAAAATTAACTCTCATAAAACATATCCTGGCCTAACATCTAGAGTAAGTACCAATAAACTCATAAACAGTATACTTTTACATCTCACAAACAAGTTATGGTATGAATGGAGATCCAGTCATATAAAGCTTAGCCCGGCTTACCTTCTAGAGACTGTATCAATAAACTCTTCAACAGTAACCTTTTACCTTTCATAAACAAGAATGGTATTAATGGAGATCCAATCATATAAAGCTTAGCCCGGCTTACCTTCTAGAGACTGTATCAATAAAATCTTCAACAGTAACCTTTTACCTTTCACAAACAAGTTATGGTATGAATGGAGATCCAGTCATATAAAGCTTAGCCCGGCTTACCTTCTAGAAACTGTGTCAATAAACTCTTCAACAGTAACCTTTTACCTTTCATAAAGAAGAATGGTATTAATGGAGATCCAATCATATAAAGCTTAGTCCGGCTTACCTTATAGAGACTGTATTAATAAACTCTTCAACAGTAACCTTTTACCTTTCACAAACAAGATATGGTATGATTGGAGGTCCAATCTTATAAAGCTTAACCCGGCTTACCTTCTAGAGAATGTATCAATAAACTCTTCAACAATAACCTCTTACCTATCACTTACTAAATATAATATGAATGGACATCAATTCATCCAAACGTTATCCCACATTACAATTAAAAGAATTTATCAAATCCGTGCTTCGAGAAAGAAATAATTTGGAAGTTGGCCAGTTTGGAAATATTATGAAAAATAATCAAAAGGTTTAAGTTAACAATTCCAGCGGATACTGCGGTCGAAATAGGATAGTTCCTAATGGGAGAGTTTAAAAGGAAACAAAGCTCCCGAAAACCCTATTAAAATTAAAAAAAAATCTAAATCAACAAATAAGGATGAAAAATTTTTAATGAAATAGAACTAAAATATACCAATTAGGCAAACTCCTCTTAAAACTACCCCACTCCCCCCAAATAACATTAAAGTCCCAACGTTCTCCAATCAAACCTGTAAACCACAACCCTCACATGTAATATAACAAAAGATTCTCTTTAAATCCTGTTCGGGTGGCTGTACAAATAATATAGCAAGAGGTCATCTTCATGCACAAATATTCTGCCTGGAGATGTAGACTAAAGAGTGGCAAGGAAGGGGGTTGTAGGTAAGAGCTCCCTCTGGCCCGCAAAGAAGGCTTAGTGTTCGGTCCAGATCGTAGATCCTCCATATGGTACCCAGACTACATCAAAGTGGAAGGCAATGCAAGTGACGATACATCTCCCCTCCCGGACCCTGGAGTCAGACAAACTATTATTTATTAGCCACACACACACACACACATATTGTTTGTGTCCATTATAACAAATGGACGTTAAGAAAACGAAAAATAAGAAGAACGAGAACGAAGAGAAGTCTGACAGGAAAGGAGAAACGAAACACACTGACATACTAACGAGCACCTACATAGAGGAATGGCAGAAACGAAACACACTGACATACTAACGAGCACCTACATAGAGGAATGAAATGCCATTCCAGAGACGAAGGAAACTGTGTAATGGCACAATAGACTTGGTATGGTATGCTAATTAAGGACCACACAACATCAAAATATTTTTTCCCTAATCTCTTTTTAACCATACAAGTGATGAAGTCATAGTATAGACACGGCATCGATGGAGTGTGCAAAGCTGATTTATGACATCCTCTTACACGTCATCCCACAACTAATTCCATAATATTTTCTTACTTACGCAAGGGGTGATGGCATATAGCAACGACATCGCTGGGGCGTGACAAGGCTGATATATGACCCTCGTACACGACATCCTACATTTTCTCTCCATAGTTGCTTATTAATTTAGTGGATCTATCTTCGTGTTTATACTATAACATTTATATAGTTGGCATTGCTTTGGCCATGATAGCAATTACGTAATGTATTTACTATTCTAAATATAAACATGAACCACGTGACAATGATTGTACAGCTTAAATATTCACTACATAGTTTCACAAACATTGTCTTATCAACCCCAACTCAATACTATAATCGTTTCGTACTGTATTGATAGTTTTAAGGAGCATATTGCATTGATGAGAAGCGACTTTGATGAACGAATTCTATTTTTTTTTTCAGTAACATTACATTTTATAGCTTAATAATCCGATTACTATTCTTTATCTGACTACCATAGTTTATTTTATCAGACGTCATGGAATAATTATTTGTTATGTGTATCTAACTATTTCTGTAAATGTTAACGGGAAATCGAAAAAAAGTATTCTTTTAATAACGGATATTTAAAAAAGAGAGAAATTGAATCAGAATTATTGTTATATTGTTTTTGGGTTCAGAAACGATGTTCAGAATATGTTTGATGTTTATAAATTTATTGAAAAGATTTTTTTCAATTTGTCAGGTGAAGCACACTAGATTGATAATTACTGCACTATCTTATAGGAAAGATAATTCTAACCTTAATAGCTTGATTTCAACTGTAAATGAATAAAGCTATATATACAACCTACGTAAAAGATGACATTTCGATCCTAATGACTATTCGAAAAACATCTAGGTGTTATGAGACTGCTGCTCACATTATTAGAACTAGCAATGTGGGAAGGGAAAGTTTATGGAACTGTGATCAATTAGTTGGAAAGGTGTGATATAATAGTTAGTTTATCACTATAGAACGATATACTTATATAACAAATATTATTTATTTTACTCTTACATAAGTTATTGAACCGTTTATAAGCAAGTGAGACGTGTAAAACAATACTTATTCTTTAAATCGGTGCAATAATTTCCAAAAAGCTCCCTTAATAATACTATAGACTTAAATATTTAATACAAAACTTATTTCATTGCAAATTTTAGGTGTGATATCTCTCCTGGAGCTCTCCATTTGTCTGAATACTTTTCAAAAGAGCCTGAGTACTAAATATCCTTTAGCATCCCTGGCCTTTCACCAGAATCTGGCTTTAGTCTTTCTGAATTCTATAAAGATGGAATATGTATTTGGGCAGGTATGGTTTTGCGTTATAGAGTCTTAATGTTAACAGATTTGTACCAAGAGTTACTGTAAACTATTGGTGATAACATATAAATAAGCGGAGATTTCATATTTTTGCTTGATGTTTACAAGCCATTGAGTGACTCCATGCTCTCAGTTTATTTATTCACTGTCGTAATTGTCTTAAATGTTTCGATAAACAAACCAATGGTTGCGCTCACTGATGATTTCAATATTGATTAGTCAATGTGTGATGATTTAATAAGGAAACTGACCAAATAAATGGCTTAATTTGGCTTTCACGACGTAGTGCTTTCATATACTATTGAATTAAATCAGTTTGAATAAATCCCTTATCCATACAAAGTTGGCATTTTGAAAACTGTTATTTACAACATATTGCAAGCAATATTAAGTATTTACTTATTTAGTATCCTGTCATTTCATTTTAAATTTTTAGGACACCAGTAGGTGTATGATATATTTAAATGTTGGTACTGTGGCAATAGAAGAAGTGTTAGTATTTTTTGAAAGGAAACATTATGGCTTTAGTGGGGTGGCATGAGTTATTGACCTTGTTTCTCCTACTGGCGAAGACGAGCCCACTTTTAATTGTAGGCTTTGTGACCATGGTCTTGACGTGACTTCCTACCAATACAAATAGAGCAAGGTAATCACTTCGTGGTTGGATCGTATTTTTTTTAGAAGCTCAGACAAAAGTTAAATATGGTATTTCTTTTCAAATACAGATTAATCCAAATCACGGTAGGATATTTTCTGTTTAAATGATAACCCATGGGTCCAATTTATCCGTAGCAGTTATATAAGTGAGTATAATTGTGCAAGTACATTATTTTGCTGCATGTGATTATTTTTTTCACAAGATATACAAGTGTAGGGTATTAATCTGAGAAGGAGTCCTGTTTATTTCGAAATCTTTCAAATTAGCCAAAAGGTATCATGTTCCAATACTTTCATCACGATGTATCATCGGCACACTGTTACTATTCTAAAAGAAAACACTTTCACTATTTCAAAATTTTAAAATAAGCCAACATTATATGAAAGTAACAATAATCAAACTTATAAATCGTACATGAATCTTTTTCACAACAACGAATGTGTATCCATTTTTTTCTATGTAAATTTTTACACTATTCAAATATAAAAAATTAATTATAATAATAACAACGTAGATTTTTTTAAATTGGAAAACAAATCACCTAGAGAGCCAAAATTTAATGACTAATTAATCAGTTCTCCTGGCGGAAGTAATTGTCCCCGCCTGATTGGAGCTTAAATCACAATAATGAGCGAACACTTGATGCGAATTTACCGAATATATTATATAGGATAAATATTTTTGTAGGAATAAATCATAAATTTATTTGTACTAGTTTTTTTCATGAGACTACTGAATTTTTACTATATTATATTACAATATTGTATATTATAATGCTGCACATTAATTTTCATTGAAATGTACACTATCCAGATACATCGCAGCATCACGCAAACCGTTTATTTACCCGACATCAAATATGAAGAGCCTAAATATTATATCGTCGAAATATATTACTGTATAAGTGGTAATATCATTTTTGTTAATATGTTTAATTTAAAATATTTACTATTGTAGGGAATATAATTCCCATTTGTGTTTAGTTTCAAGGTACTAGTATTATATTAACAGTTTGAAATGTCAATATATCGTTCAAAATATATATAGAGGGTTTCCAGCTTCAACTGACACATATTTTAGAGGAATATTGTGACAGTCGAAGTTGGACATACTGTATTTAATAATTTTACGAGCATTTCTGTTGTCAGGAATTCATGCGCACCTAGGTATTGTAATTTCTACAACTATAAGCGTTTGAATCAACATTAACTTTATATATACGTACTGTAATTTATCAGGTTTAGAACCCACGGTGGTAATAAAGCCTGACATATTTACGAATCTAAATGGATTTATATCAGCCGATAATGTATTTAACACTAAATGACAGAATGTAGTTTTGGCCGATTTACAGAGTAATGCAATTACTCGCAATGACTCCCACCCAGGTAGTGTGTAAGGTGGTTGAACAGTTACTATTGGTCCCCTAAAACCCTCCCCTCAATGCCATTAAAGGTTGGATGATTAGATGATTATTATATGTGCCCCATAGGTGTTGATTCACAGAGTACTGCAATTGGACTGTGCAACATAGGACAGTGATCTATGAGCACCTCCCTTACCAGGCATAAGTTTATTTTCCAAACTGTTGGCCCTACAAATTAATTTTTCCAAGACGTCGAAGGCATTCAAAACTCGCCTTAAACAACTTTTGTTAAGTCAGGCATTGTAAAGTGTAGGCGAGGTCTGAGCACAAAACTAGGAAACCAATAATCGACATGCTACCGGTACTGGATAGGTTTGCCTTCTAGAATTAATGGATGAATGAATAAGACATTTGAATGTATAAATGCTAATTTTGTGGAACGAATGAAGATATAATTTTTCGTGCATCTGACGATTGCGATACAATTTAGTGTTAAAATTGTCTATGAATTAAAATAAATTCTATTCCATAGAGCTCTACAAAGACCCCTTACAAACATGTACGATGCTACTCAAAGGCCCCTTTCAAACACGTATGATGCTTTCCACAGTCTCTTTATAAACACGTACGATGCCACTCAAAATTCCCTTGTAAAACTTTATGATGCTCTTCAAAGTGCCCTTACAAATACGTGTGATGCTTCTCGCAGGCCGCTTTCAAATATGTATAACGCTATTCACAGTCTCCTTGCTAACATGCACGATGCTCCTTGCAGTCCCTTTACAAACACGTATGATGCTCCTCACACTATCCCTAC
Organism: Stictocephala bisonia; assembly: GCA_035578905.1. Taxonomy (NCBI): domain Eukaryota; kingdom Metazoa; phylum Arthropoda; class Insecta; order Hemiptera; family Membracidae; genus Stictocephala; species Stictocephala bisonia. The sequence goes on from JAQJVL010001306.1 coordinate 137,599, forward strand.
AAATACATATGATGCTCCTCGCACTCTCCCTACAAACATGTATGATGCTCCATGCACTCTCCTTACAAACACATATAATCCTCCTCGCTCTCTCCCTACAAGCATGTATGATGCTCTTTAAAGTCCTTTTACAAACATGTATGATGTTGATCGTAGTCCAGTTAAAAATATGTAAAATGCTTCTCACAGTCCTCCGCCCTAAACCTGAGGGATCTTCAGTAAAGACAGCAGATTTTGTTTATAGATCCAACTAAATTATCATTACTATTATTATTATTATTGCTATAAATTTTTATTATTATTAAATTACAGAAAAATCCTCGTTAACATTAAATGCCGTATTAAACTCTCACAACAATCATACAAATACCATTGAAAGCCAATGCCTTACATCAGAATCGCACAGTCCGACTTAATCACTAATATATATGGATTGGTCTGCACTGAAACCATCTTTTAGGTCATAATGCATTCTTAAATGGTGCAAAGTACTTCCAGTTCATCCATAAAATTATATACCAGAGCTTTTTGAAGACCTGCTACTGTATTTGTGCGAGCAAATTTTGATTTCAAGTAAATTGTACCCTTCACACTTACAGTGAGCCTTGATGGAGGGACAATTCTATGGCATTCACAGTCACCATACCTCAGCCCAAACAACAACTTCATGGGAATTTTCCAAAGTGAAATCTTCCGTACGCCGTATAATCTGCAGGTGGTAAATTTTTAGAGCCACTATTCATCTTCGAGACTTACTTAACAAACTTAAAGGATTGTTTTGGAGAACTAAGTGTAAGAGGTTGCGTGTGTGTATTGATGCACATAGTGGATATTTTAATGTACACAAGGCTAATTAATTGTCAACTAGCTTATTCTGACATATATAAAATAAAAATTACTGTAATAATAAACAGTAAACAAATTACATTGTACATTCAGTCATTGTACTAACAACAACTTAAAATACCTTATAATGTTAAAGGTACCTAAATAAGAAGATTTTCGTTTTTCTTAGCATCGCCCAGTACAATATTTAGGTTGTCTGAGTATTGAATTTCGAGTTTCGAAATCAAAATGAACATAACTATTAACGTGTAAGTATAGTAACATTTGTGCAAGTATATAGTCAAAATGTACTTTGAGAAATTATCCTAAAACTGTAATATTTACATATTTTAAGATAATAATGAAAAGGACGAGATATTTTAAAACATAAAAGGTGGTCTTAAAAATTTATGCAGCATAACTGGTTTGATTCAAATGCATAAACAGAATGAGGTCTGCTTGATTAATCATGTTTTAGTTTGTTTAGTTCTAACGTCAAACCAATAATGCTATACACAATATATTGTTACTAAAGTCTCTTTGAGGAAATCGTGTACACTAACGTATTCTTGACTTGCAAACCGACTTGCCTTTGACAGGATTACCTTTTCTCTTTACTTGCAAACCGACTTGCCTTTGATAGGATTATCTTTTCTCTTGAATTGCAAACCGACTTGCCTTTGATAGGATTATCTTTTCTCTTTACTTACAAACCGATTTGCCTTTGATAGAATTACCTTTTCTCTTGACTTGCAAACCGACTTGCCTTTGGTAGAATTATCTTTTCTCTTGACTTGCAAACCGACTTTCCTTTGATAGGATTATCTTTTCTCTTGACTTGCAAACCGACTCGCATTTGACAGGATTACCTTTTCTCTTGACTTGCAAACCGACTTGCCTTTGACAGGATTATCTTTTCTCTTGACTTGCAAACTGACTCGTCTTTGATAGGATTACCTTTTCTCTTGACTTGCAAACCGACTTGCCTTTGATAGGATTACCTTTTCTCTTGACTTGCAAACCGACTCGCATTTGACAGGATTACCTTTTCTCTTGACTTGCAAACCGACTTGCCTTTGATAGGATTACCTTTTCTCTTGACTTGCAAACCGACTCGCATTTGACAGGATTACCTTTTCTCTTGACTTGCAAACAAACTTGCCTTTAACAGGATTATCTTTTCTCTTGACTTGCAAACCAACTCGCCTTTGACAGGATTATCTTTTATTTTGACTTGCAAACCGATTTGCCTTTGATAGGATTACCTTTTCTCTTGACTTACAAACCGACTTGCCTTTGACAGGATTACCTTTTCTCTTGACTTGCAAACCGACTCGCATTTGATAGAATTATCTTTTCTCTTGACTTGCAAACCAACTCGCCTTTGACAGGATTATCTTTTTTCTTGACTTGCAAACCGACTTGCCTTTGATAGGATTACCTTTTCTCTTGACCTGCAAACCGACTTGCCTTTGATAGGATTACCTTTTCTCTTGACTTGCAAACCGACTTGCCTTTGATAGGATTACCATTTCTCTTGACTTGCAAACCGACTTGCCTTTGTTAGGATTACCTTTTCTCTTGACTTGCATATTCTACTTTCTAATTCTAATAGTTTTATTTTATTGAGCTTTAAATGTTTATAAATATCTTACACATAATAAATAAACCTGTTATATAGTTTTACGGACAGACCAATACATTAATTTAGCTCAGATGACGTCTTAATTAGACAAATATTTATACATTTTTGCTGTGTATTTGTGTACTAGTGGACACCCCCACACGCTTCAAATGTACTAACCTACTCCTTTAATTTGTTATTCTTCTTCACATTGCACTCTTGCTTAGTTAAAAAAAATAACTAAAAATGTCAAGTTGTACATCCTAAGCCTATCATTTGTAAGGCGATTGGTAAAAAGGCTATAATTTCGGTAATTAAGGCTGAATTTCAGGATAGTACTTATTATTTACCTTATCTACTACTTTGCGAGAAAATATTTTGAAAGCCATTCTTAGTACGCGCGGACTCTAAAAATGTGTTTGCCAGATTTCATGAATAATAAATGTAAAAGTAAGCTTAGCGTTTTCATTTAAAATATTTGATAAATATTTTACTTTCGTTAAACAAAAATAAATGTTTTCCTTATCAATGATTTATATTAATAAGGATAGAATAAAGATGTAGCAACATATTCTTTTGCTTATTGTGTTATGTGTAACAGAAAACTAGTTGAGTTGTCCAACTCTTGTTTTGCCTTTGGAGAAAATAAGAAGAATGTAAATTACCTAACACAATTTACTTAAATTACTCTCAATTAGAATTGATTCAACTGCCCTGGAACACAAGCAATAAGCACAAATATTATTGTATTAGAAGATATTTCGTGACAAGAGGCCCAAACTACCAAATACAAATACAGACATTTAAAAATCCTATAAGTAACTTGTACTGGCTTCTGTGATGAATTCAATGTAATTTTAAACTATCAGAATTTATCTTTTTATAACAAATTCTATATATTAAAAACCAATGTGAAAATAGAGTAAGGGCGAGAGGGATAGAGAGAGTCAGTGTGAGACAGGAAGGTAAGAGGGAGGAGGAGAGAGAGAAAAGGAAGGAGAGAGAATGGCGAGGGAAGGAAGGAATGAGGGAGGAAGGGAGAGGGAAAGATAGATAGGAAAGTGTGACTGGAAAATGTAATTCAAACACGGTTAATAGCCGTCGTAGTAGTAATGATATAAATATCTGTTAGTTTTACTGTAATGGTCCAATGAGGGCCGTAATATCACACAACTAGCGTTGAGCTTACGAGAGAAGATATTAAGCGCTTTACATTGTAACATGTGAACATGATGCATCTTGGTGTCTGACCTTTTCTTCTGGTATTAAACTGACATACTTCAAACACGTTTAATAGCGGTCATAGTAGTAACGATATAATATCTGTTAGTTTTACTGTAATAGTCCATACCTTCAACAGGTTTTGCTTCAAGCTTTCATCTTGTAATGATTCGTAACATATTATAACTTGCCACTAAATATTTCTAAAAGTATTTATTTAGAAAAATTATGAAAAATGTTCGAACTGAAACCTAATGCACACATTATTCAAATTGGTTTGGAAAGATGTATATTTATTTCGCTCCAGGGATGCTGGGTAAAGTTTACTCATGTATCGGCCACTTAGTTGAATTTCTTCCTCGACAATTTATGAGGAACCTGGGAATTTGACTTTACTACAGTTTGTAATATAGTTCCAATTTACTTCGTACCCCATACGTAAAACACAAGAAGCATCGCCACATCATTTTAATTAGAGAATATTTAGTAATATAAATATATTCTAAATACGAAATTTATATCTGTCTTGTTTTTAAACATTTCTTTCATAAATTAACTACACAGACAGACAATTATTAACTATCTCTATCTAATCTATGTGGAGGTATAAATGATATAGTAAATTTTAAGTTGTAGTCTTTCGGTCACCGAACTAGTTTTTTTTATAATTTATACATTTATAATGATAAGGAAAATTTAGTAGCTAACTCTTATAAAAACAGTAAGCCATTATTTGTGTCTATTTATACACATAATCATATCACAGTATGTTTGTGTACACAAAACTTAAATAGTAGTGAATAGGTTCACTTAAGATTTTAACACAACGTTTAATTTGTTAACAAGAGTGTTTTATATATTAAGTAAATATATATAAAAAATTTTAAACGTAGCAGTATGTTTCAAGAATTTTCTGAGCTAAATGCATTTCTCAAATGAAAATAAATCTCAGTACTAAAATAGTGCTACTGGTCAGCACTACGTGGTTCGGATTCCACGTAAAGCTGTAAGTGTCTTACTTGCCTTGGCTGTTGGGCTATTAATAAATTGCCCTTTCTGAGGAATAGTTGAACTCAGTTAGTAACCAGACTACACTCATCCACACTCACCCTACACTCATATAACCATTCATATTCGCCTTAATATACCAACAACGTTATGTCGGCGTCTCATATGTAAGAATGTATCACTATGACCATCTGATTATTTAAATAACTGTAAGATACTATATTCCAGATAAAACCAAGTAAGAGTTTTTCGAAAAAAAATTAAGTCAGTACGTTCATAATTGTTAACATCAGACTAATGCACAGCAAAGAGAGCCGGGTGTAGCTGGTATGTAATTTTGAGCAACATTTTACATGAACCTTGCAATAGGAAAAATGTTCCATTTTTGAATGTATTATGAAAAGGAGAATATTGCTGGTAGTGAAAGGGGGAAATGCGTAGAGAGGCTTTCAAATCCACATACGCAGACGAATCCTGAGATGTAGGACTCTCAAGCCCAGCATTGATGTCTGTCCACTTGAGGTGGCAATAACGACCGCGCCTTCTTTCCTTGGATCCTTCTACGCCACATTTTTAATCCCTTATTTGCTTTTCGCGCTTGAAAGATATTTGTTGCTTAGTATGTGGCGCATACTAAGCAACAAATTGAATAAGTAACGATTTATTAATTTATACTTTATATTATTTGAAATACAGAACAACAAGAAATATTATATAGGTATGTACTAAATTCGTAGAATTGATCAAATTATAATAATTGATTACTGTAAATTATTTGTTATAGAATACTGCAGTAGCATTTAATTGACAATAATTGCATTAATAGTGACTGCACTGTTTGTATTTAAGTTACCCACGTATGTCCACTCGTCCTATTTCCGGCACGCCATACAGTATAAACAACGCAATAATACCAATCACAATAATCCAGAAAATATCGACGGAAATGCAAGAAGCGATAAGTCACTGATTGCTGAGTTTTTTTTTATATAATGGATTCTTAGGGATTGATTGCAATCAGATAACTAATAATATATCTAATAATTCAGTATTTTGTATTTATTTAATTTTACTGGCTAGTTTCAGAGGAGAAAGACCTTTGGGGTAACTGTGTTCAACGATTGAAGAACCGACTGAGCTCGGTAGGGGGCTCGAACATTAGGCATTTTAGTTTTAAGCCTGAACTATGAGCCACTAGGTTACCACGTCAGCAATGTTATATTACAATACATATATCTTACCTGCAAACTCCTTACGATAACACATCCTTTAAGCTTTCGGTAACTGTATGTACCAGGTGCCTTGTCGACTTTTCGGCTGAATAAGTTTTTACTGCAGGTAAAAAGGTAAGGAAACAACGATAATATTTAGTTTATTTTCTTCGGTGGAAAAACCGGAAAAATTATGAAACTGAGGAAAAGTGGTAAAATATACTTTTTTCGTAAATATATTGATGTGAGTACTCAGATTATGTGAAATTGTCCCTTGAAAATGAATATGACTAGTTATTTGCAATCTAACCATTTTTTACGACGATATCTCTGGAAATGTACGGATTTCAGTAAGGTTACGTATTGTTAGGATAGCATTTGATTGGGTATTGATAGGTTAAGTTAAGGCTAAGGATTTGGTTATGTCATGTTAGGTTTGGTTAGGTTATGTTTGTAGCATAGTTGGTTAAAACCCTTTAAAGTTCATAGGTTTCCCTAACCTAACCCAAACCTGACACAACTTAACCAAAACTAACACGACCTAAACGTACCTAAATTGACCTAACCAAACATAACATAACCTAACATAACCTTATCAAACCAACGTATCAACAGAACGTAACCTTATTGAATCATCACATTTCCGGCGCTAACGTGCTTAAGAATGGTTCGATTACATTGAGTATCCACAACAATATATTTACGAAAAAGTATGTTTTACCGTTTTCAAGGTTCAGTCAAAAATTGACAAGGCCCCTGTTCTATATAATTACCAAACTTTCTTCTTTAAAAATAAACTTCACTTGCCAGTTCACATGGAACTACAGCCCTAGGCGTAAACTTTATTCGACGTGTGAATTACCAACCGTTATCTCAGATGGGGATTCGAACTTTGACCTTTATTCTTAAGTATTAGGCACTGAGCCTCCATATAGATAAACTATTTCAACCAACTATGTTGTGGGGATAAGTAAATAGAATGTTTTATGTTATATCCGATTTAACAATATTCTAAAACTATTATTTACAACATTATCCGTTACGATATTAAATTCTGTATTTGTAAAGTATGATATAACACAAGGATTAATGTAGTGAACTGAAACCTAATTCACACAAGTTTCAACCTTACCAACCCTTCATATTATTAATGTAGTGAACTAAAACCTAATGCACACAAGTTTCAACCTTACCAACCCTTCATATTATTAATGTAGTGAACTGAAACCTAATACACACAAGTTTCAACCTTACCAACCCTTCATATTATTAATGTAGTGAACTGAAACCTAATACACACAAGTTTCAACCTTACCAACCCTTCATATTATTAATGTAGTGAACTGAAACCTAATACACACAAGTTTCAACCTTACCAACCCTTCATATTATTAATGTAGTGAACTGAAACCTAATACACACAAGTTTCAACCTTACCAACCTTTCATATTATTAATGTAGTGAACTGAAACCTAACACACACAAGTTTCAACCTTACCAACCCTTCATATTATTAATGTAGTGAACTGAAACCTAATACACACAAGTTTCAACCTTACCAACCCTTCATATTATTAATGTAGTGAACTGAAACCTAATACACACAAGTTTCGACCTAATACACACAAGTTTCAACCTAATACACACAAGTTTCAACCTAATACACACAAGTTTCAACCTTACCAAGCCTTCATATTATTAATGTAGTGAACTGAAACCTAATACACACAAGTTTCAACCTAATACACACAAGTTTCAACCTAATACAAACAAGTTTCAACCTAATACACACAAGTTTCAACCTTACCAACCCTTCATATTATTAATGTAGTGAACTGAAACCTAATACACACAAGTTTCAACCTTACCAACCCTTCATATTATTAATGTAGTGAACTGAAACCTAATACACACAAGTTTCAACCTTACCAACCCTTCATATTATTAATGTAGTGAACTGAAATCTAATACACACAAGTTTCAACTTTACCAACCCTTCATATTATTAATGTAGTGAACTGAAACCTAATACACACAAGTTTCAACCTTACCAACCCTTCATATTATTAATGTAGTGAACTGAAACCTAATACACACAAGTTTCAACCTTACCAACCCTTCATATTATTAATGTAGTGAACTGAAACCCAATACACACAAGTTTCAACCTTACCAACCCTTCATATTATTAATGTAGTGAACTGAAACCTAATACACACAAGTTTCAACCTTACCAACCTTTCATATTATTAATGTAGTGAACTGAAACCTAATACACACAAGTTTCAACCTAATACAAACAAGTTTCAACCTAATACACACAAGTTTCAACCTTACCAACCCTTCATATTATTAATGTAGTGAACTGAAACCTAATACACACAAGTTTCAACCTTACCAACCCTTCATATTATTAATGTAGTGAACTGAAACCTAATACACACAAGTTTCAACCTAATACACACAAGTTTCAACCTAATACACACAAGTTTCAACCTAATACACACAAGTTTCAACCTTACCAACCCTTCATATTATTAATGTAGTGAACTGAAACCTAATACACACAAGTTTCAACCTTACCAACCCTTCATATTATTAATGTAGTGAACTGAAACCTAATACACACAAGTTTCGACCTAATACACACAAGTTTCAACCTAATACACACAAGTTTCAACCTTACCAAGCCTTCATATTATTAATGTAGTGAACTGAAACCTAATACACACAAGTTTCAACCTAATACACACAAGTTTCAACCTAATACAAACAAGTTTCAACCTAATACACACAAGTTTCAACCTTACCAACCCTTCATATTATTAATGTAGTGAACTGAAACCTAATACACACAAGTTTCAACCTTACCAACCCTTCATATTATTAATGTAGTGAACTGAAACCTAATACACACAAGTTTCAACCTTACCAACCCTTCATATTATTAATGTAGTGAACTGAAATCTAATACACACAAGTTTCAACTTTACCAACCCTTCATATTATTAATGTAGTGAACTGAAACCTAATACACACAAGTTTCAACCTTACCAACCCTTCATATTATTAATGTAGTGAACTGAAACCTAATACACACAAGTTTCAACCTTACCAACCCTTCATATTATTAATGTAGTGAACTGAAACCTAACACACACAAGTTTCAACCTTACCAACCCTTCATATTATTAATGTAGTGAACTGAAACCTAATACACACAAGTTTCAACCTCACCAACCCTTCATATTATTAATGTAGTGAACTGAAACCTAATACACACAAGTTTCAACCTTACCAACCCTTCATATTATTAATGTAGTGAACTGAAACCTAATACACACAAGTTTCAACCTTACCAACCCTTCATATTATTAATGTAGTGAACTGAAACCTAATACACACAAGTTTCAACCTCACCAACCCTTCATATTATTAATGTAGTGAACTGAAACCTAATACACACAAGTTTCAAACTCACCAACCCTTCATATTATTAATGTAGTGAACTGAAACCTAATACACACAAGTTTCAACCTTACCAACCCTTCATATTATTAATGTAGTGAACTGAAATCTAATACACACAAGTTTCAACTTTACCAACCCTTCATATTATTAATGTAGTGAACTGAACCCTAATACACACAAGTTTCAACCTTACCAACCCTTCATATTATTAATGTAGTGAACTGAAACCTAATACACACAAGTTTCAACCTTACCAACCCTTCATATTATTAATGTAGTGAACTGAAACCTAATACACACAAGTTTCAACCTTACCAACCCTTCATATTATTAATGTAGTGAACTGAAACCTAATACACACAAGTTTCAACCTCACCAACCCTTCATATTATTAATGTAGTGAACTGAAACCCAATACACACAAGTTTCAACCTTACCAACCCTTCATATTATTAATGTAGTGAACTGAAACCTAATACACACAAGTTTCAACCTTACCAACCTTTCATATTATTAATGTAGTGAACTGAAACCTAATACACACAAGTTTCAACCTAATACAAACAAGTTTCAACCTAATACACACAAGTTTCAACCTTACCAACCCTTCATATTATTAATGTAGTGAACTGAAACCTAATACACACAAGTTTCAACCTTACCAACCCTTCATATTATTAATGTAGTGAACTGAAACCTAATACACACAAGTTTCAACCTAATACACACAAGTTTCAACCTAATACACACAAGTTTCAACCTTACCAACCCTTCATATTATTAATGTAGTGAACTGAAACCTAATACACACAAGTTTCAACCTTACCAACCCTTCATATTATTAATGTAGTGAACTGAAACCTAATACACACAAGTTTCAACCTTACCAACCCTTCATATTATTAATGTAGTGAACTGAAACCTAATACACACAAGTTTTAACCTTACCAACCCTTCATATTATTAATGTAGTGAACTGAAACCTAATACACACAAGTTTCAACCTTACTTACCCTTCATATTATTAATGTAGTGAACTGAAACCTAATACACACAAGTTTCAACCTCACCAACCCTTCATATTATTAATGTAGTGAACTGAAACCTAATACACAAAAGTTTCAACCTTACCAACCCTTCATATTATTAATGTAGTGAACTGAAACCTAATACACACAAGTTTCAACCTTACCAACCCTTCATATTATTAATGTAGTGAACTGAAATCTAATACACACAAGTTTCAACTTTACCAACCCTTCATATTATTAATGTAGTGAACTGAAACCTAATACACACAAGTTTCAACCTTACCAACCCTTCATATTATTAATGTAGTGAACTGAAACCTAATACACACAAGTTTCAACCTTACCAACCCTTCATATTATTAATGTAGTGAACTGAAACCTAATACACACAAGTTTCAACCTTACCAACCCTTCATATTATTAATGTAGTGAACTGAAACCTAATACACACAAGTTTCAACCTTACCAACCCTTCATATTATTAATGTAGTGAACTGAAACCTAATACACACAAGTTTCAACCTTACCAACCCTTCATATTATTAATGTAGTGAACTGAAACCTAATACACACAAGCTTCAACCTTACCAACCCTTCATATTATTAATGTAGTGAACTGAAACCTAATACACACAAGTTTCAACCTTACCAACCCTTCATATTATTAATATAGTGAACTGAAACCTAATACACACAAGTTTCAACCTTACCAACCCTTCATATTATTAATGTAGTGAACTGAAACCTAATACACACAAGTTTCAACCTTACCAACCCTTCATATTATTAATGTAGAGAACTGAAACCTAATACACACAAGTTTCAACCTTACCAACCCTTCATATTATTAATGTAGTGAACTGAAATCTAATACACACAAGTTTCAACTTTACCAACCCTTCATATTATTAATGTAGTGAACTGAAACCTAATATTCACAAGTTTCAACCTTACCAACCCTTCATATTATTAATGTAGTGAACTGAAACCTAATACACACAAGTTTCAACCTTACCAACCCTTCATATTATTAATGTAGTGAACTGAAACCTAATACACACAAGTTTCAACCTTACCAACCCTTCATATTATTAATGTAGTGAACTGAAACCTAATACACACAAGTTTCAACCTCACCAACCCTTCATATTATTAATGTAGTGAACTGAAACCTAATACACACAAGTTTCAACCTCACCAACCCTTCATATTATTAATGTAGTGAACTGAAACCTAATACACACAAGTTTCAACCTTACCAACCCTTCATATTATTAATGTAGTGAACTGAAACCTAATACACACAAGTTTCAACCTTACCAACCCTTCATATTATTAATGTAGTGAACTGAAACCTAATACACACAAGTTTCAACCTCACCAACCCTTCATATTATTAATGTAGTGAACTGAAACCTAATACACACAAGTTTCAACCTTACCAACCCTTCATATTATTAATGTAGTGAACTGAAACCTAATACACACAAGTTTCAACCTTACCAACCCTTCATATTATTAATGTAGTGAACTGAAACCTAATACACACAAGTTTCAACCTTACCAACCCTTCATATTATTAATATAGTGAACTGAAACCTAACCCACACAAGTTTCAACCTTACCAACCCTTCATATTATTAATGTAGTGAACTGAAACCTAATACACACAAGTTTCAACCTTACCAACCCTTCATATTATTAATGTAGTGAACTGAAACCTAATACACACAAGTTTCAACCTTACCAACCCTTCATATTATTAATGTAGTGAACTGAAACCTAATACACACAAGCTTCAACCTTACCAACCCTTCATATTATTAATGTAGTGAACTGAAACCTAATACACACAAGTTTCAACCTTACCAACCCTTCATATTATTAATATAGTGAACTGAAACCTAATACACACAAGTTTCAACCTTACCAACCCTTCATATTATTAATGTAGTGAACTGAAACCTAATACACACAAGTTTCAACCTTACCAACCCTTCATATTATTAATGTAGAGAACTGAAACCTAATACACACAAGTTTCAACCTTACCAACCCTTCATATTATTAATGTAGTGAACTGAAATCTAATACACACAAGTTTCAACTTTACCAACCCTTCATATTATTAATGTAGTGAACTGAAACCTAATATTCACAAGTTTCAACCTTACCAACCCTTCATATTATTAATGTAGTGAACTGAAACCTAATACACACAAGTTTCAACCTTACCAACCCTTCATATTATTAATGTAGTGAACTGAAACCTAATACACACAAGTTTCAACCTTACCAACCCTTCATATTATTAATGTAGTGAACTGAAACCTAATACACACAAGTTTCAACCTCACCAACCCTTCATATTATTAATGTAGTGAACTGAAACCTAATACACACAAGTTTCAACCTCACCAACCCTTCATATTATTAATGTAGTGAACTGAAACCTAATACACACAAGTTTCAACCTTACCAACCCTTCATATTATTAATGTAGTGAACTGAAACCTAATACACACAAGTTTCAACCTTACCAACCCTTCATATTATTAATGTAGTGAACTGAAACCTAATACACACAAGTTTCAACCTCACCAACCCTTCATATTATTAATGTAGTGAACTGAAACCTAATACACACAAGTTTCAACCTTACCAACCCTTCATATTATTAATGTAGTGAACTGAAACCTAATACACACAAGTTTCAACCTTACCAACCCTTCATATTATTAATGTAGTGAACTGAAACCTAATACACACAAGTTTCAACCTTACCAACCCTTCATATTATTAATATAGTGAACTGAAACCTAACCCACACAAGTTTCAACCTTACCAACCCTTCATATTATTAATGTAGTGAACTGAAACCTAATACACACAAGTTTCAACCTTACCAACCCTTCATATTATTAATGTAGTGAACTGAAACCTAATACACACAAGTTTCGACCTAATACACACAAGTTTCAACCTAATACACACAAGTTTCAACCTTACCAAGCCTTCATATTATTAATGTAGTGAACTGAAACCTAATACACACAAGTTTCAACCTAATACACACAAGTTTCAACCTAATACAAACAAGTTTCAACCTAATACACACAAGTTTCAACCTTACCAACCCTTCATATTATTAATGTAGTGAACTGAAACCTAATACACACAAGTTTCAACCTTACCAACCCTTCATATTATTAATGTAGTGAACTGAAACCTAATACACACAAGTTTCAACCTTACCAACCCTTCATATTATTAATGTAGTGAACTGAAATCTAATACACACAAGTTTCAACTTTACCAACCCTTCATATTATTAATGTAGTGAACTGAAACCTAATACACACAAGTTTCAACCTCACCAACCCTTCATATTATTAATGTAGTGAACTGAAACCTAATACACACAAGTTTCAACCTTACCAACCCTTCATATTATTAATGTAGTGAACTGAAACCTAATACACACAAGTTTCAACCTTACCAACCCTTCATATTATTAATGTAGTGAACTGAAACCTAATACACACAAGTTTCAACCTTACCAACCCTTCATATTATTAATGTAGTGAACTGAAACATAATACACACAAGCTTCAACCTTACCAACCCTTCATATTATTAATGTAGTGAACTGAAACCTAATACACACAAGTTTCAACCTTACCAACCCTTCATATTATTAATATAGTGAACTAAAACCTAATACACACAAGTTTCAACCTTACCAACCCTTCATATTATTAATGTAGTGAACTGAAACCTAATACACACAAGTTTCAACCTTACCAACCCTTCATATTATTAATGTAGAGAACTGAAACCTAATACACACAAGTTTCAACCTTACCAACCCTTCATAATAATAATGTAGTGAACTGAAATCTAATACACACAAGTTTCAACTTTACCAACCCTTCATATTATTAATGTAGTGAACTGAAACCTAATACACACAAGTTTCAACCTTACCAACCCTTCATATTATTAATGTAGTGAACTGAAACCTAATACACACAAGTTTCAACCTTACCAACCCTTCATATTATTAATGTAGTGAACTGAAACCTAATACACACAAGTTTCAACCTTACCAACCCTTCATATTATTAATGTAGTGAACTGAAACCTAATACACACAAGTTTCAACCTCACCAACCCTTCATATTATTAATGTAGTGAACTGAAACCCAATACACACAAGTTTCAACCTTACCAACCCTTCATATTATTAATGTAGTGAACTGAAACCTAATACACACAAGTTTCAACCTTACCAACCTTTCATATTATTAATGTAGTGAACTGAAACCTAATACACACAAGTTTCAACCTAATACAAACAAGTTTCAACCTAATACACACAAGTTTCAACCTTACCAACCCTTCATATTATTAATGTAGTGAACTGAAACCTAATACACACAAGTTTCAACCTTACCAACCCTTCATATTATTAATGTAGTGAACTGAAACCTAATACACACAAGTTTCAACCTAATACACACAAGTTTCAACCTAATACACACAAGTTTCAACCTAATACACACAAGTTTCAACCTTACCAACCCTTCATATTATTAATGTAGTGAACTGAAACCTAATACACACAAGTTTCAACCTTACCAACCCTTCATATTATTAATGTAGTGAACTGAAACCTAATACACACAAGTTTCGACCTAATACACACAAGTTTCAACCTAATACACACAAGTTTCAACCTTACCAAGCCTTCATATTATTAATGTAGTGAACTGAAACCTAATACACACAAGTTTCAACCTAATACACACAAGTTTCAACCTAATACAAACAAGTTTCAACCTAATACACACAAGTTTCAACCTTACCAACCCTTCATATTATTAATGTAGTGAACTGAAACCTAATACACACAAGTTTCAACCTTACCAACCCTTCAGATTATTAATGTAGTGAACTGAAACCTAATACACACAAGTTTCAACCTTACCAACCCTTCATATTATTAATGTAGTGAACTGAAATCTAATACACACAAGTTTCAACTTTACCAACCCTTCATATTATTAATGTAGTGAACTGAAACCTAATACACACAAGTTTCAACCTTACCAACCCTTCATATTATTAATGTAGTGAACTGAAACCTAATACACACAAGTTTCAACCTTACCAACCCTTCATATTATTAATGTAGTGAACTGAAACCTAATACACACAAGTTTCAACCTTACCAACCCTTCATATTAATAATGTAGTGAACTGAAACCTAATACACACAAGTTTCAACCTTACCAACCCTTCATATTATTAATGTAGTGAACTGAAACCTAATACACACAAGTTTCAACCTTACCAACCCTTCATATTATTAA
This sequence comes from Stictocephala bisonia, assembly GCA_035578905.1. Lineage (NCBI taxonomy): Eukaryota > Metazoa > Arthropoda > Insecta > Hemiptera > Membracidae > Stictocephala > Stictocephala bisonia. Next base: position 153,365 of record JAQJVL010001306.1, read on the forward strand.
TGTAGTGAACTGAAACCTAATACACACAAGCTTCAACCTTACCAACCCTTCATATTATTAATGTAGTGAACTGAAACCTAATACACACAAGTTTCAACCTTACCAACCCTTCATATTATTAATATAGTGAACTGAAACCTAATACACACAAGTTTCAACCTTACCAACCCTTCATATTATTAATGTAGTGAACTGAAACCTAATACACACAAGTTTCAACCTTACCAACCCTTCATATTATTAATGTAGAGAACTGAAACCTAATACACACGAGTTTCAACCTTACTAACCCTTCATATTATTAATGTAGTGAACTGAAATCTAATACACACAAGTTTCAACTTTACCAACCCTTCATATTATTAATGTAGTGAACTGAAACCTAATACACACAAGTTTCAACCTTACCAACCCTTCATATTATTAATGTAGTGAACTGAAACCTAATACACACAAGTTTTAACCTTACCAACCCTTCATATTATTAATGTAGTGAACTGAAACCTAATACACACAAGTTTCAACCTTACTTACCCTTCATATTATTAATGTAGTGAACTGAAACCTAATACACACAAGTTTCAACCTCACCAACCCTTCATATTATTAATGTAGTGAACTGAAACCTAATAAACACAAGTTTCAACCTCACCAACCCTTCATATTATTAATGTAGTGAACTGAAACCTAATACACACAAGTTTCAACCTTACCAACCCTTCATATTATTAATGTAGTGAACTGAAACCTAATACACACAAGTTTCAACCTTACCAACCCTTCATATTATTAATGTAGTGAACTGAAACCTAATACACACAAGTTTCAACCTCACCAACCCTTCATATTATTAATGTAGTGAACTGAAACCTAATACACACAAGTTTCAACCTTACCAACCCTTCATATTATTAATGTAGTGAACTGAAACCTAATACACACAAGTTTCAACCTTACCAACCCTTCATATTATTAATGTAGTGAACTGAAACCTAATACACACAAGTTTCAACCTTACCAACCCTTCATATTATTAATGTAGTGAACTGAAACCTAATACACACAAGTTTCAACCTTACCAACCCTTCATATTATTAATATAGTGAACTGAAACCTAATACACACAAGTTTCAACCTTACCAACCCTTCATATTATTAATATAGTGAACTGAAACCTAATACACACAAGTTTCAACCTTACCAACCCTTCATATTATTAATGTAGTGAACTGAAACCTAATACACACAAGTTTCAACCTTACCAACCCTTCATATTATTAATGTAGTGAACGCAAACCTAATACACACAAGTTTCTCAACCTAATACACACAAGTTTCAACCTAATACAAACAAGTTTCAACCTAATACACACAAGTTTCAACCTTACCAACCCTTCATATTATTAATGTAGTGAACTGAAACCTAATACACACAAGTTTCAACCTTACCAACCCTTCATATTATTAATGTAGTGAACTGAAACCTAATACACACAAGTTTCAACCTTACCAACCCTTCATATTATTAATGTAGTGAACTCAAACCTAATACACACAAGTTTCAACCTTACCAACCCTTCATATTATTAATGTAGTGAACTGAAACCTAATACACACAAGTTTCAACCTTACCAACCCTTCATATTATTAATGTAGTGAACTGAAACCTAATACACACAAGTTTCAACCTTACCAACCCTTCATATTATTAATGTAGTGAACTGAAACCTAATACACACAAGTTTCAACCTTACCAACCCTTCATATTATTAATGTAGTGAACTGAAACCTAATACACACAAGTTTCAACCTCACCAACCCTTCATATTATTAATGTAGTGAACTGAAACCTAATACACACAAGTTTCAACCTTACCAACCCTTCATATTATTAATGTAGTGAACTGAAACCTAATACACACAAGCTTCAACCTTACCAACCCTTCATATTATTAATGTAGTGAACTGAAACCTAATACACACAAGTTTCAACCTCACCAACCCTTCATATTATTAATGTAGTGAACTGAAACCTAATACACACAAGTTTCAACCTCACCAACCCTTCATATTATTAATGTAGTGAACTGAAACCTAATACACACAAGTTTCAACCTTACCAACCCTTCATATTATTAATGTAGTGAACTGAAACCTAATACACACAAGTTTCAACCTTACCAACCCTTCATATTATTAATGTAGTGAACTGAAACCTAATACACACAAGTTTCAACCTCACCAACCCTTCATATTATTAATGTAGTGAACTGAAACCTAATACACACAAGTTTCAACCTTACCAACCCTTCATATTATTAATGTAGTGAACTGAAACCTAATACACACAAGTTTCAACCTTACCAAACCTTCATATTATTAATGTAGTGAACTGAAACCTAATACACACAAGTTTCAACCTTACCAACCCTTCATATTATTAATATAGTGAACTGAAACCTAACCCACACAAGTTTCAACCTTACCAACCCTTCATATTATTAATGTAGTGAACTGAAACCTAATACACACAAGTTTCAACCTTACCAACCCTTCATATTATTAATGTAGTGAACTAAAACCTAATACACACAAGTTTCGACCTAATACACACAAGTTTCAACCTAATACACACAAGTTTCAACCTTACCAAGCCTTCATATTATTAATGTAGTGAACTGAAACCTAATACACACAAGTTTCAACCTAATACACACAAGTTTCAACCTAATACAAACAAGTTTCAACCTAATACACACAAGTTTCAACCTTACCAACCCTTCATATTATTAATGTAGTGAACTGAAACCTAATACACACAAGTTTCAACCTTACCAACCCTTCATATTATTAATGTAGTGAACTGAAACCTAATACACACAAGTTTCAACCTTACCAACCCTTCATATTATTAATGTAGTGAACTGAAATCTAATACACACAAGTTTCAACTTTACCAACCCTTCATATTATTAATGTAGTGAACTGAAACCTAATACACACAAGTTTCAACCTCACCAACCCTTCATATTATTAATGTAGTGAACTGAAACCTAATACACACAAGTTTCAACCTTACCAACCCTTCATATTATTAATGTAGTGAACTGAAACCTAATACACACAAGTTTCAACCTTACCAACCCTTCATATTATTAATGTAGTGAACTGAAACCTAATACACACAAGTTTCAACCTCACCAACCCTTCATATTATTAATGTAGTGAACTGAAACCTAATACACACAAGTTTCAACCTCACCAACCCTTCATATTATTAATGTAGTGAACTGAAACCTAATACACACAAGTTTCAACCTTACCAACCCTTCATATTATTAATGTAGTGAACTGAAACCTAATACACACAAGTTTCAACCTTACCAACCCTTCATATTATTAATGTAGTGAACTGAAACCTAATACACACAAGTTTCAACCTCACCAACCCTTCATATTATTAATGTAGTGAACTGAAACCTAATACACACAAGTTTCAACCTTACCAACCCTTCATATTATTAATGTAGTGAACTGAAACCTAATACACACAAGTTTCAACCTTACCAACCCTTCATATTATTAATGTAGTGAACTGAAACCTAATACACACAAGTTTCAACCTTACCAACCCTTCATATTATTAATATAGTGAACTGAAACCTAACCCACACAAGTTTCAACCTTACCAACCCTTCATATTATTAATGTAGTGAACTGAAACCTAATACACACAAGTTTCAACCTTACCAACCCTTCATATTATTAATGTAGTGAACTGAAACCTAATACACACAAGTTTCGACCTAATACACACAAGTTTCAACCTAATACACACAAGTTTCAACCTTACCAAGCCTTCATATTATTAATGTAGTGAACTGAAACCTAATACACACAAGTTTCAACCTAATACACACAAGTTTCAACCTAATACAAACAAGTTTCAACCTAATACACACAAGTTTCAACCTTACCAACCCTTCATATTATTAATGTAGTGAACTGAAACCTAATACACACAAGTTTCAACCTTACCAACCCTTCATATTATTAATGTAGTGAACTGAAACCTAATACACACAAGTTTCAACCTTACCAACCCTTCATATTATTAATGTAGTGAACTGAAATCTAATACACACAAGTTTCAACTTTACCAACCCTTCATATTATTAATGTAGTGAACTGAAACCTAATACACACAAGTTTCAACCTCACCAACCCTTCATATTATTAATGTAGTGAACTGAAACCTAATACACACAAGTTTCAACCTTACCAACCCTTCATATTATTAATGTAGTGAACGGAAACCTAATACACACAAGTTTCAACCTTACCAACCCTTCATATTATTAATGTAGTGAACTGAAACCTAATACACACAAGTTTCAACCTTACCAACCCTTCATATTATTAATGTAGTGAACTGAAACCTAATACACACAAGTTTCAACCTTACCAACCCTTCATATTATTAATGTAGTGAACTGAAACATAATACACACAAGCTTCAACCTTACCAACCCTTCATATTATTAATGTAGTGAACTGAAACCTAATACACACAAGTTTCAACCTTACCAACCCTTCATATTATTAATATAGTGAACTGAAACCTAATACACACAAGTTTCAACCTTACCAACCCTTCATATTATTAATGTAGTGAACTGAAACCTAATACACACAAGTTTCAACCTTACCAACCCTTCATATTATTAATGTAGAGAACTGAAACCTAATACACACAAGTTTCAACCTTACCAACCCTTCATAATATTAATGTAGTGAACTGAAATCTAATACACACAAGTTTCAACTTTACCAACCCTTCATATTATTAATGTAGTGAACTGAAACCTAATACACACAAGTTTCAACCTTACCAACCCTTCATATTATTAATGTAGTGAACTGAAACCTAATACACACAAGTTTCAACCTTACCAACCCTTCATATTATTAATGTAGTGAACTGAAACCTAATACACACAAGTTTCAACCTTACCAACCCTTCATATTATTAATGTAGTGAACTGAAACCTAATACACACAAGTTTCAACCTCACCAACCCTTCATATTATTAATGTAGTGAACTGAAACCCAATACACACAAGTTTCAACCTTACCAACCCTTCATATTATTAATGTAGTGAACTGAAACCTAATACACACAAGTTTCAACCTTACCAACCTTTCATATTATTAATGTAGTGAACTGAAACCTAATACACACAAGTTTCAACCTAATACAAACAAGTTTCAACCTAATACACACAAGTTTCAACCTTACCAACCCTTCATATTATTAATGTAGTGAACTGAAACCTAATACACACAAGTTTCAACCTTACCAACCCCTTCATATTATTAATGTAGTGAACTGAAACCTAATACACACAAGTTTCAACCTAATACACACAAGTTTCAACCTAATACACACAAGTTTCAACCTAATACACACAAGTTTCAACCTTACCAACCCTTCATATTATTAATGTAGTGAACTGAAACCTAATACACACAAGTTTCAACCTTACCAACCCTTCATATTATTAATGTAGTGAACTGAAACCTAATACACACAAGTTTCGACCTAATACACACAAGTTTCAACCTAATACACACAAGTTTCAACCTTACCAAGCCTTCATATTATTAATGTAGTGAACTGAAACCTAATACACACAAGTTTCAACCTAATACACACAAGTTTCAACCTAATACAAACAAGTTTCAACCTAATACACACAAGTTTCAACCTTACCAACCCTTCATATTATTAATGTAGTGAACTGAAACCTAATACACACAAGTTTCAACCTTACCAACCCTTCATATTATTAATGTAGTGAACTGAAACCTAATACACACAAGTTTCAACCTTACCAACCCTTCATATTATTAATGTAGTGAACTGAAATCTAATACACACAAGTTTCAACTTTACCAACCCTTCATATTATTAATGTAGTGAACTGAAACCTAATACACACAAGTTTCAACCTTACCAACCCTTCATATTATTAATGTAGTGAACTGAAACCTAATACACACAAGTTTCAACCTTACCAACCCTTCATATTATTAATGTAGTGAACTGAAACCTAATACACACAAGTTTCAACCTTACCAACCCTTCATATTATTAATGTAGTGAACTGAAACCTAATACACACAAGTTTCAACCTTACCAACCCTTCATATTATTAATGTAGTGAACTGAAACCTAATACACACAAGTTTCAACCTTACCAACCCTTCATATTATTAATGTAGTGAACTGAAACCTAATACACACAAGCTTCAACCTTACCAACCCTTCATATTATTAATGTAGTGAACTGAAACCTAATACACACAAGTTTCAACCTTACCAACCCTTCATATTATTAATATAGTGAACTGAAACCTAATACACACAAGTTTCAACCTTACCAACCCTTCATATTATTAATGTAGTGAACTGAAACCTAATACACACAAGTTTCAACCTTACCAACCCTTCATATTATTAATGTAGAGAACTGAAACCTAATACACACGAGTTTCAACCTTACTAACCCTTCATATTATTAATGTAGTGAACTGAAATCTAATACACACAAGTTTCAACTTTACCAACCCTTCATATTATTAATGTAGTGAACTGAAACCTAATACACACAAGTTTCAACCTTACCAACCCTTCATATTATTAATGTAGTGAACTGAAACCTAATACACACAAGTTTTAACCTTACCAACCCTTCATATTATTAATGTAGTGAACTGAAACCTAATACACACAAGTTTCAACCTTACTTACCCTTCATATTATTAATGTAGTGAACTGAAACCTAATACACACAAGTTTCAACCTCACCAACCCTTCATATTATTAATGTAGTGAACTGAAACCTAATACACACAAGTTTCAACCTCACCAACCCTTCATATTATTAATGTAGTGAACTGAAACCTAATACACACAAGTTTCAACCTTACCAACCCTTCATATTATTAATGTAGTGAACTGAAACCTAATACACACAAGTTTCAACCTTACCAACCCTTCATATTATTAATGTAGTGAACTGAAACCTAATACACACAAGTTTCAACCTCACCAACCCTTCATATTATTAATGTAGTGAACTGAAACCTAATACACACAAGTTTCAACCTTACCAACCCTTCATATTATTAATGTAGTGAACTGAAACCTAATACACACAAGTTTCAACCTTACCAACCCTTCATATTATTAATGTAGTGAACTGAAACCTAATACACACAAGTTTCAACCTTACCAACCCTTCATATTATTAATGTAGTGAACTGAAACCTAATACACACAAGTTTCAACCTTACCAACCCTTCATATTATTAATATAGTGAACTGAAACCTAATACACACAAGTTTCAACCTTACCAACCCTTCATATTATTAATATAGTGAACTGAAACCTAATACACACAAGTTTCAACCTTACCAACCCTTCATATTATTAATGTAGTGAACTGAAACCTAATACACACAAGTTTCAACCTTACCAACCCTTCATATTATTAATGTAGTGAACGCAAACCTAATACACACAAGTTTCTCAACCTAATACACACAAGTTTCAACCTAATACAAACAAGTTTCAACCTAATACACACAAGTTTCAACCTTACCAACCCTTCATATTATTAATGTAGTGAACTGAAACCTAATACACACAAGTTTCAACCTTACCAACCCTTCATATTATTAATGTAGTGAACTGAAACCTAATACACACAAGTTTCAACCTTACCAACCCTTCATATTATTAATGTAGTGAACTCAAACCTAATACACACAAGTTTCAACCTTACCAACCCTTCATATTATTAATGTAGTGAACTGAAACCTAATACACACAAGTTTCAACCTTACCAACCCTTCATATTATTAATGTAGTGAACTGAAACCTAATACACACAAGTTTCAACCTTACCAACCCTTCATATTATTAATGTAGTGAACTGAAACCTAATACACACAAGTTTCAACCTTACCAACCCTTCATATTATTAATGTAGTGAACTGAAACCTAATACACACAAGTTTCAACCTCACCAACCCTTCATATTATTAATGTAGTGAACTGAAACCTAATACACACAAGTTTCAACCTTACCAACCCTTCATATTATTAATGTAGTGAACTGAAACCTAATACACACAAGCTTTCAACCTTACCAACCCTTCATATTATTAATGTAGTGAACTGAAACCTAATACACACAAGTTTCAACCTCACCAACCCTTCATATTATTAATGTAGTGAACTGAAACCTAATACACACAAGTTTCAACCTCACCAACCCTTCATATTATTAATGTAGTGAACTGAAACCTAATACACACAAGTTTCAACCTTACCAACCCTTCATATTATTAATGTAGTGAACTGAAACCTAATACACACAAGTTTCAACCTTACCAACCCTTCATATTATTAATGTAGTGAACTGAAACCTAATACACACAAGTTTCAACCTCACCAACCCTTCATATTATTAATGTTAGTGAACCGAAACCTAATACACACAAGTTTCAACCTTACCAACCCTTCATATTATTAATGTAGTGAACTGAAACCTAATACACACAAGTTTCAACCTTACCAACCCTTCATATTATTAATGTAGTGAACTGAAACCTAATACACACAAGTTTCAACCTTACCAACCCTTCATATTATTAATATAGTGAACTGAAACCTAACCCACACAAGTTTCAACCTTACCAACCCTTCATATTATTAATGTAGTGAACTGAAACCTAATACACACAAGTTTCAACCTTACCAACCCTTCATATTATTAATGTAGTGAACTGAAACCTAATACACACAAGTTTCGACCTAATACACACAAGTTTCAACCTAATACACACAAGTTTCAACCTTACCAAGCCTTCATATTATTAATGTAGTGAACTGAAACCTAATACACACAAGTTTCAACCTAATACACACAAGTTTCAACCTAATACAAACAAGTTTCAACCTAATACACACAAGTTTCAACCTTACCAACCCTTCATATTATTAATGTAGTGAACTGAAACCTAATACACACAAGTTTCAACCTTACCAACCCTTCATATTATTAATGTAGTGAACTGAAACCTAATACACACAAGTTTCAACCTTACCAACCCTTCATATTATTAATGTAGTGAACTGAAATCTAATACACACAAGTTTCAACTTTACCAACCCTTCATATTATTAATGTAGTGAACTGAAACCTAATACACACAAGTTTCAACCTCACCAACCCTTCATATTATTAATGTAGTGAACTGAAACCTAATACACACAAGTTTCAACCTTACCAACCCTTCATATTATTAATGTAGTGAACTGAAACCTAATACACACAAGTTTCAACCTTACCAACCCTTCATATTATTAATGTAGTGAACTGAAACCTAATACACACAAGTTTCAACCTTACCAACCCTTCATATTATTAATGTAGTGAACTGAAACCTAATACACACAAGTTTCAACCTTACCAACCCTTCATATTATTAATGTAGTGAACTGAAACATAATACACACAAGCTTCAACCTTACCAACCCTTCATATTATTAATGTAGTGAACTGAAACCTAATACACACAAGTTTCAACCTTACCAACCCTTCATATTATTAATATAGTGAACTGAAACCTAATACACACAAGTTTCAACCTTACCAACCCTTCATATTATTAATGTAGTGAACTGAAACCTAATACACACAAGTTTCAACCTTACCAACCCTTCATATTATTAATGTAGAGAACTGAAACCTAATACACACAAGTTTCAACCTTACCAACCCTTCATAATATTAATGTAGTGAACTGAAATCTAATACACACAAGTTTCAACTTTACCAACCCTTCATATTATTAATGTAGTGAACTGAAACCTAATACACACAAGTTTCAACCTTACCAACCCTTCATATTATTAATGTAGTGAACTGAAACCTAATACACACAAGTTTCAACCTTACCAACCCTTCATATTATTAATGTAGTGAACTGAAACCTAATACACACAAGTTTCAACCTTACCAACCCTTCATATTATTAATGTAGTGAACTGAAACCTAATACACACAAGTTTCAACCTCACCAACCCTTCATATTATTAATGTAGTGAACTGAAACCCAATACACACAAGTTTCAACCTTACCAACCCTTCATATTATTAATGTAGTGAACTGAAACCTAATACACACAAGTTTCAACCTTACCAACCTTTCATATTATTAATGTAGTGAACTGAAACCTAATACACACAAGTTTCAACCTAATACAAACAAGTTTCAACCTAATACACACAAGTTTCAACCTTACCAACCCTTCATATTATTAATGTAGTGAACTGAAACCTAATACACACAAGTTTCAACCTTACCAACCCTTCATATTATTAATGTAGTGAACTGAAACCTAATACACACAAGTTTCAACCTAATACACACAAGTTTCAACCTAATACACACAAGTTTCAACCTAATACACACAAGTTTCAACCTTACCAACCCTTCATATTATTAATGTAGTGAACTGAAACCTAATACACACAAGTTTCAACCTTACCAACCCTTCATATTATTAATGTAGTGAACTGAAACCTAATACACACAAGTTTCGACCTAATACACACAAGTTTCAACCTAATACACACAAGTTTCAACCTTACCAAGCCTTCATATTATTAATGTAGTGAACTGAAACCTAATACACACAAGTTTCAACCTAATACACACAAGTTTCAACCTAATACAAACAAGTTTCAACCTAATACACACAAGTTTCAACCTTACCAACCCTTCATATTATTAATGTAGTGAACTGAAACCTAATACACACAAGTTTCAACCTTACCAACCCTTCAGATTATTAATGTAGTGAACTGAAACCTAATACACACAAGTTTCAACCTTACCAACCCTTCATATTATTAATGTAGTGAACTGAAATCTAATACACACAAGTTTCAACTTTACCAACCCTTCATATTATTAATGTAGTGAACTGAAACCTAATACACACAAGTTTCAACCTTACCAACCCTTCATATTATTAATGTAGTGAACTGAAACCTAATACACACAAGTTTCAACCTTACCAACCCTTCATATTATTAATGTAGTGAACTGAAACCTAATACACACAAGTTTCAACCTTACCAACCCTTCATATTATTAATGTAGTGAACTGAAACCTAATACACACAAGTTTCAACCTTACCAACCCTTCATATTATTAATGTAGTGAACTGAAACCTAATACACACAAGTTTCAACCTTACCAACCCTTCATATTATTAATGTAGTGAACTGAAACCTAATACACACAAGCTTCAACCTTACCAACCCTTCATATTATTAATGTAGTGAACTGAAACCTAATACACACAAGTTTCAACCTTACCAACCCTTCATATTATTAATATAGTGAACTGAAACCTAATACACACAAGTTTCAACCTTACCAACCCTTCATATTATTAATGTAGTGAACTGAAACCTAATACACACAAGTTTCAACCTTACCAACCCTTCATATTATTAATGTAGAGAACTGAAACCTAATACACACGAGTTTCAACCTTACTAACCCTTCATATTATTAATGTAGTGAACTGAAATCTAATACACACAAGTTTCAACTTTACCAACCCTTCATATTATTAATGTAGTGAACTGAAACCTAATACACACAAGTTTCAACCTTACCAACCCTTCATATTATTAATGTAGTGAACTGAAACCTAATACACACAAGTTTTAACCTTACCAACCCTTCATATTATTAATGTAGTGAACTGAAACCTAATACACACAAGTTTCAACCTTACTTACCCTTCATATTATTAATGTAGTGAACTGAAACCTAATACACACAAGTTTCAACCTCACCAACCCTTCATATTATTAATGTAGTGAACTGAAACCTAATACACACAAGTTTCAACCTCACCAACCCTTCATATTATTAATGTAGTGAACTGAAACCTAATACACACAAGTTTCAACCTTACCAACCCTTCATATTATTAATGTAGTGAACTGAAACCTAATACACACAAGTTTCAACCTTACCAACCCTTCATATTATTAATGTAGTGAACTGAAACCTAATACACACAAGTTTCAACCTCACCAACCCTTCATATTATTAATGTAGTGAACTGAAACCTAATACACACAAGTTTCAACCTTACCAACCCTTCATATTATTAATGTAGTGAACTGAAACCTAATACACACAAGTTTCAACCTTACCAACCCTTCATATTATTAATGTAGTGAACTGAAACCTAATACACACAAGTTTCAACCTTACCAACCCTTCATATTATTAATGTAGTGAACTGAAACCTAATACACACAAGTTTCAACCTTACCAACCCTTCATATTATTAATATAGTGAACTGAAACCTAATACACACAAGTTTCAACCTTACCAACCCTTCATATTATTAATATAGTGAACTGAAACCTAATACACACAAGTTTCAACCTTACCAACCCTTCATATTATTAATGTAGTGAACTGAAACCTAATACACACAAGTTTCAACCTTACCAACCCTTCATATTATTAATGTAGTGAACGCAAACCTAATACACACAAGTTTCTCAACCTAATACACACAAGTTTCAACCTAATACAAACAAGTTTTAACCTAATACACACAAGTTTCAACCTTACCAACCCTTCATATTATTAATGTAGTGAACTGAAACCTAATACACACAAGTTTCAACCTTACCAACCCTTCATATTATTAATGTAGTGAACTGAAACCTAATACACACAAGTTTCAACCTTACCAACCCTTCATATTATTAATGTAGTGAACTCAAACCTAATACACACAAGTTTCAACCTTACCAACCCTTCATATTATTAATGTAGTGAACTGAAACCTAATACACACAAGTTTCAACCTTACCAACCCTTCATATTATTAATGTAGTGAACTGAAACCTAATACACACAAGTTTCAACCTTACCAACCCTTCATATTATTAATGTAGTGAACTGAAACCTAATACACACAAGTTTCAACCTTACCAACCCTTCATATTATTAATGTAGTGAACTGAAACCTAATACACACAAGTTTCAAACCTCACCAACCCTTCATATTATTAATGTAGTGAACTGAAACCTAATACACACAAGTTTCAACCTTACCAACCCTTCATATTATTAATGTAGTGAACTGAAACCTAATACACACAAGCTTCAACCTTACCAACCCTTCATATTATTAATGTAGTGAACTAAAACCTAATACACACAAGTTTCAACCTCACCAACCCTTCATATTATTAATGTAGTGAACTGAAACCTAATACACACAAGTTTCAACCTTACCAACCCTTCATATTATTAATGTAGTGAACTGAAACCTAATACACAAAAGTTTCAACCTTACCAACCCTTCATATTATTAATGTAGTGAACTGAAACCTAATACACACAAGTTTCAACCTTACCAACCCTTCATATTATTAATGTAGTGAACTGAAACCTAATACACACAAGTTTCAACCTTACCAACCCTTCATATTATTAATGTAGTGAACTGAAACCTAATACACACAAGTTTCAACCTTACCAACCCTTCATATTATTAATGTAGTGAACTGATACCTAATACAGACAAGTTTCAACCTTACCAACCCTTCATATTATTAATGTAGTGAACTAAAATCTAATACACACAAGTTTCAACTTTACCAACCCTTCATATTATTAATGTAGTGAACTGAAACCTAATACACACAAGTTTCAACCTTACCAACCCTTCATATTATTAATGTAGTGAACTGAAACCTAATACACACAAGTTTCAACCTTACCAACCCTTCATATTATTAATGTAGTGAACTGAAACCTAATACACACAAGTTTCAACCTTACCAACCCTTCATATTATTAATGTAGTGAACTGAACCCTAATACACACAAGTTTCAACCTCACCAACCCTTCTTATTATTAATGTAGTGAACTGAAACCTAATACACACAAGTTTCAACCTTACCAACCCTTCATATTATTAATGTAGTAAACTGAAACCTAATACACACAAGTTTCAACCTTACCAACCCTTCATATTATTAATGTAGTGAACTGAAACCTAATACACACAAGTTTCAACCTCACCAACCCTTCATATTATTAATGTAGTGAACTGAAACCTAATACACACAAGTTTCAACCTCACCAACCCTTCATATTATTAATGTAGTGAACTGAAACCTAATACACACAAGTTTCAACCTCACCAACCCTTCATATTATTAATGTAGTGAACTGAAACCTAATACACACAAGTTTCAACCTTACCAACCCTTCATATTATTAATGTAGAGAACTGAAACCTAATACACACGAGTTTCAACCTTACTAACCCTTCATATTATTAATGTAGTGAACTGAAATCTAATACACACAAGTTTCAACTTTACCAACCCTTCATATTATTAATGTAGTGAACTGAAACCTAATACACACAAGTTTCAACCTTACCAACCCTTCATATTATTAATGTAGTGAACTGAAACCTAATACACACAAGTTTTAACCTTACCAACCCTTCATATTATTAATGTAGTGAACTGAAACCTAATACACACAAGTTTCAACCTTACTTACCCTTCATATTATTAATGTAGTGAACTGAAACCTAATACACACAAGTTTCAACCTCACCAACCCTTCATATTATTAATGTAGTGAACTGAAACCTAATACACACAAGTTTCAACTTCACCAACCCTTCATATTATTAATGTAGTGAACTGAAACCTAATACACACAAGTTTCAACCTTACCAACCCTTCATATTATTAATGTAGTGAACTGAAACCTAATACACACAAGTTTCAACCTTACCAACCCTTCATATTATTAATGTAGTGAACTGAAACCTAATACACACAAGTTTCAACCTTACCAACCCTTCATATTATTAATGTAGTGAACTGAAACCTAATACACACAAGTTTCAACCTCACCAACCCTTCATATTATTAATGTAGTGAACTGAAACCTAATACACACAAGTTTCAACCTTACCAACCCTTCATATTATTAATGTAGTAAACTGAAACCTAATACACACAAGTTTCAACCTTACCAACCCTTCATATTATTAATGTAGTGAACTGAAACCTAATACACACAAGTTTCAACTTCACCAACCCTTCATATTATTAATGTAGTGAACTGAAACCTAATACACACAAGTTTCAACCTCACCAACCCTTCATATTATTAATGTAGTGAACTGAAACCTAATACACACAAGTTTTAACCTTACCAACCCTTCATATTATTAATGTAGTGAACTCAAACCTAATACACACAAGTTTCAACCTTACCAACCTTTCATATTATTAATGTAGTAAACTGAAACCTAATACACACAAGTTTCAACCTTACCAACCCTTCATATTATTAATATAGTGAACTGAAACCTAATACACACAAGTTTCAACCTTACCAACCCTTCATATTATTAATGTAGTGAACTGAAACCTAATACACACAAGTTTCAACCTTACCAACCCTTCATATTATTAATGTAGTGAACTGAAACCTAATACACACAAGTTTCAACCTTACCAACCCTTCATATTATTAATGTAGTGAACTGAAACCTAATACACACAAGCTTCAACCTTACCAACCCTTCATATTATTAATGTAGTGAACTGAAACCTAATACACACAAGTTTCAACCTTACCAACCCTTCATATTATTAATGTAGTGAACTGAAACCTAATACACACAAGTTTCAACCTTACCAACCCTTCATATTATTAATGTAGTGAACTGAAACCTAATACACACAAGTTTCAACCTCACCAACCCTTCTTATTATTAATGTAGTGAACTGAAACCTAATACACACAAGTTTCAACCTTACCAACCCTTCATATTATTAATGTAGTAAACTGAAACCTAATACACACAAGTTTCAACCTTACCAACCCTTCATATTATTAATGTAGTGAACTGAAACCTAATACACACAAGTTTCAACCTCACCAACCCTTCATATTATTAATGTAGTGAACTGAAACCTAATACACACAAGTTTCAACCTCACCAACCCTTCATATTATTAATGTAGTGAACTGAAACCTAATACACACAAGTTTCAACCTCACCAACCCTTCATATTATTAATGTAGTGAACTGAAACCTAATACACACAAGTTTCATCCTTACCAACCTTTCATATTATTATTGTAGTGAACTGAAACCTAATACACACAAGTTTCAACCTTACCAACCCTTCATATTATTAATATAGTGAACTGAAACCTAATACACACAAGTTTCAACCTCACCAACCCTTCATATTATTAATGTAGTGAACTGAAACCTAATACACACAAGTTTCAACCTCACCAACCCTTCATATTATTAATGTAGTGAACTGAAACCTAATACACACAAGCTTCAACCTTACCAACCCTTCATATTATTAATGTAGTGAACTGAAACCTAATACACACAAGTTTCAACCTTACCAACCCTTCATATTATTATGGAGTGAACTGAAACCCAATACACACAAGTTTCAACCTTACCAACCCTTCATATTATTAATGTAGTGAACTGAAACCTAATACACACAAGCTTCAACCTTACCAACCCTTCATATTATTAATGTAGTGAACTGAAACCTAATACACACAAGTTTCAACCTTACCAACCCTTCATATTATTAATGTAGTGAACTGAAACCTAATACACACAAGTTTCAACCTTACCAACCCTTCATATTATTAATGTAGTGAACTGAAACCTAATACACACAAGTTTCAACCTTACCAACCCTTCATATTATTAATGTAGTGAACTGAAACCTAATACACACAAGTTTCAACCTTACCAACCCTTCATATTATTAATGTAGTGAACTGAAACCTAATACACACAAGTTTCAACCTCACCAACCCTTCATATTATTAATGTAGTGAACTGAAACCTAATACACACAAGTTTCAACCTTACCAACCCTTCATATTATTAATGTAGTAAACTGAAACCTAATACACACAAGTTTCAACCTTACCAACCCTTCATATTATTAATGTAGTGAACTGAAACCTAATACACACAAGTTTCAACCTCACCAACCCTTCATATTATTAATGTAGTGAACTGAAACCTAATACACACAAGTTTCAACCTCACCAACCCTTCATATTATTAATGTAGTGAACTGAAACCTAATACACACAAGTTTTAACCTTACCAACCCTTCATATTATTAATGTAGTGAACTCAAACCTAATACACACAAGTTTCAACCTTACCAACCTTTCATATTATTAATGTAGTAAACTGAAACCTAATACACACAAGTTTCAACCTTACCAACCCTTCATATTATTAATATAGTGAACTGAAACCTAATACACACAAGTTTCAACCTTACCAACCCTTCATATTATTAATGTAGTGAACTGAAACCTAATACACACAAGTTTCAACCTTACCAACCCTTCATATTATTAATGTAGTGAACTGAAACCTAATACACACAAGTTTCAACCTTACCAACCCTTCATATTATTAATGTAGTGAACTGAAACCTAATACACACAAGCTTCAACCTTACCAACCCTTCATATTATTAATGTAGTGAACTGAAACCTAATACACACAAGTTTCAACCTTACCAACCCTTCATATTATTAATGTAGTGAACTGAAACCTAATACACACAAGTTTCAACCTTACCAACCCTTCATATTATTAATGTAGTGAACTGAAACCTAATACACACAAGTTTCAACCTTACCAACCCTTCATATTATTAATGTAGTGAACTGAAACCTAATACACACAAGCTTCAACCTTACCAACCCTTCATATTATTAATGTAGTGAACTGAAACCTAATACACACAAGTTTCAACCTTACCAACCCTTCATATTATTAATGTAGTGAACTGAAACCTAATACACACAAGTTTCAACCTTACCAACCCTTCATATTATTAATGTAGTGAACTGAAACCTAATACACACAAGTTTCAACCTTACCAACCCTTCATATTATTAATGTAGTGAACTGAAACCTAATACACACAAGCTTCAACCTTACCAACCCTTCATATTATTAATGTAGTGAACTGAAACGTAATACACACAAGCTTCAACCTTACCAACCCTTCATATTATTAATGTAGTGAACTGAAACCTAATACACACAAGTTTCAACCTTACCAACCCTTCATATTATTAATGTAGTGAACTGAAACCTAGTACACACAAGTTTCAACCTTACCAACCCTTCATATTATTAATGTAGTGAACTGAAACCTAATACACACAAGTTTCAACCTTACCAACCCTTCATATTATTAATGTAGTGAACTGAAACCTAATACACACAAGCTTCAACCTTACCAACCCTTCATATTATCAATGTAGTGAACTGAAACCTAATACACACAAGCTTCAACCTTACCAACCCTTCATATTATTAATGTAGTGAACTGAAACCTAATACACACAAGTTTCAACCTTACCAACCCTTCATATTATTAATGTAGTGAACTGAAACCTAATACACACAAGTTTCAACCTTACCAACCCTTCATATTATTAATGTAGTGAACTGAAACCTAATACACACAAGTTTCAACCTTACCAACCCTTCATATTATTAATGTAGTGAACTGAAACCTAATACACACAAGCTTCAACCTTACCAACCCTTCATATTATTAATGTAGTGAACTGAAACCTAATACACACAAGCTTCAACCTTACCAACCCTTCATATTATTAATGTAGTGAACTGAAACCTAATACACACAAGTTTCAACCTTACCAACCCTTCATATTATTCAAATTGGTCTGAAAAGATATATCTTTATTTCGCTCAAGGGATGCTGGGTAAAGTTGTATCGGTGACTTAGTTGAATTTCTTCACTGACAATTTATGATGGTGCTTGGGAGGTTTACTTTACTTTGTCTTACTGGAATGTGATATAATTCCAATTTACTTTGTAACCCTTACGTAAAAAACAAAAAGCTTCGCCACAACTACTATTTAGTAAGTAAAATAATATTGTTGTGTTTTATAATTTTTATATTTAACAAACAGTGTATCCCTTAACTTCGTTCCCAAACTTAAGGATGCAGTACTTTGGGTCAGTAAGAAAAAAAGTTTGCCCAAAAATATGTCATGAAACGTTTTATTGTCCGTCTATCTGTCTTTTTTTTATTTTAAAGAAATAATTGTAACTTAAAAGCCACTCAGATTAAAATGCTAAAATTTTACTCAAAAACTTGAAGTCCAAAAGAAAGTTTACTACTAATTGAACAAATTTAGTTGTTACAAACAAACTACAAACAAATGTAGTTACATTTACAAACAGTTGTTTGTAAAAATCCGTTTTCATCATGATAAGTGGCTCAGTTTGGTATTACTTTCTGTGTTTTATTAAAGTGCAACATACCTACTAGTTTGAGTGTTTTCAGTAAATATAATTTAAAATATTTACAGGACCACAGTATTAAAACCTTTAAAAGTATTGTACAATTATTAATAGCATATAATAATAGTCCATAATATTAATATCTTCTATGGCACGTTTGAACATTTTAGCTTCAGTTGTTTTTTATAAGTTTACAAATTTGTTTAAAATACAAAAACACACCATACAGATTTAATGACTAATATTTATCCAAACATTTTTTTACTATGACTCAAGGAATCGCATCGTTAAGTTTCTGAAAATAGTTTAAGGGCACAATATATTACAAACAATTATAAAACAAATTATTATTTTATTTTACAGTGATTATTTTATTTAAAAAATAGTAGTTATGGCAGTGCTTCTTGTGTTTTATAGTACGTAAATTGACAATATATTACAAACTGTCATAAAGTCAAACAGATTTGAATACTAATTAATGTACTAGCTTATTACACCTTATACAAAACTTAGCCTTTTCTAGCATTTCAAATTAAATTACGTAAATCTAATATATTTTTATCCTACTTTAAAAGAACAAACTTTGACATAAAATGATATAAATACAAGCATTATATGTATATTCTCAGAAGAACACGATCAATGGAAAATAAATATTAATTAATACTATCATTGGTTGTGTAGATTATATGATCAAATGGTCTACTTACAGTAAAAGAAATTAAGCACAGTGCTGACTGTTAAACATTTTTTAAAAAAGGCAACTATTTTTGGCTATTTAAAAAAAAGTTATAAGTCTCTAGTCTTCAGTTTCCTACGTTGTAATCAGACTATAACACCCTCAAAGTGTAGCATTTAACACTTAATTTTGAGGCACTTCTCTGCGTCCTACCACCATCATCTGTATACTTGAATTTAAGGTCTCGGGCTGAAACCTCCAGGAAAATAAGGGTGACTTTTTTTACACAAAAATTACTTCCATATGGTTTATATGAAAATTGCAAAAAATTTTGTTTTTGACCTAACTCGAAAGTACTAAGGTACAGTTTTCAATACGTGACAGTTGTGCTTGCGTAACAAATGTTAACCTCATATCTGTATTTGAACCTGAATTCTCAAACATTTTGGGTATTGGGGGCTCAAAACCTACAATTTTTGAAAACATAAAATGGTTTAATACTGATGTTATCCACTCAAGTGGGGTATATGAAAAAATTAAGAACTAAAATACAGAGTAGTATTAAAATAAAGCGGAATATCATAATACATGTATATTTCTCCTTATTATTAATATACCATTTATATTTTGGGAGAGACAACGTTTATGGGCTCTGGCACTAAAAGATTAAAAATATGACCCAAACCCCAAAAATTAGTAATGATAAACTAACACAGTATTCAAAGTTTAATGTATTCAATTAATGTTAAAGGTATTCAAACTTGTGTGTCTTTTGACGATTTAATAAGCCAACATCTCATTGGAATTACATTGTAACTGTCGACGGCCACTTACTCATATTGCTGAAGTAATTTTTAAACTATTTTATTAGTTTGATTTGTAGACGTCATGAGTTAAATGAGTTTTGGAAAATGAAATATTTTGAAAAGTCAAATTACAAGAGTATTAGGACAAAACTGTATTGTACCATTATTTCAATAATTTTATATTACAAATCAACCATCTAATACATTTTAGTAATTACAACAATATACTCAATATAC
The DNA here is from genome assembly GCA_035578905.1 of Stictocephala bisonia. Lineage (NCBI taxonomy): Eukaryota > Metazoa > Arthropoda > Insecta > Hemiptera > Membracidae > Stictocephala > Stictocephala bisonia. The sequence goes on from JAQJVL010001306.1 coordinate 174,606, forward strand.
TTGTAAAACATTAAGTTAAATGTTCGTTGGGCAGTTGAGTTCTTCGTTCTATATACAGTCAACTTGGGCCATTTCAAATATTAAACATATTACATTATAAATCTACCACACCCTATTCACTGATTCAACCATCCTCCAAGTTTATGGAGTTACATCGTTGAGATATATTAAGATTAACTCACTAATTATATAAAATTTCTTGAACTTATTGAGATATTATTACACACGTAAGTTTCCTAGCCTACAATATAAAAGGCCCCCCTACATTTCATTGCAATTTTCTATTCGATTTTTAGTATTTATACCTGTACAATAAAATGTGGATATCTGTTTATTAAATAATATTTTATATTCGTTTTATGTTTTTTAGCAGTAAAGTATATTCCATAGAGTTTTTCACTTATTGTAAATTTTTTTAATATATTTTTTAGTGTTGAGTTATACAGGTTGGAAAAAAATATGTAAACGCTTTCTCAATTTTTCTATAAATTCACTGGTAAAAGTGAAATCTTGTACATCATCATGTTTATAAAGAACACACTTTTTGATGCCATTGCAAAATTTCATCTTTTCAGGAGGACGGCCCATGTGGAGTTTAACGAAAATCTTTAATGTAAACCTAGGTCAAATTTGGAGTCAAATTAAACGTCTATTCAATAAAAATTAAATCCCGCAAATCGGACACCGAAATGTCTATCCTTTCGATTGTAGCCATCTTTTAAATTTCAAATTTACTAATTTGAATTTTTTTTCTCCGTTATTTAAAGATTTTAAGTAATTTATTCTGATCAAAAAATATACTTTATGGAACACAATAAATAAAAATATTAAATTATCAAATTATCTATGGAAAAAATAAAGTTGTTGAGTAAGCGTAGAAAATATGGAAACGTTTTTACAAGAACTTTATTTTTTTCATAGATAATTTGATAATTTAATTTTTTTTAGTTGTTGTGTTGCATAAAGTATAATGTTTGATCAGAATAGTTTACTTAAAATCATTAAATAGTGGAGAAAAAATTTTCAAATTAGTAAATTTGAAATTCAAATGATCGCTACTCTGGAAAGGATATACCTTTCCAAGTCCGGCTAGCGGCATTTAATTTCTATTGAATATACCTTTAATTTGATACCAAACTCGACCTAGACTTAAATTTAAAGATTTTCGTTTCATTCCACGTGGGCCATTCGCCTGAAAATATGAAATGTCGCTAATGGCATCAAAAAGTGTGTTCTTTATGATGTACAATATTTCACTTTTACCAGTTATGGTAAAAAGTTGTGAAAGCGTTTCCATATTTTTTCACCCTGTATACTAATCTCAAGTAGGCCTATGTATTTTCCTTGACTCAATGAACCTCAAAATACTTACTGTAACCATCCAAGTAAAAATCCAAAACATTTAGTATATTATTACTATATTTCAATGTACTCCGTATCAATCGGTTCAATATTCCGACCAAATTTATGTTTACAAAATGTTTGTTATTGTTAAAATAATATCGTGCAGTAAAAGCTCCCAATGAACACTTATTTTCATTGGGAAGACATAAGAATAAGACATACTTTCCGTTGTCTTATTCTTAAGAAAGCAGGTCAACATCATACTTAAAAATCAGCCAATTTCTTAGCGCTACTTAGGTGATTGCCCACTGAGGCGCTAGTATCGTGTATGTGTACGCAGTTGCGCTGGGTGACACTAGTGACTCACAGTGAAAGATCGCCCAAGAATGAATTAAAAGGCCTGTTTTTTCTATAGCTCACTGTTTTATTAAATATTTATTAATTTAGGATATTATCCTTATAGTAATGTTAATCAATTCAATATACTTTTTTGTGCTAGGGTAGAAAACCCCATACAACTTAAAAAATATAAATATATATAAACCAAATATTTTACCAAACCACAAAATATATTTGAATTTTGCTTCTGGTAAGAACTAAATGTAAGGAATATCTGTGATGAAATACAGTCTTATGTCATAAAATAAATCTGTAATGTTTAATCAGTTAAATCTAATATTACTAAATCAACAAGTTCTTGGTATTTCTGCAAAATATAATTTCGAATATTATATCGAACCACAGCAGACCAATATTAGTTCTCCTAAGCCATGATCTGATTACAGAGCTTATTGGCATTGACTTTGGACTTAGGTGCATTGATGCAGATAACATTGGATCAAAGGAAAATTACGCTACAATTAATTAATGAAGTGATAATGTTGGCACACAGTTTTGGCACAAGGAACACTTTAGAAATAAAATATATAAACTCAATAAGATAGATAAAGATTGTTAATATCTAGTGGTTTCAGCTGGAAGAGCGTTTATTTGTAATGTATCACATAATCAATTCAGAGACCATTAAACTAAATGAGAGCTGTTTTGTAATTTTGTCGCAGTGTATAGCAACTATGATTATAGAGTGTATTAGTGGGAATTCTCGGGACACAGACAGTTACATAGGATGCATGTTTCCTAGTCCTATAAATCACGGCCAAATTAAGTTAATTAGTAATTTTTATGTGTAATAAACAATTATTTGTTTTTAAAAATTAACATTAATTATCTAATAATAGTTATCATTTTTATACTTAGGAACATAAATGTTTATAATGCTTATAGTTTTAACGTATCTATAATATTTTACATTTATTAATACAATAAAAGAAAAACAATTAAACTAATTTTCATAGTAAATATGTCAAATTAGCTTACTTAATTTAAATTTCATAAAAGAGTTAGGTATACTATTTTAAGCATATTTTTTTCGTTTAAAATTGCTCTATATGTTATTTATAAATATTTATTCAAAGGTTGTAGTTTTTATTCGGTTTAATGTTTTCTACTCAAAATTAAAAATATGTTTTTTAATTTTCATTCCATATGACAGTATAAATACATCATAAGAAAAGCATTAATGGTATGCAATAAAAACCATTACTACATATGCCATTGATACCACTTAGTTATCGTTGATAATTGAACTAAACTAAAATAAAATGCTCTTGAAATTAAAGTAAATTTAAAGATATAAAAATTAAATAGCAAGAAAAAGTAACAAGCTTGCGAATACAAACTTTATTTAAATTATTTATACCTGTTAAATCGAAGACTTTATAAGCTCATAATTTAAGCATAACACTCAAATTGGACTATGTAACAAGTTTCCTTTTAAAGTGGTCCCTAATAACCCTTATACTTTTACTTTTCGAAGTTTAAGGGTTGAAGTTTTGACAGTCCAATTTTCACAGCTGTCTGATTCAGTAAAAACCTTTAACTGGGAGACGTGGTGGTAGCCTCACATTTATAATAACCATTAAACATATAATATTGATTCATGTCCCTTGTAACTATATCTTACACATGTTTATCTGAATAATCCTTCTTTAGTGTTTAGATTCTTCCTATAATTTAGAAATTCAATAGATTTTGCTTCTTAAATAAAGTAGTTTCACACACAAAGAGTTAAAAATAAAAATCATCAATAATTATTATTTTATGAGTGTAAAATATATCAAGCAGCATTGTGATGTTAAGCCTCAAACAAAACCAAGGTCATCATAATCAAAGGTGCTCTGCCCTCAAGCAGGTCCTGCTGCAGCCTTCCCCCGAACCTCTGTTTTAGCAAGTCATTTTTTACCTCATAATTCCCTACGATCCTTACACTGTTTACCATTTTAAATATTATTTTCCCCTCTCATAATGGTTAGGTGAAATATATAATTTTTTTGCCTTAACCTACTAATTGTTACATATTTTGTACAATAAAAACATTTTTATTTTTTTCATTTTCCTCTCATTCCCTTAAATTTTCGCTCCGAAGTGGTTTTCAATAGGCTATCTCCTCTACTAAAATATCATAACCAATTAATTTTTCTTCTTCTTATAATTTTCTTTGATTCCCTGTCATTTCTCCATCTCCTTAGAACCTTTTCACTTCAAACTCTATCTGCCCATCCTATTTTTTCATCATTCTTTAAATCCACATATCCAGTGCTTCCAGCTCCTTCTCTCTCATATAATATATCTTTCTTAAAAGTCTATATTTTGACTCTATTTAATAAAATACTCAAAACATTTCATAAAACCTTTCTTCAGTGATCCATCCAGTATCCACATCTATGGTGGGAGTAATCAAGTTTCAAAATATCTATCCCCAACCTCACATACATATTGGTATTTTTTTGTTTAAGTAAAACTACATATATAAAGAATTACGTATGTTATCAATCAATTGAGAAGTTAAATTTGTCTTCAAATTGTTACTGTAGCTTAGATGTTTATTATTATTATTATTATTAAAAAAAAATACCATAATAACATTACTATTACTACAAAATCTCATTTATAAGCTTCAATCTATTGAAAGAAAACATGTAGTTTTCAGTAATTAATTCCTAGCCTACATATCTATCTCTACAGTTTATATAGCTTGTTTTCATATTGTTAGTTGAAATATAGCATTCCATACATGTTTCACTTCTTAAGATGTATGGTCAAACCAGGTAACAATTGTTTTATTACTTTCTTCACTCTATTGAATTTTGTAATACTAAAAATAGATGGCCTGAAGTAAAATTATATGAAAAAGAAGACCAAATCATACATTATAACAAAATATAGTTACGTCTTTTGAAATCTAGAAAATCCAATTTATTATATTAAGCTTAAAATGGTTATTTAATACTGCATAACTGATAATATCTACAACATTTTCCGATATTCTTTACAAAATCTAAGATAAATATAATAAATCACTTGATTCGAATTGATATTCCAATATAATCCTGGTTAAAATACCTAGAAAATAGTGTTATACAGTATTTTGACGTAAAAAGACATTAGATTTTTTTTATTCAAAATAATTAATTGTTTAAGTTAAAAAATTTGTTTTGCGAAATTAATGTTTGTCATATATTGTAGTTTGTTAGTAAAATGTAATTGTACAGAGAATATTTTGCTGGAAGAGTAAAAAATAAATATTTAAATAGTAAATTCAATATAAAAAATTCCAACATAGTAGTAATTGATAAGAATGTTTGTAAATAGACAGTTGACAAATGAAAAAAGTCAGATGAACGTCTTTTAATATGCCTAAAACATATTCAACCTATATTGAAATTATTTATGTACACGTTACACATATTAATATTAATTTCCTTGCACCATTAATAATTTTTGAATGGTGGTCTAAATTTAGAATTGGATATTTAAGTTATAAAGAAAAAGTACATAAATAAGGAAATAGCTGCATCATACAATCAGTCATTACTACAGGAAATTAAAAAAAAATCAGGATTTACAAGTAAAAGCCCTGTATTATACATTATTCACAACATTATTCATATTAAAAAAAACACCCGTACCATCACAATTAAACCTTATTTTAGTATGTCTAATTAAACAAAACATTATTTTCATCATCAGTTAAGGTGTTCATATTAAATTTAATTTACATATTTTATAATAGTGTGCTAATACGAATTGTATTACAAGTGAAATGTGTAATATTTATTGGAGAGAGGAAATGGAAATTTACCAGCCACCTCAGCGTAAAGGACTTAAATAACTCAAAATGTTTGACAGCTTAGTTGAGGTAAATAAATCACAGTCTGAAAGGTGAAACCTTCTTAAAATCTTTAAATAAGTTATGTTATGAAACCTTTAATGTAAATATTTTAATTAAAGGAAACGTTTACTAAATGATATTATGTCTCCTTAAGTTGTTGGATGGAATGTAAACATTAAGCTTATTTCAGTTTTATCATTTTAAATGTAAAAGAACGAGAGTTTTAATTACCTTACATTATTCATCAGCGAATGAACTTATAACTTATACCTAAACCTTATTATAGATAGTCGGGCGCATTTTAAATGTAAAAGAACGAGAGTTTTAATTACCTTACATTATTCATCAGCGAATGAACTTATAGCTTATACCTAGACCTTAATATAGATAGTCGGGCGCATTTTAAATGTAAAAGAACGAGTTTTAATTACCTTACATTATTCATCAGCGAATGAACTTATAACTTATACCTAGACCTTAATATAGATAGTCGGGCGCATTTTAAATGTAAAAGAACGAGTTTTAATTATCTTACATTATTCATCAGCGAATGAACTTATAACTTATACCTAGACCTTAATATAGATAGTCGGGCGCATTTTAAATGTAAAAGAACGAGAGTTTTAATTACCTTACATTATTCATCAGCGAATGAACTTATAACTTATACCTAGACCTTAATATAGATAGTCGGGCGCATTTTAAATGTAAAAGAACGAGTTTTAATTACCTTACATTATTCATCAGCGAATGAACTTATAACTTATACCTAGACCTTAATATAGATAGTCGGGCGCATTTTAAATGTAAAAGAACGAGTTTTAATTACCTTACATTATTCATCAGCGAATGAACTTATAACTTATACCTAGACCTTAATATAGATAGTCGGGCGCATTTTAAATGTAAAAGAACGATTTTTAATTACCTTACATTATTCATCAGCGAATGAACTTATAACTTATACCTAAAAAAATACCTTTAAAATCATTGTATGTATCACTTGTTAGGTCCAATTTAGAATTTGCTAGTATCGTATGGAATCCTTTTTTCGCTGTTCATATTAATTCAATTGAAAAAGTACAGAAAAGGTTTTTGCGCTATTTATATTTTAAAGAAACTGGTCACTTTACTTTTGATATATCATATAATCAGCTTTTAAGTATTTTTGAAATGGAAAGTCTGGAGAAAAGGAGAAAATTGGCGCATTTACTGTTTCTTTTTAAATTGTTGAAAGGTGAAATAATGGATTCATTTTGTCTCTCTAAAATTAATTTTTATGCTCCAACATTTTATAATAGGTCAAGAAATTTGTTTAATATTGATTTTTCACGCACGGGAATACAGTTTTCATCACCCTTAAACACAATGATGAGATTATATAACTCCTTGTCAGGAGAAGTTGATATATTTGCAAATAATATGTACCAGTACAAAAGATACTGCCAAAGGGGTTTAAATTGATATAGATTGGACCAATCAATTGAAATTAATTATTATATATGTATATAGATAAATAGTTTTTTTTGTTTATTATTTTTTTTTTCATTTTTTGGTCACCTAAAAAAAAATAAATAAAAAATGAATAAATGAATAAAAGAAAGAAAATAAATGAATAAAAGAGAAAAGCATATTATTTTTCACTTATATCCTCTCGCTACTATGGAGCCTAGTTATTGTTAATAGAGTTTCTTGTTGTTGATTATTATTGATATTTAAAATTATTTATTATCACTGTTATTGTTATGCTATTTAATATTTATTTGTTTGCTTGAGTTAATAGTGTTGATTATTATTAATATTATAATTATTATTATCACTGTTATTGTTATGCTACTTATTATTTATATAGTGTTGGTTATTGTTAATATTTATAATTATTTATTATCACTGTTATTGTTATGCTATTTATTATTTATATAGTGTTGGTTATTGTTAATATTTATAATTATTATTATCACTGTTATTGTTATGCTATTTATTATTTATATAGTGTTGGTTATTGTTAATATTTATAATTATTTATTATCACTGTTATTGTTATGCTATTTATTATTTATATAGTGTTGGTTATTGTTAATATTTATAATTATTTATTATCACTGTTATTGTTATGCTATTTATTATTTATATAGTGTTGGTTATTGATAATATTTATAATTATTTATTATCACTGTTATTGATATGCTATTTATTATTTATATAGTGTTGGTTATTGTTAATATTTATAATTATTATTATCACTGTTATTGTTATGCTATTTATTATTTATATAGTGTTGGTTATTGTTAATATTTATAATTATTTATTATCACTGTTATTGTTATGCTATTTATTATTTATATAGTGTTGGTTATTGTTAATATTTATAATTATTTATTATCACTGTTATTGTTATGCTATTTATTATTTATATAGTGTTGGTTATTGTTAATATTTATAATTATTTATTATCACTGTTATTGATATGCTATATATTATTTATATAGTGTTGGTTATTGTTAATATTTATAATTATTATTATCACTGTTATTGTTATGCTATTTATTATTTATATAGTGTTGGTTATTTTTAATATTTATAATTATTTATTATCACTGTTATTGTTATGCTATTTATTATTTATATAGTGTTATATACAATAAATAATTATAAATATTGTTAATATTTATAATTATTTATTATCACTGTTATTATTATGCTATCTATTATTTATTTGTTTGCTTAAGTTAATAGTTTTGATTATGTATGTGGCACTGGACTGGACATGAAATCGTGGACTTGATATGAATTGCATGTCTTCTGACATTGAACATGCACAGTGTAATTGGGTGAATACCCTGTATTGTGCATGTAAAATAAATAAATAAACCTTATTATAGATAGTCGGGCGCATTTTAAATGTAAAAGAACGAGAGTTTTAATTACCTTACATTATTCATCAGCGAATGAACTTATAACTTATACCTAGACCTTAATATAGATAGTCGGGCGCATTTTAAATGTAAAAGAACGAGTTTTAATTACCTTACATTATTCATCAGGGAATAAACTTATAACTTATACCTAAACCTTATTATAGATAGTCGGGCGCATTTTAAATGTAAAAGAACGAGTTTTAATTACCTTACATTATTCATCAGCGAATGAACTTATAACTTATACCTAGACCTTATTATAGATAGTCGGGTGCATTTTAAATGTAAAAGAACGAGAGTTTTAATTACCTTACATTATTCATCAGCGAATGAACTTATAACTTATACCTAAACCTTAATATAGATAGTCGGGCGCATTTTAAATGTAAAAGAACGAGATTTTTAATTACCTTACATTATTCATCAGCGAATGAACTTATAACTTATACCTAAACCTTAATATAGATAGTCGGGCGCATTTTAAATGTAAAAGAACGAGAGTTTTAATTACCTTACATTATTCATCAGCGAATGAACTTATAACTTATACCTAGACCTTATTATAGATAGTCGGGTGCATTTTAAATGTAAAAGAACGAGAGTTTTAATTACCTTACATTATTCATCAGCGAATGAACTTATAACTTATACCTAAACCTTAATATAGATAGTCGGGCGCATTTTAAATGTAAAAGAACGAGAGTTTTAATTACCTTACATTATTCATCAGCGAATGAACTTATAACTTATACCTAGACCTTAATATAGATAGTCGGGCGCATTTTAAATGTAAAAGAACGAGTTTTAATTACCTTACATTATTCATCAGCGAATGAACTTATAACTTATACCTAGACCTTATTATAGATAGTCGGGCGCATTTTAAATGTTAAAGAACGAGAGTTTTAATTACCTTACATTATTCATCAGCGAATGAACTTATAACTTATACCTAGACCTTATTATAGATAGTCGGGCGCATTTTAAATGTTAAAGAACGAGAATTTTAATTACCTTACATTATTCATCAGCGAATGAACTTATAACTTATACCTAGACCTTAATATAGATAGTCGGGCGCATTTTAAATGTAAAAGAACGAGAGTTTTAATTACCTTACATTATTCATCAGCGAATGAACTTATAACTTATACCTAGACCTTAATATAGATAGTCGGGCGCATTTTAAATGTAAAAGAATGATTTTTAATTACCTTACATTATTCATCAGCGAATGAACTTATAACTTATACCTAGACCTTAATATAGATAGTCGGGCGCATTTTAAATGTAAAAGAACGAGTTTTAATTACCTTACATTATTCATCAGCGAATGAACTTATAACTTATACCTAAACCTTATTATAGATAGTCGGGCGCATTTTAAATGTAAAAGAACGAGAGTTTTAATTACCTTACATTATTCATCAGCGAATGAACTTATAACTTATACCTAGACCTTAATATAGATAGTCGGGCGCATTTTAAATGTAAAAGAACGAGTTTTAATTACCTTACATTATTCATCAGCGAATGAACTTATAACTTATACCTAGACCTTAATATAGATAGTCGGGCGCATTTTAAATGTAAAAGAATGATTTTTTAATTACCTTACATTATTCATCAGCGAATGAACTTATAACTTATACCTAGACCTTAATATAGATAGTCGGGCGCATTTTAAATGTAAAAGAACGAGTTTTAATTACCTTACATTATTCATCAGCGAATGAACTTATAACTTATACCTAAACCTTATTATAGATAGTCGGGCGCATTTTAAATGTAAAAGAACGAGAGTTTTAATTACCTTACATTATTCATCAGCGAATGAACTTATAACTTATACCTAGACCTTAATATAGATAGTCGGGCGCATTTTAAATGTAAAAGAACGAGTTTTAATTACCTTACATTATTCATCAGCGAATGAACTTATAACTTATACCTTAAACTTATTATAGATAGTCGGGCGCATTTTAAATGAACAAAATACTTAAAACTAATCGGAAATGTGGTGAAATCATTTATTATAAGTAATTTGGGTCAGAGCATCGAGGAGATTTATATCTTCATTTTGTTAGTAGCAATACTATATGCTATCAGCGATTGAATCACCGTGAAAATAACTAGATAATCTCCCATTGCATGGTGTTTGGAATTTACGTACTGTACAACGAAGATGTCTACGTTTTGGGCTAGTCAGATCAACTCTACGTGTTCAGTTTAGGTTATTTTAGTTTCCCAAACTGTCAATAACTTGCCTTTTTAAGAACTAGTCGTTCATTCTTAAGCACAACACCAATTTGCAAGAACTATTTGATCATATATTAACGATGGGACTAATAATCACAAATATAACTAAAAATATTTGTTAAATAAATTAAAAATAAAATATCATTTAGCAATGTATTAATACACTCGATTGTATTGTTTGTTACCAAAACGCCTGTCTCTTATATACAATGGAAAGAGCAGTTTTAAAATGTTTGCTGCTTTCAAATATAATTTAATTTATCCCTTTTAATCTAACCTTGCGTGGGCCTCAGGGGGTGAGGACGTGCAGTATCGTTACCCATGGGTCTGGGTCTCTCACTATTGATGAGAAATGCCAGATACTTCAAATATCTCCAGTCGACCGATTTATTATTGTACGGATTAAAGTACGTTTCATTTATAATTTTAAAAGATTTTCACGATAATCCTTCTATTTAAATAAGATGTTTGTTTCATTTAAAAAATGTATACACACACTTTAGTTTAATTAATTATAGTACAGTATATTAATAAAATAACGCCCATAAAAGACAGCTCCTAAAGATTTATTGGAGGGACACAATGGTACACATCTGTTAAAAATAAACCTTTTTTCCAACTTGCTATCGTGTAAAGATATAATAAAGTGTTAGTGTTTAATTGAATCCATGCATTTCATACTTCTAAAATTATAATTTTCTTAATTTGATAATGTCATAATAATATTTTCATTTTACAATTGGTGATAAGAAGACTTTTATTTTAATATTTTACAATTCAACATGTTTTAAAAGGAATTCTTCATCAAACATTTAACTACTCTACACATCCCTCCTTTAATGATATTACCATTTATTCAATTTCGTTATTTTACGAATTGTTTCAATTTTAATATCTAAACATTTTAATTATTAATGGATTTTCGAGTCTATTCCTGTCATCAAGTTCAATAATGTCAGACCAATGCTAGATGCAATAAACCATGACAGTACTGATGAGTCAAAACTAGACTAATTGTTACTAACGGTTTGGACATTGATATATTACTACACAGATTCCAATCAGTTCTCGGGAATTCACCGACACCCTCACTATAGTTAGTTATTTTGAATGAATATATACAGTATTTGTTTTAAACATGTTACTTAGTAAAAAATGCTACGGATATATCATATTTTGTTTGGATAAAAAAAGACATGTGTTTGCTGTAGAACATCATACCACAGCCACAACGTTCTTTCGTAGTAAACCATTTCTCCATGTAACTATTAACTAAATAATATATGTCCGTTATCAAAATTTACATTGAATCCATATGTAAGTTCAATTAATTTATAATAATAATATATTCAACTATATCCTGTAATATTTAACTCTGTTATTATATATTTTATTCTTCAACCTCATTATTGAACCTTCAAAACCACCGTTCCTGTATGGGAGGCAGGGTGGGTGAATACCAAACACGAACAATAGCAATAACCTGACCCCACTCTCCAATTCAAGGTACAATGGCGATGACCTTCCTACCTCACATACTCGTACAATCGTAAAGATCTCCCCCACCCTCCCGTACACGCATAATGGTGATGACCTTCCCTCCTACCTCCCATACACGCACATAGTGATACGTTTTCCCCAACCTTCCATACACGCACTCAAATAAATTGTGTAATGATATATAATAGTTATTATGTACTTTATTCAAACATTTACTGTTGAAATAGCCAATAACTCTGTCTAGGAAATCAATAAATTAACATGGGATCTAGAATAAGCTTTTAATGAGTGGAATTAAAACTATTTAGACTTTTACAATAATATTGATGTATCAAGGCATTTTATTAAAGATATACATTTCTATCAACATATCATACATATTGAAATTATTAAATATTTAATAAGAACTAATGAAATATAAATTAAACAAGTCATTTCACCAGCAAAGCGTCATCAAGCAGCATAACTTTATTTCTTTGTTAACAAACAAGACATAAAATAGCAGATATGGTTATAATATACATATTATTATTGTTTATTTTCAACTATTGGATGATTAAATATTTTTATTTCAAAATACAAAATATATTTAACCTAGCCACAGTAAAATATGTGTAAACGAGTTAGAATAAAATACAATTTTATGAGAATTTGGTTTATGCAATTGAAACAACATACAGGAAAGAAAATTAACCCAGACAGTTTCCATAGTAAAATATATTATTTAAAAAAAGTTTTCTTTATTATATTTCAATATTACGATTGATTTATTTTTATTTGAAATAGAAAAATCAAAACTCTCATCCAGTAATTAAAATATTAATACATAAGATTAAAAGTATTCATCAATAGCACAATAAAATTCAGAAAAGAACAAATTAATCTCCTTGACCACAGAACATTTAATTTTCAAGGCATTAAATTAAGTGAATTTATCAAAATATTTAATTATTTACATCTACAGTATATTTACTTCATTGATGATAGTTCAATTTTGTAATAACTGACAGTAGTTTAATTTATCAGGGATATCCTACTGAACAGAAATAAAATATACATTTTCAATATCCGAGTATAACTTACTGCTTTGAATAATGTACTATTTCACATATGCTTGTTATATCTGGCAATTCCTTTAGGGATTTTGAACCCATGTAAGTTGTTTTCATAAAAAAAAAACAATATTATGTTTAGGCAAAACCATTTCGTCTTTTCTTGTAGAATTATAAGAGATGAATTGCCTAATGTGTAATGTATAGTATTTAGTTTTTTGGAAAAAAGCTTTAATTTGGTCCTATATGCATTTAAGATTAGTCGTTTGTTAATGAAAAACTGTTCTAATTTTGCAAGTTACATGCAAGAAGAAATTTCTAATTCTAAAGTTGAGTCTGAGATTACTATTAAATTTGTATCGTCTGCATATAGACTCATGATATACATATACTGATATTTGGTTTCATCAGCCAAAATTATTATTTATGGCATGCCTTTTATGTAACAAACAAACTACAGGGGCCCCAAGTATAGATCCCTGGGGAACCCTATGTTTAACCTGTTTTGATCGAGATGGATATTTTGATAGTTTTCTTTTGTGGAGATGTGAGACTTATACAAATTGTGTCCTATTTATCTGGTATTACCTAAGCCAGTCCAACTTGGTTTGCATAACTTTGCAATAAATAACTTTGCAATGCTTTTACGTGATATATAGGCTATCAAACGCTCTGCTCAAATGCAGAAAAATTCACGTCACTTTATGTTTTCGGTCTACCGATTCAATAATTGTCTTGACAAAATTACCAGGGGTGTTATTGTGGACCTACTACTCCAAAATCCAGGCTGCTCTTTATCAAATTATTGTTTGATTGAAGGTGATGCAATAACTTAATATACATTACGCGCTCAAAACTTTTTGAAAACGGTAAGAGAGTGATATAGACCAATAATTTGAAATTTATTTTGCATCTCCTCTTTTATATACGGTGATAACTATAGAAACATTCTAATTGTCTAGAAACTAGCCCGATATAAATAAAGCATTTATTATATGCAGTAAGGCTTTACTAAGGCATATATGGCGCTCTTTACTAATCAAGTCGGAATTTCATCATAACTGCTTGAATCTTTATTTTTTAAAGAATCGATAATTGTGATTTATTCTTTTTCATTAAGAGGTGGCCAATATAACGGCGTGTGATTCCAATCTGACAGAATATTCTCATCGTCATCAGGGAGTAGATATGGGCTAGTTTCCTGCACTATATTATCTATTAAATATTCTCATAGTAATCAGGGAGTAGATATGGGCTAGTTTCCTGCACTATATTATCTATTAAATATTCTCATAGTAATCAGGGAGTAGATATGGGCTAGTTTCCTGCACTATATTATCTATTAAATATTCTCATCGTCATCAGGGAGTAGATATGGGCTAGTTTCCTGCACTATATTATCTATTAAATATTCTCATCGTCATCAGGGAGTAGATATGGGCTAGTTTCCTGCACCCTCTTATCTATTAAATATTGTCATAGTAATCAGGGAGTAGATATGGGCTAGTTTCCTGCACTATATTATCTATTAAATATTCTCATAGTAATCAGGGAGTAGATATGGGCTAGTTTCCTGCACTATATTATCTACTAAATATTCTCATCGTCATCAGGGAGTAGATATGGGCTAGTTTCCTGCACCCTCTTATCTATTAAATATTCTCATAGTAATCAGGGAGTAGATATGGGCTAGTTTCCTGCACCCTCTTATCTATTAAATATTGTCATAGTAATCAGGGAGTAGATATGGGCTAGTTTCCTGCACTATATTATCTATTAAATATTCTCATAGTAATCAGGGAGTAGATATGGGCTAGTTTCCTGCACTATATTATCTATTAAATATTCTCATAGTAATCAGGGAGTAGATATGGGCTAGTTTCCTGCACCCTCTTATCTATTAAATATTGTCATAGTAATCAGGGAGTAGATATGGGCTAGTTTCCTGCACTATATTATCTATTAAATATTCTCATAGTAATCAGGGAGTAGATATGGGCTAGTTTCCTGCACTATATTATCTATTAAATATTCTCATCGTCATCAGGGAGTAGATATGGGCTAGTTTCCTGCACTATATTATCTATTAAATATTCTCATCGTCATCAGGGAGTATATATGGGCTAGTTTCCTGCACCCTCTTATCTATTAAATATTGTCATAGTAATCAGGGAGTAGATATGGGCTAGTTTCCTGCACTATATTATCTATTAAATATTCTCATAGTAATCAGGGAGTAGATATGGGCTAGTTTCCTGCACTATATTATCTATTAAATATTCTCATCGTCATCAGGGAGTAGATATGGGCTAGTTTCCTGCACCCTCTTATCTATTAAATATTCTCATAGTAATCAGGGAGTAGATATGGGCTAGTTTCCTGCACCCTCTTATCTATTAAATATTGTCATAGTAATCAGGGAGTAGATATGGGCTAGTTTCCTGCACTATATTATCTACTAAATATTCTCATAGTAATCAGGGAGTAGATATGGGCTAGTTTCCTGCACTATATTATCTATTAAATATTCTCATAGTAATCAGGGAGTAGATATGGGCTAGTTTCCTGCACCCTCTTATCTATTAAATATTGTCATAGTAATCAGGGAGTAGATATGGGCTAGTTTCCTGCACTATATTATATATTAAATATTCTCATAGTTATCATGGAGTAGATATGGGCTAGTTTCCTGCACCATATTATCTATTAAATATTCTCATAGTTATCAGGGAGTAGATATGGGCTAGTTTCCTGCACTATATTATCTATTAAATATTCTCATAGTTATCATGGAGTAGATATGGGCTAGTTTCCTGCACCATATTATCTATTAAATATTCTCATAGTTATCATGGAGTAGATATGGGCTAGTTTCCTGCACCATATTATCTATTAAATATTCTCATAGTTATCAGGGAGTAGATATGGGCTAGTTTCCTGCACTATATTATCTATTAAATATTCTCATAGTTATCATGGAGTAGATATGGGCTAGTTTCCTGCACTATATTATCTATTAAATATTCTCATCGTCATCACGGAGTAGATTTGGGCTAGTTTCCTGCACCATATTATCTATTAAATATTCTCATAGTTATCAGGGAGTAGATATGGGCTAGTTTCCTGCACTATATTATCTATTAAATATTCTCATAGTAATCAGGGAGTAGATATGGGCTAGTTTCCTGCACCCTCTTATCTATTAAATTTCTGAAATAGTTATCAAACATTATACTTTTGGATTGAAGACAATCATTTTACAAATTTTCAGTGTAATATTTACTCCATTGAATTATATTTTCCAAACTAAGACTTAACTATGTCCCTTGCAGTTTTACTAATATTTTCTAAATTTTTTATGTGCTCATTAAAGTATTTTTTTCCTTGTTTACTGTAATTTTCATTTGTTGTTTTTAACTAACTATTAGTATAGCAGTTTCACAAGATCATTGACATTGTTCCTAGTAGATTTTTAAATTCTATCGTTCTATGTTTGTCATTCAGAAATTTGTCAGTAATCCAATTACACCTCGATAAATTTTTAATTTTTATTGTTGTTTTTAGGAAAGCTAGATAAAAGTAATCCCTAAAAATGTTGACAAAAATGGTTTATTTATCACCGTTTGATGAACTGAATAATCGGTCTCCAACATCCTTATCTAACAATGAAATGAAAAATATCATGTTTTCTTTTATAAACTTCCTCTTAACTGAGCTTAAAGTATTAATCTTATCATAAAAATTACATTTGATAGTTTAAGTAATTAGCCATTACTGTTATGAAAGGTATTATGAACCTTCTACTGAAATTTCATTTGAGCTAATGTTTGTAAAACAATTATCCAAATAGGATTCACTACTTGGAGTCACTCTTGTGGGAAAATTAACCAAATATTCCATTAGCTTTAAAGAATCCCTTAAACTTTTTGCTCTTCTAAAACATTAATGTTGAAATCCTCATCTGAAATTAAACTATTATTTTATTTATTTGATATTAACATTTCCAATAAGGAGTACAATATAAATAAAAATTCAGAATTCTTGTATTGTGGTGTTCTATAAATACGTTCCAAAAGAATAAAGTATTTTTTTAAATTAAATTTTGCAAATCGACATTCTAACTGATTTCCTTGAAAAATATGTGTCAGTTTAACACTCATGCTTATGAGTTTTTTAATTTTTTAAGGGAAATACGTTTCCGAATAAAAGTTTTACCCGCGTTAATTACTTGTTAGACGATTTTAGGCTACTAAAACGTTAAAAAAATAAATAAAATAAAAACGTATTTTGGTGGGATATTGTTCTTTTCTCACAAAAGTTGTAAAATTTTCGTTGGAACTTTTTAATACTCCAAGAATCAGACATATTTATTTCACAGAACATAAATATATAGACACTACTATAAGCAGTGCAGGTTAAATACATACAATTATGTTTAAATAGATTGTGGCTGAAATATTTTATTTGTGTGATAAAAACCTAAATATTATTTAAAAAGTGAACACTGCTTAATTTATAACATTACTAGCATTAAACCCCACAATGTTAACTCACCGTAATATATATGGAATCAATAAACTCGTAAATAAGGCGCATGCTCTATTAGCTGTATGAAAGTAAAATGAGAATTTGAGAGTGAGGTATTTTGAAGAATCAATTTATCCCCTTCAAATAAAACTGTGAGAATAAGTGTTAAGACGTGCAATATCATAGCGATGTTTAAGTCTTTCAGGCTTTATGCAAACAGCTCTGAGAAATGGCTATTTTGCTTCAACAAGAGCACTTAGTGTATTGTGTAACACTTTCATTAGTAATTACGGCTAAATGAGATGTACTTACTTATACTAACAGTTTTAAATCAGTTTACTAATCAGTTACTAGCCGTTTATTTAAGTACGTGTGGCTATAATTAAAAAAAGGAATACGATAATGAGGAAGTGTCAGCTGTAAAAAATAAATAAACTTGATCTAAATAAAAATTTCAAAATGCCCCGTTTAAAATTGTTGAACGGAAATTGCGGGAAAACAGCAAAAAATACAAATTGCCACCATTTTAAAATTTTAAATTGGATCACGCTGATTTGTTATAGAATTTGATATCTTAACATCCATAGAGTTTCATAAAGATCGGTTAAGCCAACTCGAAGATAACATTTATTTTATGGATAAAAAAAATGCAGATATCTGTTAAACAAAGCGGTTTAGGAAAATAATATCCTTGATTTACTCTTTATTTTGACCTATATAACCATTTCCCGAAGTTTGGAACTTTACTTTTGGGACACCCTGTATATACGTAATATATATATCTTTTACTGGGTACTCATAACAGAATCTGGTTAGACCTTGATTATTTAACCAATACATCTAATATAACTCATGACATTCATAAATATCGTATTATAACATATTTTAAACATTTTAAATATCCTTTTTTAATGCTTAAATTTATTTCCATTGGTTGTCAAACCTTTTATGGTTTCGCTTAAAAGTTCCTCACGTTCAATAGTCCTTACAGTACAGTTTATATTATTAAAAATTGAACTAACTATTAATGTCTGTGATTAATAACTCTCATAAATATCAAAGATCACCATGAAATGAGTCTTAAAAGCTAATAACTTCTTGAATACAATTGGATACGTTTTATCATTTACATTTCATTAACAATGAGTTGTTGTATAGCCAGCTACACTCTGTGCAAAGTATACAGTAACCAGACTAGAGTTGCGTTTTCTAGTTTGTTCCAACACTCCCAAATCTACGAGTTATGAACGGTGGCCCTTTGTTACATTCAGCGTAAAGGTACGTCATTACTGTGGTTGTTTTAGAGGTGGTGTTCGTTACATGAAGGGTTGTGAAAGAAGCGCTGTTCCATTCAGTGATACTCCTTTCACAGCTGGCTCAAAACTTACACAGGCTTAATTAAAATTGTAACATAATTTTTTAACTCATGGTGCTAGTCACATTTGTAATACTTATCGACATCATATTTTCCATACTACAATTTCAGAAAAATATAACAGGTTTAAACGTGCTGTAATGTGTTGAAATTAAATAGAAATACTCCATTATATTGGTCTTCTTATTGCAAAGTTATGATGTTCCCTTTAAATTTTCCAAAAACAAAGTTAAAGGAAACATATAATAACATTTTCGGGGGATAACATGTAATACCAATGTTATCTACCCCAAAAATACTTGCTTAATTAAGGCATTACGATAAAGTCATGTTACCAATTCACCAATACCACCGATACGTACATTCACTACACTTCATTTGAAATCTGAATTGAAAATGAACTTAAATATCACCTATAACAGCAAACCATACTTAACATGACCTTATAAAGCATATTAAATCATTGACACAAGCTAATTTTGTTAAGAAGTTAGCAAATAAATAGTAGTTGAATTATCAGTAATTTATCTAAGGTTTCATCAATAGAAAAATTTAATTGATTTTAAAAAGTCATTGTAAACATGGGAGGGGAGTGTTAAACGTGTGCAACTGTAATTACCTGTTAGTGCTCAGGGGAGGGGGTTGTAACAGTGAACGTGAGGTGGGTGTTAAGTCACCCATAAATGTCCTATTGCTCACATATCACCTTGTTTTGGTATGTGAATTACAAGTATATGATGATGATGTTCCAACAAGTTATACAACATGCAACATAAGTACAAGTCATGTAACTGACAACAATGTATTACTCTACGTTGTGATTAGATGTTAGTCCCTCCAAGCCACTTCTTTCACTAGTGTTATTATTAAAAAGGCAGATATTATATTCTCCCATTAAATATATTATGTTAATGGATTTTTATAAAACGTTTATCTTTATTCACAGTTATATGAACAGGAAACAGAAAAATAAGAAAAATGGGTTCCAAAAGCATGACTTTAAGTCACTGAGATCTTATTGTTTTAAAATTACATGTGCAAATTATAGGTATATACATCTCACTTTTTGACCAAATATTATTTTTGGCCTGGAGCGTTAATAACTTAAATTTTTTCAATTTTTCATCGGTAATATTTATCGGGTTGTATTCATCACACTATTTTATCGGGTTGGCACTAGTGGCAAATTGCTGTAACCAGCTGCTTGGGTACCAAGTGTTGTGGAGATTATAGGAAATCGGTTCGAGGTTCGGTCCTATTAATACATACATGGCATTCGATCATCGACGTAGACTTTTCTAGAGAACTCTGGGGTGTCCATGTTGGGTGATAGTCAGAATGTGGATATTATGAAGGAGAGATAAATGAGTACAATGCTTGTCAAAATCAGACCAAACCTACGTGGTTCGGATTCCACGTAAATCCGTATGTCCCATACAGATTTACCAGAGGATGAGTCGAACTCAGTTAGTAACCAGACTACAAAAGTAATCCACATTCATGTTATCTTTCATATTCACTTTGAAATACACACCAAATTGAGTCGACGTATCATATCTAAGAATATAAAAATATACTTCTAAAATTTTTTTTCAACCCTTAAAAGCTCTTGAATTCTATATATTTTAAATTAATATATAATTAATTTTAAAGTTTAGTATTAAAATGCTATTTGCTTGATTTAAAAATATATGTATATATATTTATTCATCAAAACAAACATTTAAAACATAAAAGTACGGTAACGTTAAAAATTATATTATTTAAGGTAAGTGGTTTCATTCGGAATACGGGATACAACATAGTATATGCTATAATAATTATATTTCATGTGGAAAAGTATATAAATTAACTATGACTGCATCTAAGGGGTATGTTCACCAGGGGTCCTTTTTCATGCAACCTCTCTTTTTAAGACTGTATTATTTACAATTTCGTTATAAAAATGAACTTTTATTACATATGTGTAAAACTTTAGCTTCATTTCATATTAACATAGAACTAGCGTGAGGTCAGGAATCATTACAACCACTAACTGTACACTACTAATAATTGATTTCCATAGAAATTACTTTTTTTAAGGAACAATCCATTAACTTTTAGTCCTCTTAAAAATTAAAAATTGTATTTCAGAATGGAAGTAAATAATTTGTTCTTAATTAGATAAAGTATTATGCCCTTGTCGAATTTTCTTTATCTAAACAATACAAATGAAAAGTCAAACAGCACAAAATTACTAATATCGATAAGTATAAAATGTACTATTGTTATGGTTGAATGATTTAGACAAACCATATCAGCCACCCTCAAACCAAAGGAACTCACAGAGGAAGACACTTTTTGAATTTAAATGTTCGCTAGTTTTTTTCAAACATTCCGATACGAATCCGTCTGGTCTGGGAATGATAAATGGGGTTTGCTTCAGTCTATAACCATAGTTAAACAGTTTTGTACAAACATTACACTTGTATAGATTGGCGTTCTTTCTTGTAAAAGGGCTTGTAGTTTCTACGCACCCTCAATATGCTAATTAGAAATCTATTTATACACGTTGACACTCCTGAATCAATGCAACTTAGTACGAACTATTTACTAAATAATCATTCAATAAGTATCACATCGAAAATAAAACTATAAATATTCGTTCGATTGAACATTGTACTTGATGTATTTAGTTTATCTAAGGTCGGAAAAACCTGAATGTGAGCCTTAATTGTACAATTGTACCTTGTGTACTACATACAAGTAGATTAATCATCATTTCATATTAAATTTCCAATCAGTAATTTTGTTACTTAGTAAGGTCTGCCACCACTTCTGGTTTACAATACTTTACATTTATATTTATGGCTTCACTAGAGATCCACTAGTGGATCCCAAAATAACTGATAAATATGGATAGGAAATTTGACTTGATTACTTAATCTACATTTATAAATATAAAACCCAAACATAATTGGTTAAAGGGTGAAGGTTTATTAGAGACAATAAGGCTTTAGACCAGGGTTCCTCTCTAGAATTTCATAAAGAGCCTTATTACTTTTCTCAAAATTAGGACTGCAATTACATATACTTGCAGTTATTTGTATGTTTTCTGTGCATACAAATAATACAGTTAATTGCATTTCATCTGTGTCTCTGCTATTAATTTAGTATTTAGTGTATTATAACAAAGACAATCGTAATCATGTTTCGTTGGGTTATAAAAATAACAAAGCGATTGTCACTTTAATAAATCATTGCAGTTCTAAAACTTTTAAGGGACCTTATAAGATTATGTTAAGGTTATGTTAATTATGTTATTATGTCAATTATGTTAAGAGCCACATAGCATCCCGTGCTTTAGACGATAAAACTTTGTAAAGATTTATTCTTTATAGACACTAGATAAGCCTACGCACTTTAAAGGATTTTAAAATATTTTATATAAAAGAGGTAATCCAAGGTAAAATAATAAATATCCCATGACTGACCAATCAATCTTTCTTACCATTTACCAAACCGAGGTGGTTCCGCACTTAGTTTTTGACGTATCGACATTTGTACAAAGTTTCAACCATATAGGAGATGGAAAATATTTTAGTCGAAAAAAAATATAAATATAATGTATGCCTTGCATCGCACGCACGCACGCACACGCACGCACACACTCACGCACACACGCGCACGCGCACGCACGCGCACGCGCGCACGCACACACACACACACACACACACACACACACACACACACACACACACACACACACACACACACACACACACACACACACACACACACACACACACACACACACACACACACACACACAAAGGACACCACTTACCATATGACAATGCACTTTGACATTAGAAGTATTTTCAAATAACTCTAGCGTAAAATGTGAAAAATAAAAGTGAATTACGATTTGTTAACATAATTTTTTATTATTTAAATAAATATAATCTGTTCTGTATGGTAGCCTACTATTTTCAACACCTTAATTAATGTATTTCCAAGTAAATAATGTGTACACAACAACATTAAACTTATAATCTCTGCCCTTAGGTAGCCTCTAACAGGGGTCTGTGGTCATAGCCACAACGAGAGCAGATATTGTTTATAAAATCAATGGCTTCGCAAAAACATTTCTTTTTCACGAATGGTAGAATGTGAATGCAGTGCACAATACCATTAAATGTACCCGCTTGGTATACCGTGTTCAAGGCTTGTGTGTAAGGTAAAACGCTAACGGTGTGAATGCTCTTTGAATATTTTAAAAGTTTTGCCTCGCCTTAGTCCCAATATATGCTCGCTCCCTCTTGTTCTCTCCTTAATATGAACAGGTACATGATTTAAAGAATAACACCGAACATTTTTACTGTTTTCTAAAATAACTTTAACATTTGATATTTAAAGTTGAAATATTTTTGTTAATATTACGGATGTATATAAAACGTAATTATTAAAACCAATCTATAAATTTGCTAAATAAAGATGTTTATAGTCATTATATTTTCTTATATATTTGAAGGTTCCATCATATAAATATTCTCTTCGTTTAAATTTTAATGCCTGTTACTGCTTTTTATTTTCTCCCGTATACGTTATCATAGAGAAAGTATTGTTTTTGTAAAAAAAGCTCTAACAAGTTTGTCTAAAAATCCATTGTCCAAAAATCCTGAATCTAAAAAAGTGTCTTCCCTCTCGACCAAGCAGATCTTAGATTTATGCTCCTGGAGTATCAAAGAATGGGTTACGTCAACAACAAGTATTGTTTTTCGTTTTATAATCATGTTCAACTCTTAGATAGAGGTCATGCTGTTAAGAAATATAAAACAAATTACACGGTATTTTAATTACAAAGATAATCTGATTTATACAAAGATTCATTTGTCAGATGAATTTCTTTTATGGTAGCTAGAACAGATTATGTTGTTTTCATTAAAGTAAGAATGATTTTGCAGTATTTTTCAGGCATCTGAAGACAAAGTGTTTTGGAAATTGGTTTGAAGAGATATTGCAGTTGTTAGGTTTGCCAAATAGCTAACATCAATAAGACACTAAAAAATCGTATTTTTGTATAAGAAGGCAACGTTTACACAATCTAGAGGTCTAATTTACTGAACCTCAGATATTGTGTTGTCAGTATGAATGTGAATATTTAAATTGAATTCTTAAATAAATAAATATATATATTTATTTATTATATATATATTATTTATTATATATATATATATATATATATATATATATATATATATATATATAAATGTTTGTAATTTTAATGTATGTTAGTATAAATATTAGAATTTAATAATATTTGATAGGAACACAACTGTTGTTACTTGAATTGGAAATCATTATACGTTTCACCCACCGTTATCAATAAACATGAATCTTTATATTAATACTCGCTTCTATTGTAATAAAAACTTAATATTTCAGTTATTCAATAACATTTTACATTTATCTGTAAGGTAATAAAATAATGATTAAAGAATTGAGATAATCATAAATCAGAAGCGTAACAATATTTTGCGGTGAATATTATTGGAAATGGTACAGTATAAAACAATAAGAGTGGCTCTTCCCGAAGGAGTTCCCGTGATAGAGGCAGGGAAAGTTTCAACTACCTGTCTCACAAAACTATTAAAATCACATGCTCTAGGGAAATATTCCCACATGTATTTATTACTAAAGATAAAAATATTGTTCTATATGCTCATTAGACTTTTAGATATTCTATTTATTTTTATTAAGTTTAATTGTTGTTATTTTTACATTTTGCATGATTACTCTTTGCAGTATAAAGTACGATTGGTTTTCTTGCTAACTAGCAAACATGTTCGATAACACCAAGAATTTCGGTTTTCAATTATATTCGTTAAACAAATTGAAATAAATTAATGGAGTCCATATTTATGGATGATTTATTTCCTAACCGCAAAATTTTTATAACCTTAAGATTTTGGGAAGCTATGGTTCAAAAACGTAACTGTACACGGTCCAGTTGGCTAAACCATATTTACAAAATCAAGCCTGTTTTCTGAGAAACAGGGTTTGAAATTTTATTTTGAAATTTGAAGACCATAATGGTATAAAACTTAATTCCTTACCATGAAAAATTTGTCAGAATTAAAATTTCATCAATATTTGATACATTAGAGAAAATTAAGTTCAAGATCTTAATTATCTAATTTTCAGTTGATATAGACCTTAAAGACACAAACCATTTCCTGAGATAACAGAATATAGCTAACAATTATTCTGTAATAATAATGAGATAATTGTTATCCAGGGTACACATGTAGAACATTGTAATCACAGGTACATAATTTTTATTACATTTGGAGTTTGGTTAGGCCCAATGGTTTTTAGTTGCATTTATATAGATTATTTATTTATAATAAGCAAAATGAATAGGTTAAAATCATAGGAATCACGAGACGTTGTTGAACAAAACATTCTGAAGTAAGTAAGGTCAATAGAGTGACTGCACTGATAGTATAATTTGATTATTTGACATTGAAGAAGACAAAAATATTTTACAAAGTAGAATAGTATATAAAAACGTAGACGTGCCTCGTTTATCATGTTTCGGCTAGCTGAACCTATTATATATATATAGTTTTTAACTGTGTTTTTGTTTATTATTTGTGTGTGTGGAGCGTTATGTTAGGAATAGCATTAATAGTGTCAGGCAAGTAAGTTGGGTATTCAAAAGAATTCTTCTCCTTCAAGATGTGAATTTAATTCATGAAATTGCAATTAGAATTCTAACGCAATTTGATTCTTGAACTGGAGACGTATCCGTCAGGTAATTAACCATTTTTAATAAATATAAAAAACTAGTATGAGTATTAACCCAGTATATTGTTTGTATTCTGAACTCTACTAAGTAACGATGTGAAATAAATAAAATGAGAATCTCAATAACTGTTTTGAACTGGACATGATTTTCCTACCATGACCAGTTAGCATATTCTTTTCTAATCGTTAGAATAAACATTTTATCACTATTTTTCACGTAAGGTAAATAAGTAATAATTTTTCTTGGAAATTGTTACAAATTTTACATTCTGTGATCGAACTGCTTATGCTATTTATGGAATATACATGGAATATCGTTAAACTTAGAAAATAAGCTGGATTGAATGTTATCTATCATTCAATACTAATTGGTTTTGCTAGGGATAGTAACTTTAAATATTATTATTTATTTTTATAAAACAATATCATATTTATTGAACCATATGTGAGAATTTTAATTAGATTCATGTTTATTGACAGTTTTTCTGGCAAATTAATTAAT
This sequence comes from Stictocephala bisonia, assembly GCA_035578905.1. Taxonomy (NCBI): domain Eukaryota; kingdom Metazoa; phylum Arthropoda; class Insecta; order Hemiptera; family Membracidae; genus Stictocephala; species Stictocephala bisonia. The sequence goes on from JAQJVL010001306.1 coordinate 201,106, forward strand.
TAATTCAGATATGATTATTATTTTATCCAGTTTTAGGCTCTATAGTTTTGTTATATATTCTGTTATATCACAAATGGGTTTACCTTTCAAAGGCCCATCTGATTGATATTGTTAGACAAACTTAAATAGTAAAAAGTATAAATATTGCTATGTCAATAATTAAGATATTCTTTTTCCCTATAACATAAAATCAATGTAATTATTCCAAACTTGTTCTACTATTATTTAACTCCGATTACTATAGTATTAGAGCATTTCGGTACCTCCACTTGTGGGTACAAGACCAGTTAAACCTACAAATGACTATACAAACAGCCCAAGTTTCTGGTGTACATCACAGAAATGTTAGTGTTAGGTCCCTCCAAGATAATCCGGTGTATTTAACTACGAGGAGCATAAACATTTAAATAGCTGCTGCCCCTCTCAGGGGAGAATAATACATTCAAGATCCTGTGAGAGAGAGACGCGGTTAATGGGATGAGACCACCGGGGGGGAGGGGAATTATACAGATTAACACTTGAAGCTTGTTTCAGGCCGTAGTTTGTGGTTGTTAGTTTAAGTTAACTAAGTAAAATTACTTCATATTGGGTAAACACATACGTTTTACAAACCTTAAATATCCTTTTATCGAAAAAATCTGACTATTTTATTAAATAGGTAACTATCAACACTTCACGTAAAATTATGTGACAACTACATGTAACACAAAAATAAATTAATACATCACACACACACACACACACACACACACACACACACACACACACACACACACACACACACACACACACACACACACACACACACACACACACACACACACACACACACACACACACACACACACACACACACACACACACACACACACACACACACACACACACACACACACACACACACACACACACACACACACACACACACACACACACACACACACACACACACACACACACACACACACACACACACACACACACACACACACACACACACACACACACACACACACACACACACACACACACACACACACACACACACACACACACACACACACACACACACACACACACACACACACACACACACACACACACACACACACACACACACACACACACACACACACACACACACACACACACACACACACACACACACACACACACACACACACACACACACACACACACACACACACACACACACACACACACACACACACACACACACACACACACACACACACACACACACACACACACACACACACACACACACACACACACACACACACACACACAAAGCACACCACTTACCATATGACAATGCACTTTGACATTAGAAGTATTTTCAAATAACTCTAGCGTAAAATGTGAAAAATAAGAGTGAATTACGATTTGTTAACATAATTTTTTATTATTTAAATAAATATAATCTGTTCTGTATGGTAGCCTACTATTTTCAACACCTTAATTAATGTATTTCCAAGTAAATAATGTGTACACAACAACATTAAACTTATAATCTATGCCCTTAGGTAGCCTCTAACGGGGGTCTGTGGTCATAGCCACAACGAGAGCAGATATTGTTTATAAAATCAATGGCTTCGCAAAAACATTTCTTTTTCACGAATGGTAGAATGTGAATGCAGTGCACAATACTATTAAATGTACCCGCTTGGTATACCGTGTTCAAGGCCTGTGTGTAAGGTAAAACGCTAACGGTGTGAATGCTCTTTGAATATTTTAAAAGTTTTGCCTCGCCTTAGTCCCAATATATGCTCGCTCCCTCTTGTTCTCTCCTTAATATGCACAGGTACATGATTTAAAGAATAACACCGAACATTTTTACTGTTTTCTAAAATAACTTTAACATTTGATATTTAAAGTTGAAATATTTTTGTTAATATTACGGATGTATATAAAACGTAAGTATTAAAACCAATCTATAAATTTGCTAAATAAAGATGCTTATAGTCATTATATTTTCTTACATATTTAAAGATTCCATCATATAAATATTCTCTTCGTTTAAATTTTAATGCCTGTTACTGCTTTTTATTTTCTCCCGTATACGTTATCATAGAGAAAGTATTGTGATCGTAAAAAAAGCTCCAACAAGTTTGTCTAAAAATCCATTGTCCAAAAATCCTGAATCTAAAAAAGTGTCTTCCCTCTCGACCAAGCAGATCTTAGATTTATCCTCCTGGAGTATCAAAGAATGGGTTACGTCAACAACAAGTATTGTTTTTCGTTTTATAATCATGTTCAACTCTTAGATAGAGGTCATGCTGTTAAGAAATATAAAGCAAATTACACGGTATTTTAATTACAAAGATAATCTGATTTATACAAAGATTCATTTGTCAGATGAATTTCTTTTATGGTAGCTAGAACAGATTATGTTGTTTTCATTAAAGTAAGAATGATTTTTCAGTATTTTTCAGGCATCTGAAGACAAAGTGTTTTGGAAATTGGTTTGAAGAGATATTGCAGTTGTTAGGTTTGCCAAATAGCTAACATCAATAAGACACTAAAAAATCGTATTTTTGTATAAGAAGGCAAAGTTTACACAATCTACAGGTCTAATTTACTGAACCTCAGATATTGTGTTGTCAGTATAAATATGAATATTTAAATTGAATTCTTAAATAAATAAATAAATATATATATATATTTATTATATATATTATTTATTATATATATATATATATATATATATATATATATATATATATAAATGTTTGTAATTTTAATGTATGTTAGTGTAAATATTAGAATTTAATAATATTTGATAGGAACACAACTGTTGTTACTTGAATTGGAAATCATTATACGTTTCACCCACCGTTATCAATAAACATGAATCTTTATATTATTACTCGCTTCTATTGTAATAAAAAATTAATATTTCAGTTATTCAATTACATTTTACATTTATCTGTAAGGTAATAAAATAATGATTAAAGAATTTAGATAATCATATATCAGAAGCGTAACAATATTTTGCGGTGAATATTATTGGAAATGGTACAGTATAAAACAATAAGAGTGGCTCTTCCCGAAGGAGTTCCCGTGATAGAGGCAGGGAAAGTTTCAACTACCTGTCTCACAAAACTATTAAAATCCCATGCTCTAGGGAAATATTCCCACATGTATTTATTACTAAAGATAAAAATATTGTTCTATATGCTCAATAGACTTTTAGATATTCTATTTATTTTTATTAAGTTTAATTGTTGTTATTTTTACATTTTGCATGATTACTCTTTGCAGTATAAAGTACGATTGGTTTTCTTGTTAACTAGCAAACATGTTCGATAACACCAAGAATTTCGGTTTTCAATTATATTCGTTAAACAAATTGAAATAAATTAATGGAGTCCATATTTATGGATGATTTATTTCCTAACCGCAAAATTTTTATAACCTTAAGATTTTGGGAAGCTATGGTTCAAAAACGTAACTGTACACGGTCCAGTTGGCTTAACCATATTTACAAAATCAAGCCTGTTTTCTGAGAAACAGGGTTTGAAATTTTATTTTGAAATTTGAAGACCATAATGGTATAAAACTTAATTCCTTACCATGAAAAATTTGTCAGAATAAAAATTTCATCAATATTTGATACATTAGAGAAAATTAAGTTCAAGATCTTAATTTTCTAATTTTCAGTTGATATAGACCTTAAAGACACAAACCATTTCCTGAGATAACAGAATATAGCTAACAATTATTCTGTAATAATAATGAGATAATTGTTATCCAGGGTACACATGTAGAAAATTGTAATCACAGGTAAATAATTTTTATTACATTTGGAGTTTGGTTAGGCCCAATGGTTTTTACTTGCATTTATATTTATATAGATTATTTATTTATAATAAGCAAAATGAATAGGTTAAAATCATAGGAATCACGAGACGTTGTTCAACAAAACATTCTGAAGTAAGGTCAATAGTGACTGCACTGATAGTATAATTTGATTATTTGACATTGAAGAAGACAAAAACATTTTACAAAGTAGAATATTATATAAAAACGTAGACGTGCCTTGTTTATCATGTTTCGGCTAGCTGAACCTATTATATATATATATATAGTTTTTAACTGTGTTTTTGTTTATTATTTGTGTGTGTGTGGAGCGTTATGTTAGGAATAGCATTAATAGTGTCAGGAAAGTAAGTTGGGTATTCAAAAGAATTCTTCTCCTTCAAGATGTGAATTTAATTCACGAAATTGCAATTAGAATTCTAACGCAATTTGACTCTTGAACTGGAGACGTATCCGTCAGGTAACTAACCATTTTAAATAAATATAAAAAACTAGTATGAGTATAACCCAGTATATTGTTTGTATTCTGAACTCTACTAAGTAACGATGTGAAATAAATAAAATGAGAATCTCAATAACTGTTTTGAACTGGACATGATTTTCCTACCATGACCATGTTAGCATATACTTTTCTAATCGTTAGAATAAACATTTTATTACTATTTTTCACGTAAGGTAAATAAGTAAGAATTTTTCTTGGAAATTGTTACAAATTTTACATTCTGTGATCGAACTGCTTGTTCTATTTATGAAATATACATGGAATATCGTTAAACTTAGAAAATGAGCTGGATTGAATGTTATCTATCATTCAATACTAATTGGTTTTGCTAGGGATAATAACTTTAAATAATATTATTTATTTTTATAAAACAATATCATATTTATTGAACCATATGTGAGAATTTTAATTAGATTCATGTTTATTGACAGTTTTGCTGGCAAAATAATTAATTAATTCAGATATGATTATTATTTTATCCAGTTTTAGGCTCTATAGTTTTGTTATATATTCTGTTATATCACAAATGGGTTTACCTTTCAAAGGCCCATCTGATTGATATTGTTAGACTAACTTAAATAGTAAAAAGTATAAATATTGCTATGTCAATAGTTGAGATATTCTTTTTCCCTATAACATAAAATCAATGTAATTATTCTAAACTTGTTCTACTATTATTTAACTCCGATTACTATAGTATTAGAGCATTTCGGTACCTCCACTTATGGGTACAAGACCAGTTAAACCTACAAATGACTATACAAACAGCCCAAGTTTCTGGTGTACATCACAGAAATGTTAGTGTTAGGTCCCTCCAAGATAATCCGGTGTATTTAACTACGAGGAGCATAAACATTTAAATAGCTGCTGCCCCTCTCAGGGGAGAATAATACATTCAAGATCCTGTGAGAGAGAGACGCGGTTGATGGGATGAGACGACCAGGGGGAGGGTAATTATATAGATTAACACTTGAAGCTTGTTTCAGGCCGTAATTTGTGGTTGTTAGTTTAAGTTAACTAAGTAAAATTACTTCATATTGGGTAAACACATACGTTTTACAAACCTTAAATATCCTTTTATCGAAAAAATCTGTCTATTTTATAAAATAGGTAACTTTCAACAATTCACGTAAAATTATGTGACAACTACATGTAACACAAAAATTAATTAATACATCACACACACACACACACACAGACACACACACACACACACACACACACACACACACACACACACACACACACACACACACACACACACACACACACACACACACACACACACACACACACACACACACACACACGTGCGGGCGCGCGCGCGCACGCACACACACACACACACACGATTATGTAACAAAGTAAGTGTGGTTAGTAATTTCAATACTGAACATCGTGTTGTATTATGACTAAGAATATTAATTTATATAAGTTTTAGGAGAGTGATTTTTACATGGTTTTGCAAAGAGTCGTATACCAAATGTAATGTTCTAATTCCAGATAATGTTTAATATTATAATTAACTCAAAAAGGGCGAGTGTAATATGTTTTCAGTCTCAGTTTACCAAACGGTTTATAAATTTTAAATAATTACTAATGCTACTATTTATTGAAATAAGAACTAATATTTATTTTAGGATGATTAGTACCTTACCTTTCGAAAGCCGTCACACTTTCAGATTGAATTGAACTAAATTATGGTTGATAAGTATGGTATCCTTTGAGAGGAAAAGGCTGTACTCCGTGGAAACAGGCTGAAACTTTAATATTTGACTTTCTAAATATTTTTTGAAAAGTAAAACATAGAGGATTGATAAGCATGTACTAGGGTTATTCTATAGATAACTATAATTTTTGAGTTATTGACAAGTTACTCACATAGGTATTAACTATATTACTAATGGTATTGTGTTATTAACTAAGGTTTATTCTCTTCTAAATATTTGTATGGAATCTAACAAACTTATAAGTGAAAAATTAATCATAAAAATGTCATAACCTAAACAATCAAGTTTTTGTTCACTATTTCTTGTGATATACTAGCGAGACTTTTAATATTTCTTTATGGTCCTGTAAAATATACGCATTATGTTAAAAAGACAGAGTTAATTTGTACAACATGATTTTCATCGGTACTCAATAAGAGTTATTATTACAATAATGTTCCTTAAGCTACAGGTTGCTACCCGTAGCTTAAAGTGTGTACATTTTAGTTCTCATTTTCCTAAGGACGGATGGCTTTTCATATATTTGCTGTAATAGTCAGTTCCTACTTTTGTAAGGGCTGGTGGCCTGCCGTAATTGTGTTGTAACGTAAGCCAATCAGCAGTTACTAGGTGTTCTGCCGTAAGTTTGTTGTAGTGTGAGTGACTGGTCAGTATAAACTAGTTAAGGGACGATAGTTTGCTGTAAATTGATTGTAATGTTTGTGAATGGTCTGTATAAACTATATAAGGGATGATGGTTTACGTAAATTGATTGTAATGTTTGTGACTGGTCAGTATAAACTAGGTAAGGGATGATGGTTTACGTAAATTGATTGTAATGTTTGTGACTGGTCAGTATAAACTAGGTAAGGGATGATGGTTTGCCGTAAATTGATTGTAATGTTAGTGACTGGTCAGTATAAACTAGGTAAGGGATGATGGTTTGACGTAAATTGATTGTAATGTTAGTGACTGGTCAGTATAAACTAGGTAAGGGATGATGGTTTGACGTAAATTGATTGTAATGTTTGTGACTGGTCAGTATAAACTAGGTAAGGGATGATGGTTTGACGTAAATTTATTGTAATGTTTGTGACTGGTCAGTATAAACTAGGTAAGGGATGATGGTCTGACATAAATTGATTGTAATGTTTGTGACTGGTCAGTATAAACTAGGTAAGGGATGATGGTTTGACGTAAATTGATTGTAATGTTTGTGACTGGTCAGTATAAACTAGGTAAGGGATGATGGTTTGACGTAAATTGATTGTAATGTTTGTGACTGGTCAGTATAAACTAGGTAAGGGATGATGGTTTGACGTAAATTGATTGTAATGTTAGTGACTGGTCAGTATAAACTAGGTAAGGGATGATGGTTTGAGGTAAATTGATTGTAATGTTTGTGACTGGTCAGTATAAACTACGTAAGGGATGATGGTTTGACGTAAATTGATTGTAATGTTTGTGACTGGTCAGTATAAACTAGGTAAGGGATGATGGTTTGACGTAAATTGATTGTAATGTTTGTGACTGGTCAGTATAAACTAGGTAAGGGATGATGGTTTGACGTAAATTGATTGTAATGTTAGTGACTGGTCAGTATAAACTAGGTAAGGGATGATGGTTTTCCGTAAATTGATTGTAATGTAATTGACTAGTCAGTATAAACTAGGTAAGGGATGATGGTTTGCCGTAAATTGTTTGTAATGTAAGTGACTGGTCGGTATAAACCAGGTAACGGATGATAGTTTGCCGTAAATTGTTTGTAATGTAAGTGACTAGTCAGTATAAACTCGGTAATGGGTGTAGGTTTGCCGTAAATTGTTGTTGTTAAGGGCTGATGGTTTGTCGTAAACATTCTTATCTCCATTAACGCTTACTGTCACTAAAACCTCCTCCGTCTTGTTTAAAAGGTCCAAAATAAAGACCTTATTTATTCTACAGTTTCACAATTACTACATGGCTAGTTCACAGACAATAACAGCGGCTGCATGCATTTATCTTCATTTAACAACAATAAAGAAAAGGAAAGGAGTGAGAGATGTTGGTGGCAAGAACATTGTCTGCACAGAAGAAATGGTGGTACAGTATTACTCTGACTCTGAAGTTTCGGCATGTAATCGGTAAATAGAATAATTTTACCCACACGTCACTAAAATATATCTTAATATCACAAGACTTGTATAACCCTCGATAAACACTATGTATCTTCTTCTTTGCACTCCATCGCTGGACTTATTACAATTACTTTAAGCCTATTAAAACTACTTACAGCAAAATATATTGCTACTAAACTTATTACAGCTAATAAAAAATTAACTTATAAACAACACATACAGTAAACCATGTAAACCACAAGTGCTAGATGTAGCTTGTTGCGCTGATTTTGTATTGTTAGGGAAGGAAGTTACGGGACGATGTTACGAACCTGCCACACACTACCGAGCCGAGCGCCGAGCCGTAACATTCCTTTGATGCATAGGGGAAAAACCAACGACTAATAGTTTGGGGCTCTGCTCGCCCAAATGCATGCCAAGACGGAGCTCGGATCCACTACACAATACCGTAACATGTCAAAATGTGTTACGGTTCGGCGCTCGGCTTGGTAGTGTGTGTCGGGTTTAAGAAAGCTACCTCTGGTTCTTTTTTCTCTGTGGCTTAGTTGCTTATGATATAAAAGGATCCTAATTTAGCAATACAATTGATTATTGGTAAATGGCTTTGAGATTCAAAGACCCATAATCAGTCCCGTGGAAATAATACGTTTGTATTCAAATGTCTTAACCAGTATTTTTAGCTAAAGAAGTTCATTGATCTTAAATTAAAATTAATACAGTACTGTTTACAATATTATTTTAAAGGTAAAAAAAAAAAATATTATAATCAATTGTTTTGTCAAGTGTACACATAACCTAATATAACAGTTCAACTCAGTCAAAACTATCTCATGACTGTGAGGCAGATTGGAACTGACTAAGAGTCTACGGACATAAACTTGTATCCATATAATTGATTATTATTACTATTAAAAGATCTATCAATTATGTAACCCTGGTGCAGCACTAAAAACATGTTGGAGAAACATTTTCCTCGAAGAGGAAGCACGAGGAAAATGATTTAAGTATTAACTAAAACCTTAAATGGACTTTCACAGGGTGCTCTGTGTTGTTTACTACAGAGTTACACATCCGCAAGGGGAGTGATGTACTTTTTGGTAAAAAAATTGATTATTTTTTTATTGCATAAAACGATTCTCTGTTTCATGCTAATTAAGAAAATATAGACTATACTTATATGAGTGTATCATAATATTATCAATAAGAAAAAAATAGTTTTATAAAGTCTTGCATTAGTTAAAGTGAAAAATTTGCCTGGACGCGAGTACACTACTTAGTGATGTTTTGTTGTACATATAAATACTATAACTTATAGATTACTCTATGGTTAGTAGCAAGTGTATGTGACAGATGACATTATTTTACAGATAATATTGTTGTTTATTTCACAGCTGTTGCTAGGTTATGTTGTAAATATTGTTTACTTGTACAAAGTGATAGAGTTTTGTGTAAGTAGATTGTGTTTTTAGTTGCAGTTGTTTTTGTTGAACTGTGGTGATCTAAGAACTCACAATGCCTAGAATTAGAAAGTTTAACAGTTCCAACAAATTCAAAGGAAACAGGTATTCTTCCAATAATGAGTCTACTAGCCCTAAGTCTAATTCTCCCTCAAGTATAAATGAGAGTAGGTCTATGCCTAATATCTCATCTAGTTCAAAGAAACTAAGCAGTAATCAGCTTCCTAAGGACCTGGGCTTTGTAAATAGTGATGTAAATATAATTTTAACCTAGGTTTATTGTCCAACATACAAATGGAAGGCAAGCATGATGAAAACTTCTCACCAGGAGAGTTTTAAGGTAACTTTTAACTTTGATTGCTGATTTCCGAAACCTTGTTTTTTAGAACAAAGGTACAATTTTCTCCTAAATTGTTTGTTCAAAATGCCTGAAATTTTTTCTGGAAGCTTATTAATATATTATTAATAGAATGTATTAGAATAGTTTATATAAATATAAAAATAAAATTTTTATTAAAAAATATATATACTATTTATTTTTTTAAATCTTTAAACTTTTTTAAAATAATATAACATTTTTATTTGTAAAGATTTTTTGTTAAAACTATTATATTTTGTCTGTCATATACTCTGCAATATGTGGTAACAATTTCAGGAAAATCCATTGAGTAATATTAAATATATTGGTACCTAACTACAAGCTGATTTTCCCATTTAAATAACATTGCGCTTCTAAAAGTGCATCACTCCCCTCAATCCACGTCACGTAACGATAAGCCATGTGAATAAAAACACTGTTCCGTGTTAGATTGATAGAGCACATACAACGAAACACTGTTCCGTGTTAGATTGATAGAGCACATACGACGAAACACTGTTCCGTGTTAGGTTGATAGAGCACATACGACGAAACACTGTTCCGTGTTAGGTTGATAGAGCACATACGACGAAACACTGTCCCGTGTTAGGTTGATAGAGCACATACGACGAAACACTGTCCCGTGTTAGGTTGATAGAGCACATACGACGAAACACTGTCCCGTGTTAGATTGATGTTTTAGGTTGATAGAACACATACGACGAAACACTGTCCCGTGTTAGGTTCATAGAGCACATACGACGAAACACTGTCCCGTGTTAGGTTGATAGAGCACATACGACGAAACACTGTCCCGTGTTAGGTTGAAAGAGCACATATGACGAATAATAAAATTGCCTAAAATGGTCTTTACAACTTAAAATTTATGACTGTGAAACCATCAGATTGTCTACATTTATAACTTTGTGTGGTTTAGTTGGGGTGTATAGTTAAACTAACAAATTTTAGATTTTTTAGGAATATATGTTATTGATAATTTTAGATATTTAAAATTTATTATATATATATATATATATATATATATATATATATATATATATATACCTATATAATATTGAAGATCATACCTAACATTTCTTGACAACATGAGGTGACTTGAATTGCTTATAAATATATTAGCACTATGGCAATAACAGTTAGCCTACCTACAAAAAAAGGACTACGTAAGATCTGTTAATAGAAATAACTCCTTTTACGTACATCTGATGGATACAGACATATAAATAAATTTTATGTCAAATATAAACATAAACACTAAAAAAACATGTTTATTAACATTGTCAACATTCAAATTAGTGAAATATATTGTTTGCAAGTTGTTGTGTTAGATCTTTGCAACTGAGCATTGGTTTAAAACTAATCCAACTTTTAAGAAACAATGTCATCTAAATTGAAGTGATAGTAACAACCTAACCTAACAATTCTTAATTTAGGCCTAATTTGTGATTATATTAGTTTTGATGTAATAAGACGCATGAAGAATAACTGGAAGTTAAGATTAGAGCTTCATTATGATATATTGGGAAAACAGTTTGAATTCAGTTAACATGAAACGTTTTGTAGATATTTCGGAGGCGTAGATTTATTAAGAACTAACTCAGTCTTTTATCAGTATTAGTATCACATTATGTAGGTTAAAATACTTATTTCCTGGTTATGGAAATTATTTACTGTCAGACCGGAAACCTTGTGTTAATTTAAAAACATAAGAGGCATATGGAAACCTCCAATATTATATAATAATTTTATTTTTATTTTTTATTTATTCATAAGACGCCGATCGTCAAGATATGGGCGAATATGGATTTCGATTGAGTGTGATGAGTGTAGATGAGCGAATGTAGTCGTTGTTACAAACTAAGGCCGACTATTCCTTAGAAAGTGTCATTAATTAATAGCCCAATGACAAATGAACAGCCGGTGGTTATCAGCTGATCCTTCTCAAAATGTATTGACTCTGATTGGGAGTAGACATAAAGGGACAGTTTGAGACCCACTTTTCTGGCCTCTGATTGGTCGAGAGCGGTCACGTGACTTGTCCAAGATGGCGGCGCAGTGGTACCAACCCCCGTGGGAATTTTCCCTCCCAAAATTTCCCTCAAATTCCTAAATTTCCCTCCAAATTCCCACATCATACTATATAAAATACACTCTTAACCTAACTTTTTCCGTGTTATACTATATAAAATTCGCTCTTAACCTAACTTTTTCCGTGTTATACTATATAAAATGCAAAAAAGATGGCGGTCTTTACACTATAATAAATGCTTTTGGGTATTCCTCTGTGGATTATTTCATATATACACTATAATAATGCAATATTTCATACACTCTATGTGGCTGGCGCGCATGCGCGAGGACTTGTGCTCGGTGGACAAGCGCGTTACGTCACCACTCATACAGCGGCTGCGAAACTCGGGTATAGGACTCCGGGCGCCAGGCTGGTTTTCCTAGCGCGACACTCAAGGGCGGGCATGCGTGGGAACTACCAACAGCTGTGCGCGGGTGACGCATGCGCAGGGAATTGCTACATTAAACAGCTGTGCGCACCTACCAGCGCTCCTAGCAGCAATTTCCAAGACATAAATATATATTTAAAAA
>JAQJVL010001307.1:0-213520 GCA_035578905.1 Stictocephala bisonia
CTGAATGGCGCGTCGGAGCCTGGCTAGGGTTGCGCAGTAGGCTTCTGAGTTAATTGTCATTCCTCGCAGCATAAAGTCCACTAGCAAAACACCGCCCCTGTCCCAGAACACAGTTGCCATGACTTTGCGTTGCAACAGCGTTTGCTTGGCTTTGACTTTAACCGGAGATGTTGTGTGCCGCCATTCCATGGACTGTTGCTTTGATTCAGGAGTGATATGGGATACTCATGTTTCATCTCCTGTGACAATTCGACTCAACATATTGTCTCCTTCCTCGTCGTAGCGGGTCAAGAAAGTCACAGAGTTGTCCAATCTCTTTTTTTTGTGATCCTCAGTGAGGAGTTTGGGTACCCATCCCGCAAAATTTTTTAAGTAGGTTTTCTGACACAATTTTGTACAGTACTGACCTGGACACTTGAGGAAATTTCATAGAGAGAGTGGTTATTGTGAACCGTCGGTCCTCATGAATTTTTGCGTCAACTGCAATAACTAAATCTTCCGCGATTAAAGAGGGCCGGCCTGAGCGATCTTCATCGTGGACATTTTTCGGCCATTTTTAAAATCTCTGACCCATTTTCGCATTTTACCTTCACTCATTGCCTTGGCACCATACACTTCACAAAACTGATGGTGAATGTCAGCAGCCGCATGTTTCTTGAAGTAAAAAATCGAATCACCAACCGAATCTCACACGCTGCGGGCGATTCGATTACCTTAAACATTTTAAAGTTCCACAGTAATGCGTACAGGTTAACTACAGAGCTGCAACTGACATGAAGTTGTTCGCTAGGAATGCCGGGAGGCGGGGTGCACGCTCGTTACGGCAGGAATGCAAACTACTACCGTGTACGGGGCAACTGCCCTTACTTAAAAAACAGCCCTCATATAACACTATTAACAAAAAACTCATTAAAATCTTTTGGTTCTATACTACATGGTGACTTTACAGGTTTAGTATTTATTTACATTTGCACTATCATTAATAATCCTCCAAGTTGTTTTTGCTTTATTTTTAGAGCGGCTTAGTAAATTACTATTATATCTATACTTTGCAGCTTTTATCTCTAGCCTAACATTTGAATTACTATTTTTTCAGAGAAAATACAGCTATCTAACTTTTCCTTCACTACACAAAGCTCAGGCCCATACCATGGTGTTTTATTCTTATTCGTGAACAGTATTTCTTATTTTTTTTTTAGAGGAATAGCATAGTTTACAGCCCACAACAGACATTCAAGAAAATTCTGAATTTGGTACAAGTAGGCCTTTGTACTAATACTAATTTAGTGTATTAGTAAAGAGACACTTTCCTTGTTTCTCTCTTGCTTTTGAAATATAGTTACATGGCCACATGCTCTATCTATTCAAGAGTCTTTCTATGGGAAGTCAACCACGGCTTGGACAGGTCACAGAAGGTAGCTGGTCTATTCTGTGATTTGTCCAAAGCATTTGACTGTGTCGTTCATGAAATTCTATTTTCTAAACTTTCATTTTATAATCTCTCTCAAATTTCTTTAAAATGGATAAAATCATATTTAGTGGATCGGTTTCATAGAACAGCCGTTTTCAAAAATAATACTCACAACTTTTCTAATTGGAATAAACAATATTTGGGTGTGCCCCAGGGCTCAATAATGGGACCACTTTTGTTTTTAATTTACATTAATGATTTGCCTTTCAATCTGAATTCAAAATTGATTCTTTATGCTGACGACACAACAGCCATATTAAAAGCAAACAGTCCAAATCATTTACAAAATTCAATAAATTGTGCGTTTGAAGAGCTAAATCATTGGTTCACTGCAAATGGTTTAAAAATAAACTGCTCTAAAACTCAAATAATTAATTTTAAAACCAATCAAAATACGGAAAATTTTGAGTTATTGATCAATTTCGATGGACAAATTGTGGATCAGGTAAACACAACAACATTTTTGGGCATCCAAGTGCAAAACAATTTAAAATGGGATGCATACATAGACATTTTGTCTAAAAGACTAAATACAGTCTGTTTTCAAATGACAGTTTTGCAAAATGTTACTGACTTAAAAACTAAAATTATTGTATATTATGCTTTATTTATCTCCATCGCTCAATATGGTATAGAATTTTGGGGTAACTCCTCCAATGCTGAATCAATTTTTAAAATACAGAAAAAAATTCTTAGAATTATGACTTTCTCAAACTACCGTTGCTCATGTAAAGAAATATTTAAAGATCTAAAATTATTAACTTTGCCATCACTTTATATTTTACAATGTCTGTTGTTTATAAAAAGAAATTTAAATTTTTTCATGACTGAAAACCATCAACACAAATATTTAACTAGGTATCGAAATCATTTCCAACTGCCCATCCACAGATTAACTTCACTAGAAAAACTACCTCATTACATAGGCAAAAAAATGTATAATAAATTACCAAATGCTTTGAAAGCAATTGAGAGAGTTGAAATTTTTAAAAGAGATATTACTGAATTACTCATAAGCAAAGCCTACTATAATATTAATGATTTTTTAAATGATGTATTTTAATTGTTTTCAACAATATTTGTATATTTAGTTATTAGGTTGTAGTTTTTACTTGTAATGTTGACAATTTCACCTGTTTCTCCAGCTATGCTGGTTCATGTAAACGTTTTGTGAAAAATAAAGATTGTCTATTGTCTGCTACAGGACGTCATATTGGATTTGATTCTCCATAAGGCCAATGTTTAATTCAAATAAAGATAACAGCTTTATTTTTGAACTTACAGTTTTAAACTTACGGTGTTTTGAAAAAGGAGATAATTGTCTAATGTTCATTTAGACACTCACACTATAAAGCATGTTAAAAGTTTAAAAATGCGTTAAAAATATATAAGCGTGAAAAGTTTTCAAGTTAAGTAATGATCAACTGCAAAACGTGGACGCAAGCTACTGATAACCGGCTTTGCCTGATAGCCAAGCGAAGAAGAAGCGTCAACTGGCTTGGATTTTGGGACTCTTCAAATCACACAAGGTTTGGGGTTGGATCAGCGAGCACTAAAGACCAATAGAGGGGCCACCTCCAATTAACAAGCATTACGGGATGTGAAGCCACGCCGCCGCCGCAACTGGTAGTATAGAAACGGCAAACCGGCCTTGAAGACGCAGAAATTGTTAATGCGCGGTTATTAAATATATCGTTATTTGACTTAGATAGGATTTAGATAAACTTCTGAAACTTGGCATGTGCATTGAGTGTTAGTTTGGGAAGGCATTAGTGCAAATAAAAATATTAATTATGAGTTCCTTATATTTAGTGCAATTAATTAAAGGTTAGTTTTTTATTTGAATTTAAAATCTTGACTTCACAAAGTTAGTCGGCTGCCAAAATTTTTATTTTTTGGTCAGAAACGTGATGTAAGCGGGAAAGTTCAAGCCAAATAGCTGACGATCTTTTATCAGATTTTTAAAAATTTATCCGACTTATCCTTTTTTTTAGAAATTTAGGTACAGATATCGCAACTGTCGCGTTGGCGCGCTGGTCAAACTGCTGCCCGGAGCCTGACACCCGCTCAGTGCTACCTTTCTTATGCTTCGCGTTGCCTAGTGTTGTATTGTATAGTAATTATTATTTTTATATAACTAACACTATTATGTTACAGACCATAGTGGTTTTCACAATATGTCTTATATCGTGTAGTAAATAACATTTTGAATATTAAACCCTGGTTATTTCATTCTTTCCTTCTTTTCTTTCATTCTTTCTTCAGATAATATTTTGGATTGGAGTTATAGGTTTTTTTCAATTATATGAACGAATGAATTTTTATACTCTTTTTATTTACAACAATAATATATAAACATAGATAGCAAACTGATATAATAGTTTACAACTTGTTATGTAGTCTAAACATCTCAACCATTTTTTTATAACATTTAATGTTTTAATATCATATAATACAACAAAAAATGTATTTAAGATGTGATTGACAGTTTACAGTGAAAATATATTTAATTATTATTGACCCATAAACGTTACTGTTTTAGTCAGATAGTTTCTAATCTTAGTTTTTAACATTGCCTCACTGTACCGTTTAGAGTAGTGGTGCAATCGTACAATGAAATACTTTTTGCACAGTGCCTTCATCAAGAGAACTAAATGGTTGTTTTCAGGCTCCTGTTCTAAGTGGTGTTCACTATTTGGAAATAAATAAACTCTAATACATTTTCTTAGTACTGCTGCAGTCATCACCTCAGGTAGGTTCTTGACTGTGGTAACAGTACCTGAATTGATATGGACTTTAACTACTGACTCGCAAATCAAACAAAGTTTAACTGCGCCCTCAGAAGGCTGGACAAGGCCACCTCAGTTTTTACAATGAATCAAACTGTTGGCTGGTGAATTATGACTAACTAAAAGTTCAGAACAACTGTTACAGAAAATTTTGGATCGTACAGATTTTACTACATAACCTGCTATGTACTCTACAATGTCACGGGTAATGTTTGAAGTACAGCGCACGATTTGAAAAAACTCTTCGTCTTCAGCTGTTTTGCCTTGCTAGGATGTGTACAATTCCTGTTCTTCATCTTCTAAACATCTCCAGCCCGGTGTTGAAGAATTGATGTCATCTGTTTCATTGGTCTGTTGGTTGGACGATGCTTTATTTATACTGAATATCAAAGTCTTGTTTAGTATAAGTGCATTTCCCGTGTTACTTTCTTGTAGCTCTCTATGTAACAAAATTCTTTTAAATGAGCTAGTAAACTCTCGGCATGTGGGATTGTTGTTGTGTCCTCCGCTAGACCGAATGTACCCGAAAAGGCGGTCTAAGTGGTCCTGGCTCACTTTATATAGTGGTAAATACTTTAGTGGTCCATTTTCTGTCTTCACAAATTCATCATACATTGCTAAAGCACTGTCTATACATGCAATGAAACCAAGAAATCCTGTTTTCCTCTTTGAAAGTAGTATAGGCATTCCAAGTTTATCCTTTAGTTGCGAAATGTATGTCTTGGTTTTAAGGAGTATTTCGGAATGCTTCCTTATATTGCCTGGGTACAAAGCTTGTTTTCTATATTTCGCTTTAATGCTTCTTGAATTGAGGATGTCAAATAGCATGTCGAACTTTCACAAAAACTCTATCGTAGCTGAGCAACCTTCAAAACCTTGAACCTTATTTTTTAAAAGGTAATCAAGTGAGTCAGCGACAGATGAACTGAACACTTGTGCAGCCAGTTTCACTTTCATCTTTTGCTTGGTATAGTTGATGTGAGCATTTGTAAGCCTATTTCCAAGATGAAGCCCTTCTTGTTTTTGGAGTTCGTGCAGTTGTGCAATTTACTTCCATTCTATAGGGTTGTTTTCAGAATCGAAAAATACTTTATAATCTGCCAAAGTATTTATTACGAGTTTGAGAATATGGCAGGGGTCCAAGAAGAAGTTTATTCGTTCACCACTGCTGGGGTGTGGGAACCAATGCACCAAGTTCTTGGGATCCATACAACAGCCCAAATTATTTGCCATGGCAAGATTACATGATGTGCCGTCACAGGTTAGAGAAGCGACTTTGATACCAGAATCAGGAAGAAGTCCTAAACACTGCTTCACCAAGCTACTAAGCTGTTCTCCACTCGTAGAAGCTACAAAAAAGTGCCCTAAAAGAACTTTCCATGATGAATTCATTGACACGAAATGGAAGACCAATGCTTCTTTTGCCATTGGGTTGGAATCATCATTGTCAACAGTACCGGTATTGCCCACGTTTACAGTACCGTGAAAGCGTTTACCCTCCCATTCCAGACGATGCTTTATGGACATGCAGTCCAACATTAATGCACAAATAACAGGTTTGTTTGTAATATTACTGGTGTGCTCTTTCAATGCTCTGAAAACTTCTGATGAAAATCCGGGTTCAGCATCAATACTACAATACCAACGTCTTAGTGTCCGTGGGTGTGGCAATGCCGTATTGAATGTTTTCCTAATAAATAAATACGCTTTCGGTGATAGGAAATGAAGAGTAATTGCAAAACACTTTAATCTTTCATCATACTCTTTTTTTTAAGTTTGGATTTAATGTTTTCTGCACTGCCCTGTTAACTAAACAGTCCGAATTTAGTGAAATCGAGGATAAGTGATTACACTCCTCTTCTTTAAAGTTTAGTCTTTTCTTTAGCGTTTCTAGTATATCTTCAAGCTTTGCCACTTTTTTTATGCAGCCTTCTTTTCTTTTGCTGTAAGCATTTTACCCTTTGTTTGTACTTGTTAAGATTTGTCTTGGTTTTTGTTAGTTCAATCTTTAATAATTTCTTATTTGGTGATCTAGTAATTTTTGGAAAGCTTACCTCTGGTTCAAGTTTTCTTTTTATTGTTTGACGTTCTGTAACATGTGACTCATGCGGGAAAATGACAGGTACTGCTCCTTCTCGAATCTTCACACGGCCCAGTGATCGATCAATGTCTTCTTCCTTGAAGTGAGATGAACATATCCGACTGTGTTTTTTGGGTTCCCAGTCCTTCCTCTTGACGGCGTTGACCCACCTCTGTCGTAACTCGGCATCAGTTGGAAACCTGTACGAAATTAGTAGTATTTAATTTTTTATAAATAAACAAACCGTTTGTAAAGAGTTAGACCTAAACAATAAACAAAGACTGTTTTTAATTTAAGGTACAATTTTTACAATATTATTTATTTAATATAAGGCCGTTTTTATACATAATGATCTTTACACGCTTTGTTAGATAGGGTATAACTGGTTAATACCACGCACTTAAGCTAAATTTATTTTTATATTTTGTATCAAAATCAAATAGGTAACCACCTCATTTAGTAGCAAATTTAACTATCTAAAAAAGACAAGCTCCGTAATTTTATCACCCTACGAATTTCAATTGTAAAATCCATTTGACAATAGTCTAATAGTGCACGATACTGTCCCAAAGACCAAGGTAAAACTGTGCACAAGTAAGGGAATATTTTGCACTATTTTTGGGGGCAAAGATTAATAAAAAATATAAACATTTGTAAAAATAGTTCATATTGATAATGTCATGCTAATGTTAACAATCATGTTAACAGGTTGGGGGTTGAGCGTTGGCAATCCGCCTCGTAAAAACTAGCTCGTTACGTATCACCAACAAAATGCTTTGAAACAGGACTGGAACTTAAGGAATAAGACCCAGCTTTGCATAATGGAATTGAGATTTGGAACATGGAACGTTCGAAGTTTAGCCATACCAGGTGCAATAGACATTCTGTCAAAGGAGCTAGAAGAAAGAAACATGGATATTGTAGCACTTCAAGAGACAAGATGGCCTTTGGCAGGAAGAGTTAATACCAAAGAGTATGTGATATATTATAGTGGCTGTGATTATAATAGATACTACGGAGGTACCGGTTTTGCGGTTAAAAGAAAGTGGAGCGAAGCAGTTTTATCTTTTAATCCTTGTAGTGAAAGACTATGTACAATAAGAATTAGAGGAAGGTTTTCAAACATATCGCTGGTGAGCATTTATGCTCCCACAGAGGATGCTGAAGAAGATGATAAAGACAGATTTTATGAAAATCTGGAAGAAGTTACCAATGACCTTCCTCAGTATGACCTAAGGATGATAATAGGAGATGCAAACGCCAAAATAGGGAAAGAGAAAATATGGACTGCCGTTGCCGGCAAGGAAAGTCTCCACGAAACATCCAACGATAATGGAATCAGACTGTTAAGTTTCAGTGAAGCAAGCAACTTCAAAATAATGAGTACAATGTTCCCCCACAAAAGAATACATAAAGAAACTTGGGTATCACCGAATGGACTCGTAAAGAACCAGATTGACCACATATTAATAGATCAAAGGCATAAAACAAGCATCCTTGATGTACACAGTCTAAGGAGCGCAGAGTGTGGCTCGGACCATAATCTTGTCCTCATAATAGTTTTTCAAAGAATAGCAGTAGGGAAGAAAAAGGGACAAAGACAAACTGATATTTATAAAATAGATAAATTAAAGATAAAAGAAGTGGCGGATAAATTTAAACTAACTCTTAAGAATAGGTTCCAAGTGCTTACTGACCTAGAAGCTAAAATTGAAACAAGTATAGAAGATAGATGGATTAGTCTGAAAAGTGCTATACAAGAAACAACTATGGAGATATGTGGAAAAAGGAAAAGGAAAAAGAAATGTCTGGTTCGACGAAGAATGTGAGAAGAAACTGGAAGAGAGAAAAGATCTAAGGAAAAAATGGCTACAAGAACAATCAGAGGAATCAAATCAGAGGTACAGAAGGTTTCAAAACGAAACAAATAAACTGTTAAGAAAGAAGAAAAGACAATATATAAATAGTATAATAGGCAAAGCAGAATCTATGCATAGTGAAAACACTAAAATATTTTATAAGACAGTAAAAATGTTTAAGAAAGGATTCCAACCGAACTCCTTTGGGATTAGGCTTGAAGGAAAAGTCATTGTAGAAAAACCTAAAGTCCTAGAAATATGGAGAAAATATTTTGACAATCTATTAAATGTAGAAAACGATTTTACAAACAATAATAGTGACTGTGTATTCCTAAATGTACAACCAAAAGTAGAAGAACCAAGTATGGAGGAAGTAAAAAGGGTAATAAAAGAGATGAAAAGTAACAAAGCACCTGGCGCAGATGGTATCAGTGCTGAAATGATAAAGGCAGGAGGTAAATATTTAATTACGCAAATCCATAAGCTGTTATTACAAATCTGAAAAGAAGAATACGTACCGAAGGAATGGGAAGAAGCAATAATAATACCACTTCATAAGAAAGGCGACAAACAGAACCCAGAAAACTACAGAGGAATATCTCTTAAACACTACCTACAAAATCTTCTCCAAAATTGTACTTAGAAGACTAGAAACCTACACCAATGAAATTATAGAAGAACACCAAGCTGGATTCATAAAAAGCAGATCGACCGCAGACCAAATTTTCATTCTTAAACAAGCCATTTCAAAATACTGGGAGTTTAACAAACATTTTTTTGGAATTTTTATCGATTTCAGCAAAGCCTATGACAGTTTGTGTAGAGAAAAGATATGGGAAAAAATGGAAGGTTTCGGAATACCAAGGAAAATAAATTTGGCAAGGCTTAGTGTAAATAACAGCAGATGTAGAGTAAAAGTGGAAAACGACTACACCACAACCTTTGAAGTTAAGACAGGAGTGAGACAAGGTGATGGCTTGTCCCCTATTCTTTTTAATATCGCATTGGAAGGAGCATTAAAAGAAGTAAAGAAAACTAATATAGGGATAGAAATAGGGGATAAAATATCAGCTCTGGCCTTTGCAGATGACGTAGTTTTGTTGGCAGAAAGCAAAGAAGATCTGAAAATTATAACTGAAATTTTAATTAAAGAAACCCAAGAAGTTGGACTTAAAGTTAGCAATGAAAAAACTAAATGTATGTATTTTGGCCGAAATCCTGACAACACACAAAATTTTACAGTAGAAGGAAACAATTTTGAAAGAGTAGATGAATTCGAATACCTTGGTACAATAATTAGCTCTAACAACAGTGAACACACAGAAATTCAAAGTAGAATAAACTCAGCTAACAGAAGCATGTTTGCTCTAAATAAACTTATGTCATCAAAACTTTTGTCTTACCATACAAAAATTAAAATTTACAAAACAATAATCAGACCAGTAATTCTCTACGTAGCTGAGTCATGGATTATCGACAAAAACACAGAAAAAAAGCTGATCACTTTTGAGAACAAAGTACTCAGAAAAATCTTTGGACCCACAATAGAAAACGGAGTATGGAGGCTGAAGCACAACAGAGAAATTAGAGATCTATTCAAAGAACCAGACATTATAGCAGAAGCCAAGTGCCGACGTTTGCAGTGGGCGGGGCACGTAATGAGAAGAAATAATAATACTATGATAAAACAAGTGTGGAAAGAAAACCCTGACGGTAGAAGGCCCCCTGGACGTCCTAAGAAAAGATGGAAGGATCAAGTGGTCATTGACATGAGTAAATTAAGGGTCAATGAAGAAGATGCAGAGGATCGTGAGAAGTGGAGGCAAATTGTTGATGAGGCCAAATACCACCTTGGGTATCAGTGGCCATGGGAGTGAGTGAGTGAATGTTAACAATACCAAAAAACCTCTCATTACTAGGAATAATTCATAAAATTAGTAATAATCTGTTTATGACTTGATCCATCTCAATCTAAAAACCATTAAATAACAGACACAGTTATTTTATTGACTTTTCAGAATAAACGATACTGAATTTAGAATTTTGCATTTATCTTGCTAACCATTAAGTTACATTTCAACGACATTTAAATTCCATTTAAATGTCGTCCAACATTTAAATTCCATGAGGCAACAACGTGCACCCTGCCAAATAACGACGGTAGGCCTACGCAAATTTCTCAAACTTAACCTTGAAACAGACAACTTCACGTGCTAGTCTTTTATCATGTTAAATAAAATATTGCGTAATTGATACATGAGCTTATCAAATCAGTCAGTTTAAATAAGAAGAACATTGCATAAGGAATTCCTAAATTATACAGACATAAAACAAGTAAAATTTTGACAAAAGCACCAATTATGTTTTGCTAAAGAGCCATTTTATACTAGTGAAATCAGCTTTCCAGACACTTTAGGCCTACTTCTACTTGCAATTAGCTTTGTGATAAAATTTTGTTAAACATTTTCATACCACATAAACCTTATATAATTAATAAAAATTTATTTCCACTACAATATGTAATAATTCTCATCTGTGATAAGAAATGCCTTCAATCTTCCCATTGTTGAAGCAGCCGTAAGCAATACACCCAGTGGGCATATTAAAAAACTACACTTTTAATCAAATCAATGTATCTTAAACACACTAGTAGACTACAGTAAGAGAACACAGGTGAGTGATGCTAATAAGGCCGGAAGGGGCAGCTGGACTACCACTACTGTGCTATTTTTGCACTACTGAGCGCGCGACCACTGGGTGACTCATCCTTGGTGCTCGGCGTGTTGCCTATCAACGCCTTCACTGGTAGTATTTGACCGGCTTCACCTCCAGCCCCGCATGCCCTCTCTATTGGTCTTTAGTGCTCGCTGGGTTGGATGGATGGACGACAACTGGTCTTCTGACAGTCGACCGAGTTCCAAGTTGTTCCAAAGTCAACATTAGGTAGAAGTTGTAAATAGAAAGTAATTTTTTAGTAAAATTCCACAAATTTAATTTTCATTAAGAGCGCTTTCGCCGGTTTACAACCTAACCAATTCCATCAAAAATATACAGCAGAAAAATCAGGTAGAAGGTCAGAGACTCGATTGTAACAAAATGTTCACTAGAGAAGACCGTTAAATGTGTTGGTTATTTAGTGGTTATTGCTCATATTTTATCGTTATTTAGTGGTTATTGCTCATATTTTATCCTTATTTAGTGGTTATTGCTCACATTTTTTCATTATTTAGTGGTTATTGCTCACATTTTATTGTTATTTAGTGGTTATTGCTCACATTTTATCATTATTTAGTGGTTATTGCTCACATTTTATTGTTATTTAGTGGTTATTGCTCACATTTTATCGTTATTTAGTGGTTATTGCTCACGTTATATTGCTTAGTTTTTATGGACTAATGTTGACTTAAATTGTAATTAATACTAACTAAAGAGATCATAAAACACGTTTAGTTATGTTGAATTTATAAAAACAGTAAAACTTGTTTGGTCCGGCATTTGATAGTTTGAAATTTGTTATAATCTTGTGTTGTTTGAGTCAACTATAAACTCGAAAAAACCTCAAAATCACAACGCAATGTATGCAAACTGCGTATCACTCTGCTCATCTTATAATCAGTCGATGCCAAACGAATGTGATGTAAATTAGGAATATTCGGAAAGCCCAGGGTGCACTCTTTTATTCTGATATATATGAGGACACGATTTTTCTTTGTTTAGTTTGAAGACAGTCATTCCTTGTTATGTATTTTGTGTGTTGAATAGAGCATTGTTTAGTGTATCGAGTTATAATAATATTTTTATTCTGCCTGAGTTATTATTCTAGATGCAGGCTAGATTAAGTAAGCCTTTTTCAATTTGTATAACTATTTGCGTAGTTCTGTAACAATTTTTCAAAACTACGGAAAGCAGGCAATGAAAATGGTAAACTGAAACGTAAACACATGATTCTTAATAATAAATAGAAAAATGTATGTAAAGTATATTTTTTTAAATTATTATGCCGTAAATGAGGAATAAATGTAATAAGGTAGGCCTTATTAAGAGTGCAGAGGCTGTCGACCATGTTGGTTTTAATCCCATAAGAACAATGTTATTTTCAAACTGGACATATGATCACAAGTATATCCAAATTAAAAAGTTATTTTTAAACAGAATTTTTCCAACCAAATTACATTTCATCTAGAATGAAACTGCACATTGGAATTGCGCTGCGAATTCCTGATTAGTTTTATAGACAAAAATACTTAGTTTGAAGTTTTTACATTCACTTATTTTTCAAAATTAGGCATATGTATTCCAAATATCAAAAGCAAACCCGATGCGCAATATGATAATGTTTAAAATGACACCTCATACACAAATTTTGGTCAATAAATAACGAAAAAATATGGATTCGCAAATAAGATGTTCTTATGGGATTAAAACCAACATGGCCAACAGTCTCTGCAGACTCTTAATATTGAATTTTAAAATGTTATAATTCCACTATATTGAAATCAATAAATTAATCTATTTGCTGATTGACATTCATTTCTCTATATAAATATTTCTCTACAGTACTTAAAACTTCATTTAATTTTATAGAACGTCAATATGTAACTCTACATGTACAACACTTTGGTAGCTTCATTTCCTAATTATAATAATTGATTTTTGTTATTCATATATCGTTGATTTATTAATTACTCTTAATTTATAATTAGTGTATTGGAGAGATAGGACATCAGCAAACTTACCTTAAAAGACAAGTTCACTAACACCAGAGTAGTAGTAACAAACACAAAATAAACACAATCTCACAAATTTTCTATACCACCGAGTACTATCTATCTATGTCCTATCTCTCCAATATAATAATTCCTGGCCTAGTGCCCTTTAACCTAATCTTAATTTATAATAAAATCTCAATAGTCCAGGAACCTCCTTAATCCGGCAAGCATTAAGGTCCCGAAGGTGCTGAATTTAAAAGTTCCACTGTATATTAATTAAAGCATTTAATATCCAACTTTATTTTTAAGTTTGAATAAACTAATAATGAAACAATGATCCCTAGAATTGCTGGTGTTACAAGTGCAAAGGTTTCATTTGATTGCTGTTTTTTTTTTATTGTTACCACACAAAAACTTATGACTTGTTGAAGTTATGGTTGTGTTATCCATTTGTTTCATCAGTTAACAGATTTACTCAAAATTAAAATCTAATATTTAAACTATTGTACATTAGAATTTGCTTAAAAATAGTTTTACAAAATTACATAAAGGTTGCCTTGGGGTTACCTAAAAGAAAGGCTCAAGCACATTCTACATGGCAATAAAAAAGGTTTAATGCAATTTTTTTAAACTCTGTGATGAAGTTTACACTGGTATACTTAAGTAAATTTCACTTGTTGATTTGCCTCATTAAGTTTAAGAGGGCTCCGGAGTCAGGTTGAAAATCGCATTTTAGTTTGGCGAACGGCCACAGGGAGCGGTGTTTAGTGCAGTACGTTGTCTGTGTTGGTAGTTGGCGTTTTAGGCACTAGGAGCGCTTCTTGGCTAGGCTGACAAGGCATTTATTTATTGCTCGGCCGTTCGCCCCTTGCACCATCACTTCACTTTCTTTCTAATCTTTTATAGAACAACATAAGGGAAGGGACGAGTGACTGACACCGCCAGTCAACAGGGTTGTCTGGGGCCTTCCGCGGTCCGTTTGTCCTCATTCCTTCGGTAGTTCACAAAATTAGAGTTTGTGATATTTAAAATATTTACAAGTAACTGACACAAACGAATGAAACCAATTTATAAAAGCGAATGACTAAATGTAAAACTAACAGAAAATAAAATAAAAATAATTTAATGACACATTAGTACACATGTGAAATGAACGAAATTAATTAGAGTATCTGATAATTTAAATATAATATAGTATGATGACAAAAATGGCGTGACAAAAATATTGATTATGCAGCTCAATATCATCAAACCATTTTTCAATTACAACTGAAAAATGATAATAGAGTCCTTATTGCTTATTAGTCATTGTATGAATAACACAAATTACTGCAATTAAATCTTAACAAGCCTTACCTTTTATATTTTTAGTGGACTCAGGTTTTTAAAATATTGCACACGTTTTTAATATTTTAATCATTTAATATTATAACACAAATAATATTAACAATATTGTCTTCATAAAAACACAAACATCAAACTGTAATCAATCTAACTTCTACAAAGCTTAAGTAAAAAGGATATTGTAATTAATTATTAACCCGCGAATAGCAATAGCATACATTCATTTAGTACTACCTGTTTTAAAAATAAGAGTAAATGTTGCATCAGCATATAATAATTTAATCAATATGCACTATAGTCGCTATTACGTTATTAAATCTATAAAATGATATAAGTATTTTTGTAAATGACGTACATAAAAATACTGATTTGCACCCTGACTTCGAAATGATCATTATATCCATTCCCATGTCTATGTCTTATCAGTAAACGCTTATTTTGTTTACTTTTCACGAGAAAACAAGATTACCGTGTTTCATGAAACTTTTTATTATTTTACTTGTGCACCTGACGATTTTCAAAAACTCATATAGGCCCCTAACGGTATTTTATTCTGTTTTTAATTTATAAGTACTTTTATCCTACATTATATTCAGCTAGTATATTTTTTCTTTTTTGAACGAGTATAAACGATAGATGCGTTACATTGCCAACTTCCAAATGAATACTAGATAGAAAACAACACAGCTCTAACGTTATTTCACCGTTTCACAACTACAGACAAGCGGCAAGTGTAGCCTACATCGCGCATGTGTTTAGGTTATACTTTGTACGCAATAATTAAAAACCCAATGTGTCATATTTCGTTTGTATCATTCTACAATAAAGTAATGTGTAGTTATATTATCGTATGTACTTACTGTATTTGTAATTAATTTGTTGTCTATATCCAACGAATGAACTCCCACTACCGTTGGAATATCGAACTAACTCTGCTTGGAAGATGAAAAGGTTACCGTCCTGTTGGGTTGATAGTTGATACGTGGTAGTTTGTTTATCTTTTGAGTCAAGGTCACTCTAGAGTCACAAGCCTGAGTCCTAGCTGTTGATTGGTAAGCCTACGGTTAGTTGTAGTTCTGTCGGTGTTGTAGACCTTAATTGTTTTCATATTGAAATAATTTGACAGCGGATAAAACCTTACAAAACTATAGGAAAATGACTCCAAATAACACCATACTTTGGTTATGAAACCTGACTGTACTACTAAACATGTACTTTATAAATGAACGGAACGAGTTTAAAATTACTTCTTTATTACATTAAAAACAATATCACCCATTCCTTAGCTATTATTACACTACAAATACACCAAAAGGTATAGCATTACACGATCATTTACTATTACAATATTAATGACTAAACAAATTCTTATTGAATATCAATTATAAGAAACTTAATACAACTTATTTAATGACGTATTACAAAACTAAGTTTAAAATAATAATATAAATAACCCAGTTATACCGTTATAGTAGACAACAGTACAGATACAACTGACACAACTTATTTTTCTAACTTTTACAGTTACGATTTCCTGTTTTCAGACATGGAACACCTAACTAAATAAAATCATTATATAACCAACATACCCGGGCTCTAGAAAATGTAAACTGTACATACAAGGAGAATATAACTAAATATTGAACACCTGAAAAGTAAGTAAATAATAATACTATACAATAAATTTAGATTATGAATTTAGAATGTGGATAAAATCTTAACCTAATACAATTTTAAAATAAATAAATGTATATGCTAGCCTATTATAATGTAACAAGATACAAGGAGCCTAGTAAGGCATTCATGTGTTTGCCTGGTAAGGTCTTCATGGGTTTGCCTAGTAAGGTCTTCATGGTTTTGCCTAGTTAGGTCTTCATGTGTTTGCCTAGTAAGGTCTTCATGGATTTGCTTAGTAAAGTCTTCATGGTTTTGCCTAGTTATGTCTTCATGTGTTTGCCTAGTAAGGTCTTCATGTGTTTGCCTAGTAAGGTCTTCATGTGTTTGCCTATTAAGGTCTTCGTGGTTTTGCCTAGTTAGGTCTTCATGTGTTTGCCTAGTAAGGTCTTCATAGATTTGCCTAGTAAGGTCTTCATGGTTTTGCCTAGTTATGTCTTCATGTGTTTGCCTAGTAAGGTCTTCGTGGTTTTGCCTAGTAAGGTCTTCATGGGTTTGCCTAGTAAGGTCTTCATGGTTTTGCCTAGTTATGTCTTCATGTGTTTGCCTAGTAAGGTCTTCATGTGTTTGCCTAGTAAGGTCTTCATGTGTTATCAAGTAATGTCTTATTTACGTCTTATGGCTCGTCTGCTATAATTCATCAATCTGACGATTTCCGTATTTTGTAACGCGTTTTCCTGTTTTCAGAGCACGGTGTTTGAGAACACTGTACATAGCTTGAATTTTATTTTCTGTGATCACTATATCACTCAGTAAGTCATTAAAAAATCAAAAATCTAGAGAAAACCGTCTTCTTTGGTGATTGATATAATTAAAATTACGATATCTTGATTATAAACATGTTTTATAAGAAAAGGGTCAGTAAGAGACTCATAACAAATCTTTATTGGTTGCAGGGACAGTAATTACAAGTTTCGTAGTCTAAACTGTTTCAATACATAATCGAACCTCGCTCACGATCAGTTGGTCAAGGCTAGTAACACTTGTGACTGGAATTTTTGGATGCCGCCGCGCTACCCTCTTGGCTTTGTTTCGTACATCCGGTATGGGTTGTAAATCTGTGAAAGTCTGTCGCCAAATGTTGCTGCGATGACAGGGTTCACACAGTTTATGTTATACAACGGTACATATACACCTCCAGATAAACATTCTCATACTCCTTTACATGTAACATTATTATTAATTTAAACTTTCCTAGCACCACAGACATTTTGTCCTAATTATTAATTTCAAATGTTAATAATCTGAGAATAAGTTTGTCAGATACAATTGTAACATATATTAACACAAAGAATTGTTACATAGTAATCCGCCAGCCTCGATCATTACAGGTAGAAAATTAAGTAAATACCTTCTAGCACTGTTTTATTTTTACTTTAATGTTTAAAAAAAACTAATATTGTAATAATATACAATAATAATGATCTTGCTACTTTCAACATTAAAAAACTATATGTTTCATATATATAACTATTACATTTATATTACTGAATAAAAAAAAATGCACATAAGGAAATATTTTTACTATAAAGAACTAAATCTTTACTATATGTGTTATAGTACTAGATTTAAACACAATTAATTATTATGTTCATGTAAAAATGTATTCACATAAGATAGAAATCAAGCATTATGTTTTAAAATATATCAATGACAGTCTGACTCCTGGCGTGGAATAGACAGGACTGCAGAGTGCAGACTACAAACGAAGGTGCAGCGCTCTGTGAGGATATCTCTGAACTTCTACCGCCCGATGAGTAACATCTACATGCAAACATTTTTTAGAATTGCCAAAAATAACTACTAACAAATTATTATTTTTTAAAAATCGAAGTCTCCCCGTACTAAAAATAATAAGGATTCTAATGATGCAAAAATTATATTTTTATCACAGTAAATAACGTTTTAACTAGTAATTTCAAATTAGTCAATTATTCGTAGGTTTAAATGGGAAAAACGTTCTCTTAAAACTCAATTTGTAACAAATATAAATTATTAGCCTATTGTTTAAATTATATACCTCTAATAATAGTAAATGACTCGTAGATTCGGGCTACTTCTTCATTTTTCTCAAATAACCGTCGGTTAGGCGGTAATTAAGAAACTAAATATTTCTCCCATGTTAAACGGGCTGGAGTCAGAGCGCGGCGGCCGGCTTCTATCCGGCCCCCTCTTAAGGACTATTATCTCCTACTTAAAACCATGTGACTGGATGATATCTGTTTTTATGTCCTATCACATTTTGTGATTGTCAATATGTTAAAAAGCTTAACAGTGTTGCAACTGAATGTACCAAAAAACCAAAATTAACCTTGTTCAAAAACGTGTAAAATGTAGTCTGGTCATAAATTTACTGCAATTATGTATTAAACTTTTATATATAATTTATAAAATATCATTGCAAATACACCAAATAAGATTGAGACTCCAACAATCAAAACAGGCTTCTCGTAGTTCAAGTTGTATACTTTTTCCACTATGAGCCGGACAGTTCCTGCTAGTTTATCTCGTTGCCAGCACCTGTAAAAAAAAAAAAAAAAAATAATGACAGACATGAACATGAAACCATATACAGTAGAGATTCACTAACTGACATAGAGTAATCCAACATTTTGTTTTAACCGACGTATTCGTCTCGTAACAGCTTACTGTCATAAAAATTGTCGGGATATATAGCAGAACTTGCATACAATGGAATCAATCTTAACAGAGGCCCATTATGGTTTTAGAGAACCAGGATTGTTTGGGATCTTACATGATGTTTTCTCGCTAGTTTGGCAGTATCGCTTATCCATTTCAATTCAAATCTTTATTGTAGTGAACAATTAACAATAATTGCATTACAATCGTCAAGAATAATACTCTTTATATAAACTAGTCACATGAATAATAATTAATAAATAGATACACAACAATAATAAATAAAATTTAACATTAGAATATTACATATTTTGTTAAACATGTAAAAACTTGTGGTTTGGATATTAGCAGAAGAATTAAGTATTGGTTTTGTTAATTTACATCCCAGCGACACATCATAAACTCATCAATGGAGTACAATGCCCTCAACACCAGGAGGTGTCTTAGTCGAGTTTTAAATTTTTTGGGGTTATTTATCGTTTAATGCCTTCAGGAAATGTATTAATACACTTGATTTCAGCTTGTGATGGCAGGTGTTCATATGCCATTATTTTGTATTGCCCTGCTCGATAGTTATCCCTGCCCCTAGTTTCGTACTGGTGTATGTCTCTACCCTGGACCAAATCACACTTGAAACGACAGTACAAGGTGACCTCCAGAATATAAAGGCAGGGAAGGGTCAACAATTCAAGCTCCCTGAAGGCATTTTTACATGACTCTTGTGAATTTAATTTTGAAAGAATTCTGACAGCTTTCTTTTGCATTCTAAACACTCTTTCGAATTTGTATTTAGAGCAGCTGCCTGCAGACCATACAACAAATGCAGGTATATAAGTCCATAATAGGCAGTTTTTAAAACTCCCAAAGAACAAAATCTTGCAAGCTTACCTTAGAGCATATATTCTGGAAGCTACCTTAGAGCAGATATAATCAATGTGGTGGTCCCAGGTCAGACCTCGATCAAGATACATCCCAAGGACCTTGGCAGATTCTGTCTCTTCCAGAGGAGCATCATCAGCCAATACAACAGTTTGATAGTCTTGGTCCTGTTGTCAAAGGCAAAATCTGATCAAATTTGACTTTAAAAAATTAGTTTTCAAGTTAATTTTGGAAAAATACTCAATGCATGAGTTTTACCTCCATAAATGCTTGGAATTCAAGGTCATTCATTGATGGTTTGTGATCTGATACAGTCGTGTCGTCAGCATATTGAATCACCATTCCATTCTGGATCGATGAGTTCAACCTGTTGACATAGATGAGGAAAAGGAACGGACCAAGAATTGATCCGTGAGGGACACCATATGTCATTTTGATTTTTCTTGACAGAGTATTCGCAACCTGCATACATTGGTATCTGTCAATAAGGTAGGACGAGAGCCATTTGTGAGGCAGGCAGCGAACACCATATGTCCACAACTGGTGCAGCAGTGTTGCATGATGCACACAGTCAAATGCTTTAGAGAGGTCAAGGAATATGGTAAGCACTTTTTCTCGCCTCTCCAAGCCATTGACAACGCAATCGATGAGTCTTGTGATGGCATCTATAGTGGATTTATGTTTCCTAAATACAAATTGTTGGGGAGAAAGAATTTAAAATCTCTCAAGGAAGTGTTCTAGTCTTTTAAGGAAGACTTTTTCAAACACTTTACTGAGAACTGGAAGAATTGATATTGGCCGGTAGTTATTTACATTGCTGGGATCATTATTTTTTTTAAATTGGTACAACTTTTGCTGTTTTTAGAGAAGATGGGAAAACGCCTTCTCTAAAAACATTTTGATTTAATAATTTTGTCAGTGGTATCAAAATGTTCTTATAGCAGTGCTTTATCAACCACGTAGACATTCCATTAATGTTACTAGACATTTTTTATTTGAGGTGTATAACACGAGCTGCCTCCCACAGGAGACAATGCCATTTCACCTGGCCCAAGACTTGCGACCATGGCTAGGGGGGTTACAGCGCTTTTACGGGCCCAACCAGTTGACCAGGATTCTGACCAGCCTCAGCCACAATCTGTAAGCGCTCTCCAGCACAGTTTTGGAGACACGCTTTAAGAAGTCATTTAGAGAATTTTTTCCCATTCCAAGATCTTTGAGGGACGTATGCAAAGACTTTGCTGGAAGGCCACATGCTCCAACCTCTACTGCATAAAAATGACATTTGCAGCCATTTTACTTGCTGATGAGCATAGCAAAGCATATTTATTCAACTTGTACTCATGCTGGGATGGGATATTGGTGTCCCAAGGTACAGTCAATTCAACCATCAAAACCAATTTTAGTCCAGTCGACACTGCTGTCAAATCAGGACACAATGAAGTTACTGATACTTCTGGTGGGAATTTGTAGTAATGGATTATTGTTCCATATTGACGAAAATGGTGTGTAACTGGTTAGCGGTTTTTCCATTTTCCCAAACAGTGCGCTGTTTTGATGCTTACTGTAGTTGACTTTATTTTGAGGGAGTACTGTACCGTTTAAGCAGGCGACATCACTTTTGTCATGCGTTGAGAGTGTACAGTATTTTTAGTGCAGATATTGCTTGTAGGGAAGGGAAATGGCAATCACTTAGCTCATGCACTTATATTTCCCTGACTCATGTATTAGCTCACTGTATGAAAGTTGTTCATGTGTAACTTAACTGTGCAAGTATTATTTATCACATTACATATATGAAGTTAGGTTTGAAAACAAAATTGTTATTTGTGACTTTACGTACTGTAATTTAAGTTGTGTTTGTTTGTTGTGCATTTCTTTAGTTTTATTGAACTTCAGAGAAATGAAAATGCTTCAAAATGTGAAAAAGTTGCGGTGTATACAGAAAATAATCTTAATACCGTGTTTTTATTAATCAAATCAAGTTTATTTTGCAAAGACATTGTAAAATGTATAGCAATTGTCATATTTAAAAAATTCAAATTAATACATTCATATCACATCGAAACCTCATTCAAACATACATAATTTTCAGTCACACATTCATTTATGCCTAATTCCCACTTCCGGCACCGGTTGTCAGTCATCTGATTGTGTTCTCCAAGTTGCATGCCATATACTCGTCAGCACTATAAAATGCATGAGACACTAAAAAGTGTTTGAGAAGAGTTCTTAACGCCTTGGGCGTTGGTGCATTCTTAATTGAGTCTGGTAATTTGTTGGCAAAACGAACGCCTGTGTGTGAGGGCAAGCGTTCGTAGACTACCGTCCTGTGGCTTCCAGTTCGGTAGTCATCCCTGTGTTTGGTTTCCTGCGCATGTATATCCCGCCCAGTTACTATGGCACTTTTATATATGCAAAACATTGTTGTTTCCAGTATGTAAAGGCATAGCAGTGTCAATAGTTGAGGTTTTTGAACACTTCTCTACAAGATTCTCTGAACTTTAACTGTGCAATTATATCAATCGCTTGTTTTTGCAATCTAAACGCTCTGCTGAACTGATTGTTTGTTGAAGCTCCCTACAACACCACACCGTAAATCAAGCCATAATACACCGTCATCAGAACCTGAGTTGGACAGAATTTGGTTAAAGTTCTCAAGACATAAATGCCTGAGGACAATTTTGAGCAAACATGGTCGATATGATAATTCCAGGTTAACTCGAATTATCATATGATGTATTCCCAGGAATTTTGAACTAACAGCTTCATTTAGCAGGGTATCCCCCAACCAATCGGTTGGCTTTTCAGTGATATCTTGTGGTCGCAACGAAAATGTTAATACATTTGGAGGGGTTTACTTCGAGATTGAGACTATTGAAATACTGAACGCAATTGTTTAAATCAACAACAGATTGTTGTTCTAGGATCGGTTTTAATATGTTGTCGAACAAGATGGTCGTGTCATCCGCATACTGTATGAGTCCCCCAAGCAGTAGTGCTGACCCTATTTCATTGACATAGATAAGAAAAAGAATTGGGCTAAGTATTGAATCCTGATGGCTCCATATCTCAGCTTAATTGGTTCATAGAATTTATCTGAAATTTGGACGACTTGGGATCGGCTGTACAGAAAAGAGCAAAGTCACTTGAGCGGCATGCCTCTGATGCCGTAAAATTCAAGTTTGTCAAGCAGCTTAGCGTGGTCAACACAGTCGAATGCTTTGGACAAGTCGAGAAATATACTTAGTGTGTACCTTTGATCTTTCGACAACCTTTTCAATGAGACTCGCGACTTCGTTGATTGTCGACTTGCCTTTTCTGAAACCGAATTGGTCATCAGAAAGAAGTTTGTGTTTATTTAAGAAATGAATCATTCTAATTAAAAATATTTTTCCAAAGACTTTGCTGAACACTGGCAAAATTTATACAGGCTTATAATTATTTGTGCAATAAGGGTAATTTTTCTTAAGAATTGGACACACTTTTGCAGTTTTTGGAGTGAGGGAAAACTACATGTTCAAAGGAGAAAAATTGATTGAATATTTTTTGACAAGCCACACGGACATCAAATTTATATCGTTTGACTTTTTGGCTGGGAACTGCTGAATAATTTTCTCAAGCTATTCCTCAACAACCGGAGTTAGTACCAGTGAGGTAACTGAGCTCCGCAGATGCGAATGGGTTTCTTGTGGAGTTAATGGACGTAGCTCACAAGCAACAGGCGTGAAGATTCTATTAAACTCATTCGCCACCTCGGTCCTGTCCTCCACAAGTTTTACCCCAATTTTAACTTTTATTTGTTTTGATTCTTTCTGCTTATTGTTTATGATGATATTCCAGACAGTTTTGGAAATATTTTAGAAGAATTTATTGCTTTGGAAACATCATATGTCTTTGCGGCTTGGATAACCATCCTGTAAATTCTTTTGTAATTTTGGTAAAATACTTTTAAATTTTGAAGAAGGTGGAGGAGTTTAAGTATTTGGGAACAGTGTTATCGAGCAATGGGAAAATGGAGCAAGAAATAAGTAACAGATTGGAAGTGGGTGGTAGGTTTTTTGGAAGCGTGAAACACCTGGTATGGGATGGAAGTGTACCGCAAAGGGCCAAGGTAGCAATGTTTAAAACTTATTATAAACCCATGGTGACGTATGGAGCTGAGACGTGGAGATTATCGGAAAGGGAGTGGAGTAGGATACAAGCGGGGGAGATGAGATTTCTAAGAGCCATCAAAGGCAAAACACGAAGAGATAGGATCCAGAATGACGAGATAAGAAGAGGTTTAACTGAAGAGAGTTTGAGAATGGGGGTGGAGAGGTCACGGTTAAGATGGTACGGACATGTGAAGAGGATGAGACAAGAAAGAATACCTAGAAGAATGGAGGAGATGGAAGTGGTGGGCAGAAGACCCAGAGGAAGACCTAGGGGAAGATGGTTGGATGGCGTGAAAGTCGATGTGGAGAAGAAGGGGGTTGTGTGGGGGGAGGTGATGAGAAGAGAGATGTGGAATAACAAACAGGAATGGAGAGGCTTGGTGAACGCCCGAACCCAGGAGTGAACTGGAGCGGGTTTCCGGATATGTATGTATGTACTTTTAAATTTTCATTTGAGTTTGTTTTGTTCATTTTGGAGAAAAATTTGAGTTTTTCTCGAAACTAAAATTCTTTTGGTTATCCATTTGTTACTTGCCTTTTTAGGTAAATCATTAATTGTTTTGTGGGACAGAATGCATTTAAGTAAAAATTCAGGTAGTCTGAAAATGATTTTAAATTATTTTCGACTGACTGAGATGAATCTATGAATTCCCACTTTTCTTTAGAAATAGAAGCGTTGAGGATAGGAATGTTACTTGGCCTTAAGTTTCTTATTCTTTTTGAAATGTTGGGCTCACTTTCGATTTTATCCCTGCTAATTACAGCCTCTTTGCCGTAGTGGTCGGAAATCGCTGTATTGACCACGTACACTGCAACACTTGATAGATTAGTGATGACGTTATCAATCGCAGTGTGAGTCGTTGCTGACACCCGCGTTGGTGTCTTGATTAACAACTCGAGGCCAAATGTTCTCAGCAAATAAACAAATCTTTTGGTGGATGTGGAATTGTCGTCCAACGTGTCAATGTTAAAGTCACCCATAAGGATAAAATCCTGTTTATGAGTTGAAAGTTCCATTAGCAATGATTCGAATTTTGAAAAAATGTTACTTCGTTTCCACTGGGAGACCTGTACTATTCTAATTACAGGCCTCCCACTAATTAGACCTCCTACTACTATGATAATTTTAGATCAGTATGTGTGAAATATTACTCCGACTGCTTCAAAATACTTTTCGATCACTTCATTGACAATGAATGTGTAAAAAGCAATTACAAAAATTGCGACTCCTCATCCTTTGGAGAGTTGTTGACAATATGAGCTGGCTAAACTGAAATTAGTATTTCGACAACAATCGATGTTGTTTTTATTGAATCCATTTTCGGTTACCACAAGTACATCTGTCTGTAACTCCTCACACATGATTTGAATTTCCTCTAGTTTGTTGGTGGCAAATTGGGTGTTTTGGTGAAGCAGTTGTATTGTATTTTGATGGAATTTTGAGGTTGTGTGTGTTGTGCGTTCTTTAAGTCGAGTCAGTAAATTTTGCCTGATGTCGGTAAGTGGGTCCCAAAAAACATGATTACTATTTCTATTAATCTCTGTAGTAGGCATATGTCTCTGCTGAATAAGTAAATTGTTCGCCGTGGCCTCTGCGTAGCTGACAACTTGTCGATATGGCGTGAAAGTCGCTGGAGGTTTGGAGATGTGTGCAGCTGGATTTGTGTTAGTTTTAGCTGGAGGATCCTGATGACAATCCATCTGTATAGGACTGGGTCACCCCAATGGTAGCACGCTTCACACACGCCAATATGAGACCAGCCAACAGTCTCTTGCCAGCCATTCGCAGGTGCATACTGTGCCTGGTAAAGTAGCACCTTCCAATAGAGTTCATGTTTAAAATCTGCAAGTGGTTATATCTGGCGCAGAGATCCTTAATGAAGCTATTAATTTAAACCATCTGCATATACACAGGGTGACCAGCCGGAAGATTGTGTCGTACTGTCATAGTGGCGACAACTACTGCAGCAGATGGAGTAAGGTGAGAAGTAACTATCTCATCTAGATGACTATAAATGTCCCTAAAGTCTCCTTCGGCGACGTCGTTGGTGCCCTTTATCAGCACTGTACAGGTCCTTGGTGGCGGTGGCTTGCCAGACGAAACCGCAGCAAGACCCGCCCCAGGCTTACATATGCCCATATGCCACTCACTTTTATCTTGTGGCCGATCCTCTCGTGTACTGTGGCCTTTAATTTGTACTGTAGTAAAGGCTGGTAGGATGATAGTGTTTGGTGTGGATTTTGAATGTTGTTGTTTTTGTATTTTTTTGTGACTTTTGCTTTGTACAGTATTATTCTTATATTTATTTGTTTTATGATGATTTTGACCTGTGGGATGTGTGGTTTTTTGTTTACTATTCAGGTTCTTCTTCATACAAATAAAAAAATCTGTTCTTTGTGCAAACTGTAGGTGATTTCTTGGTTTGGCATAGAATCCAGTCGTGTGAGTTCACACTTCCAAATTTGATCTCCTTTTTTCTGCTCTCAGACACTTAATTTCATCTTCAAGGACTTAAATGGTCGTTCGAAGACTTGTGACATGGCCCTAGTTGCTCTGACAGTATTGGCAGGTCTTCTGCAGTATGTCACATTGAACAGAGCTGTCAGATTGAGATACCTGCTTCGATGAATCAGATTCCGATATGTTACTAATAAATATCTGGTCAGTATACTTAAGCAGTCTAGTATCTGATTCAACCGTGTGGACGAGGACACACATTAGCCAGCTCTTAGTCTCCGAGAGCTTGTCCCTGAGTCTGATGTTCCCTGTTAAATAAATTGTTGATAAAATATTTTTTAGATTCTACAACTCATAAATAATTTTTAAAAACATTTTATCTGTATGAAAAATGTTTAGTGGTATGTTTAGTTTCAACACATTTAGTGTGTTTACAGTCAAAATTAATATTATTTGCTAATGAACCAACTTCATTATCTATGGGCGATAATTCTTTAAACCTACAGAATTCATATGAGGTGATACTGAAACATTTATATACTTAGACAATAGACAAAAATTCTTTATTTGTTGAGTACAAACTAGTACATTAAATAGAGTCAGTCTTATTACTAATTACATAAGGGTCCTTATGTTAAAGAAACTAGAGTTTGATAATAACTAAGTCATTTGATCATCAAATATCAACCACATCAGGTCAGAAATTCTGATAAAGTAAATTGGGGATTTGTCACCAAGAATGTTTTTAGATTCTTCTTAAATTTCTTTATTTTTGGTTCATTTTTAATATCAACAGGTAAAGCTGTAAAGAATTTACTTCCCATGTGAGAGGACTTTTAGTTAAAGAAAGCTAAATTGTGTTAAGATATATTGGTATTATTTTCCCCCCTCGTGTTATAGGAATGTATATCTGATCTAAAAATTAAATCATTAGGGTTGTTCTTTATGTACACTTAAAGATTTCAAGTGAAGTAAAATGCTTTCTTACGTGATCATCATGTTTAAGTTTTAACATTATCCTTATTGCTTGTTTTTGTAGTAATAGTAATTTGTCCATGTTATAATTACATGTTCCCCCATACACACACAAACCATAAGCTAAGTGAGTATGAATTTGAGTGTAGTAAGTAAATTTTAAAGTAGGGAGATTGCTTAAAAATGACATATGTTTAAGGGTATAAAGTCCTGAGTGTATTTTTAAGTAATTTTTTTTATTACTGTTCCCAACTTAAATGTTGATCAATCTCTAAACCAAAAAAGTTTGTGTTAACTATATTATTAATATTTGTATCACCTACATTAATGTTTGGGGAAAAATTTTTTTATTCAGTCTCGTTTGAAAAGAAATAACATTAGTTTTGTCAATATTTAAATACAATGAATTATTTTGAAAAAAATTATTGAATTTTTTAAAGGTGCATTAGACTTGCAGATTCTATATAACTTTGATTTTTACCTAAAACGATCAAATTTGAATCGTCAGCATAGAGTACAATTTTACTTTTAGTATAAGAAATTTTCTCTATTAATGATGGAAATCCCTGTAAATAATAAAGTATTATTTATGAGGTGTGGATCAGAGATTTCCTTTCCATCCTCTATTGTGGTTATTGGTTCAGTACTGTTTTCCTTTCCATTAGATGTTTTATTATAAATGATATCCAAGTTGTTCTACCAATGTTTATTGACCTATCAATTTTACTATCATAGTATTTTTTTTTTTACATTCTAAAAGTTTTGATTTAAACTGCCTATTCCTACTAATAACATCTTGATGTAATTATAAATCTTTAGAGGTCCGAGCTCTTTTGAATGATTCAATAATTTCCCTTTTTTCATTTTTTAGGTCATCAGTAATCCAGTGTTTTTACGTTTAGTTTTTTTATTAATTTACAAGGAAAGACTAAATTGAAATAATAGTTAAGATATTACAAAATACTGCATATTTTTGGTCAATGTTTGCATTCCTGGTGCCAATTTTCTTTGGTTAATAATTTGACAAATATAGATATGATTGCTTTTGAGAAATTTCTACTGTTAACAGATTAATGTTTAAGCGATTTTTGTGGACTTGAATTATTTATATTAAAAACCTCTAAGAGCTGCCCATCGTGATCTGAAAGGACAGTAATAACGATTGAAGTTTTTAATTGGAAAAAATTAATATTTGTAAAAAATTATCAATACATGATGACAAAGTAGGAGTTAACCCTTGTGGGAAAATTGACCAGATTTCTCATTCCATGACTTTTAAGGACATTTTTCAAATCCCTAGATTTCAAAGAATCTAACATGTCAATGTTAAAATCCCCTGAAAGAATAACATTTTTTTTCTTTCTTTAAAAAAATTTCTAGAGTTAAGCTAAGTCTATATAAGAATTCAGAATTCTTTAATTGTGGCTTCCTATATACTCCTGCCAATACTATTTTCTTGTCATCAAATTTAAACTTAGCCAGACAACATTCATATAGCTTATCCTCACATAGAGCTTCTACATCTTTACAAGCCAACTGTTTCCCCTTCAATGCTGACTCTGAAAGGATCAACACACCACCCCCAACAGTGGTGGTTCTATCATAACAATTTTTTATTGAGTAGCCTTTTAATTTAAATCTAATAATTCTGCATCAGACATATTGTGATTTCAACATGTGCATGACTAGTGATTTCAACAAGAGGTAATTCTTTCTCAACAGTTGTACTTCATTGTGTCATAGTGTCAGTCTGTTGTGTGGTATTCTGCTTTAAGATCACTTTCACATCATTAACACTATGACTTTCTCGTTGCTTACTAAGTTGTGGTCCTTGTGGAAGGGGTTCTTGGTTGACATAGTTGACTCCGGAAACAGCCTCTGCGTAGCTCACGTTTCCAGGAACAGTCACTAGTAAAGACATGGGCACATCATCCAAACTGCTGCTGCTTCTCGTAGGTTGATATTCATCAGAGAGTAGACATTTTTTACAGTTCTCAATTTCTGCTTTCAGTTGTTTGACAAAGTCAGTGTAAGACAGGTGACTTCTCAACACTCTGGTGGACAGTTCATTATGGATCACTATTTTTACATTGGCTCCAGTGTTACAGTAAAATTTAGTAATGTTGGCAGCAAAGTGTTCGGGTGTAATAAGGTCCCTATTACAGCCCATGGGCGAGCAGTACAGTGTTTAAGACCATTATACTTGAAATCCTGAGTAAGCTGCTGGAAAGCTAAATTGTAATTTTCAATGGTAGGCTTCAATGATAGAAAAATTTAGCCTTTGTAATAAGGCCATAAATAGTTGCTCCATCAACAACCTTCTGAGAAGTCAAGTTAGTGTTTATACATTCTTATACTTTTAATTTCCTACAAAATGTCAAAGCTACGCCTGCTGACATTTGCCTGGTATCATTAAAATCCCCCTGAGATACAGTGTGCAAACGCTGCTGTTGAATCTTCTTTAATTTCATCAATTACATCTTTCATATCCACTACCACAATCTCATGACATCTTTGTGCTGGTTAATACCTGTAGATTTTAAATTTAAGTTTGGGCTAGATAATTTATTTTCACTGTGTAATTCACTTTCGAGGATTTCTCTTATCATACAAGCAATTTTGATTTTTCCACGTTTATTATAATGTTGACCATGTTTAGTATACATGTGGTGGGGAAGTTTGTTTATTGGCAAGAAATTTGTGTGGCCAGACTCAAGTACCATTTTTTCAACTTGTATGTTTATGACACTGATTCGACTGTTCAATTCTGGTACATCATGCCTGTATGGTAAGCCAGCTATGACAACATTGGTGTGAGCAATAATGAACTTAAATTTAAAAAATTAAAAATGTTTAAACTCTGAAGTACGAACATGGTCATTTTTGTATCTTCTTATAATATTCTGGATTCTAGAAGTTTTAATATATTAGCACATTCAAGAGAAATTCTCATCCTTCACTCACAGCCA
Source organism: Stictocephala bisonia (assembly GCA_035578905.1). NCBI lineage: Eukaryota > Metazoa > Arthropoda > Insecta > Hemiptera > Membracidae > Stictocephala > Stictocephala bisonia. Next base: position 30,005 of record JAQJVL010001307.1, read on the forward strand.
AATTTCCGAGTTTAATTAAATTGAATAATAACTATACTTAAGTACCTTTTATTCATTTTTATAATAATACATGACCGGTTTCGGTTCTTAGGCAATCTTCAGAGTGTAGATAATATAGCGTCCGCTTGATGGTTGCTATCGGCGTGGACACTACTAGAGAAGTCTGGGGTGTCCAGGTTGGGTGGTAATCATTGTGCGGATGTTGTGTGGGGGAGATACTGAGTATCAGGCTTGTCAATTAGCTGAAAATCAGACCAGCACTACGTGGTACGGATTCCACGTAAAGCTGTAGGTCCCTTAGTTGCCCTGGCTATAGGGCTATTAATAAATTGCCCTTTCTGAGGAATAGTTGAACTCAGTTAGTAACCAGACTACACTCATCCTACACTCATATAACCATTCATATTCGCCTTAAAATACGCACATCATTGTGTCTGCGTCTCATATGTAAGAATGTAACTTATAAGAAATGAACAATTATAAAAATAAAACAGATGAAAATAACATATGATTAATTTAGTTTGTGGTTAAATTGAATTTTACTTTTGATTCTTATGGTTTTTTAATTTCTCTTATTTTTTCATATATAGGATTTTTCATGTAATACACAACACATTTAACTACACAATATTTAATATGTTCTGTGGTTTATTATAATTGTTTATGTATATGTGTAAATTTTCTTTGGAATTCATTTGGAGAAAGTAAAAAACCATAAGAATCAAAACTAAAATTCAATTTACCCACAAACTAAATTAATCGTATGTTATTTTCATCTGTTTTATGTTTATAATTGTATAATGTATTTTTAGATTAAATTACGTAGATTCCTGCAAAGATTGTTTTATAAGTAACATAATTTGTGCGGTGCTTGCAGCACTATATATCATAGAATTATTAAAGTTGGTTAAGAAAAATATTCTGCTATTTTCAAAATCGCAACATAATCATAAATATTTCCCAATGAATAGAAATAAATTTTCGTACTCTATTCTTCGATTGAGTAAATTTGAAAAGGGGCTGTACTTTTTATGTCGGTGCCTCAAATATATATATATATATATATATATATAGACTTAAACAACATTTTTATAAATAGTTTTTGGCCTTGCATCCAAAGGGTTAATGCTCGTTTTAATTTTTAGTTTAGGTTAGATTAAAGGGCACTAGGCCAGGAATTAGTATATTGTAGAGATAGGACATCAGCAAACTTACCTAAGAAGACAAGTTCACCAACACCGGAGTAGTAGTAACATACATAAAATCACAAGCTCACGAATGTTCAGTGCCACTGCAGCGAGATTTTGATTCTTTTGTGTATGTTACTACTACTCTGGTGTTAGTGAACTTGTCTTATTAATTTTTAGTTTAAGAAATACAAAAATAATTCTAATGAGGTACACATAAGATTTTGTCTTATATTATACTACTAAAACAGATCACGGGAAGATAGTGTACCAGCTGTGTTTTACTCTTGCTTCATACAAAAGTATTTAAAGTGAGATGAATTATGACAGTGACAACTAATTTTAAGGCAATCAAGCTAGTCTTCCTTAATAACTAAAATCTAGATCGTTTCTGAATAAGAGTTATTAAATAAATAAAACTCCTTCTCTATTGAAATTGCTAAAACTAATACTTTTCTAAGTTGTTTTACTGACATTAAAATGTAGCGAATTACGTTAATGAGTTACATTGTCAGTTAGTTGAAAATCTATGTCATAGATTTCTACTGTAGGTAAAGTTAAGTATTAAAATGATAATTACGAGAAAACTCTGCTGTCTTGAATCAATGCTGGATTAAAAATAATTCTGTTATACTCGTCGATTTTTATCCTGCCTGCTGTTTCGTTTTTCAAAACTTTGTTGGTTAGAGCTTTTTTTCCTACGTACCACTGTACGGGAACGGCTGCATCTCTATTCCTGTGAACAAAGTAGAATGCTTGCAAATGTCAACAAATAATTGAAACTTCTAATTTTTCTTCATATTTAATGTTAAATTCAGTTAGATACTCTCCAAACACATGAAGTACGTGTTTGACATTGAACATCTGTTTATTATTTTGTAAAATTTTTATATTTTTTATTTGTGTTTAGAGCACTTGTCGTCTAATACCCTTGATTGTATGCACCTACAATAGATATTCCAACTGCCTGTAATTTTGTTAGTTATTAGGTCTGCCACTAATGCAGGTTTAAACTGAATTACATTTACATGGGACTACATTAGCGCTTGACAGTGGACCTTGAGACTCAAAATTTAACATTGGACGGGAAATGTATTTGTGTATAAAATCACTACCCTGCTCATTGAGACATACTGATATATCAAAGCGAGCCCAACTTGCTTACTTGTGGTACAACTACCAGTATCTACGTTTGAATGCTCATATGGTATCAGAAATGATGTGTGAATCTCAGCAGAATACTGAAGATGAGAGCAACAGTATGCAGTCAAATGAATGTTGGGTTACAATAAAAAACCATAGAAATATCAATAATAATAACTTAATCAAAGAAAACCATGTTTATCAACCATAAATAGATTTAATGTATTTACTGATGAAACCATCACTGATCAGAAAAATCAAGCTGTAAATATTGATACCTTTGCAAAAAAACTAATTATAAAAGCACACTGAAAAATAATATTACTAATGTCAAGATAGTCAGAGGTGATGAGGAAAAAGTCAAAATCCAGTTTTACACTTACAGCAAGGGGAGGGGTATCCCGAGCTTGTTGGTATGTTCAGTAATGGTAAAATCCATGTCGATGGTTTGGTCAAGCCAGGTGCAGGTTTTCAATATGTCTGCAGTCAAGCTGGTAAGTCACTTAAACGACCCCTGATTTTACTAGCCTGTACAAACAGTACCTCTGCAAATTCTTCAAAAATTATATATGAAAAAATGGAAAGTGAATTAAAATCCCTGAGAAACAACAGAACCGTATTCATCACAACAATAATGTAAATTCTGCACTAAATGAACATCAACTATTGATTTATGAGAATAAAACTAATTTTCTTTTATTCTCCTCTAAATACACTAAATTAGTAAATAAACCAGTAATACCATTTAAAGACATGTTCTTAAATCAAGTAGAGTCAACAACATTTTTGGGTTTATTTCTTGATCAACATTTAACTTGGGATTTAAATGTTGATCAAGTAGTTAAAAAAATTACCTCCTGATTATGTGTAATTTACAGAATGTCAAAAATTGCTCGTGAGTAATGGATCATCTATTATGTGCTCCCCACTGCTAGGTCCTTTTTTTGGCGCTTCACTAGCCTTTTTTGTAAAAATCATAGAAAATACTAAATATGCTCCAAATGTAAATTTTATCATAGTGTTTTTCTTCTAAATAACTGTACATTCACATACTACCACCAAAACTTAGAAAGAAATTTAGTAAATAATTATTGTCAAGAAAAGATTGAAAAAAATCAAAAAAATTTTACATAAATTATAAGTTACAACCCTCCTTAGGAGCAGTAAAACTTTTTGTAAATAATTCCAAGATAGCCAAATTGTTTATAATTTAGTGCACTATAATAATATGTTGTTACATTTTAGATAAACTACTAGGTTTTTTGGGGGGAATTTTTTGTTTTCATAAAACGCAAAAAATGAAAAATGTGCAAAGTTATAGCGTTTGATCATGTAGGTAATCAAATAATAGAAGTAAAAATTGAAAAAAATCACCAATGAATAGACAAGAAAAATTTGTTTAGGAAAATTAGTCATATTGTACCCATAAACAAATTTTTAGTTTGTAGGGAAAAATAAAAACTTAACTACAGAAACGAAAAATGACTGTGAAAATTACGTAATAATCCAAAATAAGGGGTATATGTAATGTTTTATAATTGTTTGCTACATGTACTTTATTAGTACAATCTATTAAAGCTACAATAAAATGTAAAATATATGAAAATATTCAAAAAAGTAAAATACTTATAACACCGTAAGTGAGCATGCGCAAATTGTGTAAACGACACTTGAAAAATTACATTATAAAAATATAAAATATTTCTTGGGAATTTATATGACAGTTACACATGATAGAACACTTATTTCTGAAAATAAATATAAAAAATGTATTACCTTAGTGTCGTAAATAAGGTTTTGCACTATATAATAACATACTAAGTCATATTGTTGTCGCACAACTAAAATAAACAAATAATTTATATTGAACAGAATTAGTACATACAAATTTTTGTATTGTTATTATTATTATTCTACACTAATACCCTCTATTGTGAACACTTTGTTAACTCAAATCGTATAAAAAAATAAATGTTTAGGCTAGTACCTACATAAATATATACACAGCTGTCAAATAAACACTGAAAAACAGTTACAACTTGGTCTACAATATAAAATGAAAAATTTGACTCACTCTTAGCTCTGCATCCCAGGATCCTTTGATATTGATAAATTTGAGCATTCTTTGTATGCTAGACTGTTGGTTTTTTAATAATGATTATCATTATGTGCAATAATAATAAACAAAGTTCATTAACTTATTTTTTAGTATTACTGATATTACTGATATTTTTATACTATAAACCACTATAACACATTCCACTATTATTACACTATACTTAATTGTATTAGTACAAATATTAATTTATAGTGATTACAGCGAACAAAACACTGACAAGTAAAATCTTACGCACACCAAACAATATGGCCTAGACAATGGACTGCCGTTGCCAGGTTATTTTTGTTCTCGACGAACAGAAAACTTGTCACATGACCATTGCTAACCTACTGCACGGAAATCGCTCGAAAAGGCAACCTATTGACGTATGAACTCTGTCTTTCTGGCTAATTTTTTGTTTGTTTATATCTCAATAAATAACTTATTAGCTTAACTTTTATCAAAGCCATAAATTATGCGTCGCTCTCAAAACAATTATTATGGAAAACTTAAACAAGGGTACACGAAAACATTTGTTGTAAAATACCCAATGCAGATAAAACAATGCAATTTGTTTTGTTAGATAGAGTATTTTATTCCCTACAGACTGATGTTTGCTAAGACTTATTCCGTCTTCTGGTTGTCCTTCAGTTATTTGACAAACATCTGCCTTTTTGCCACTCCCGACCTCCTGCCGGGCAGGAACTGAGCGGGAAGTTTGTTGTTGCACATTTTCTAATGTTTATAAAATTGCATAAAAAATGTATTAACAATCTGAAATGTATAGATCAGAACATTCTGCATCGATTGGTACAAACTTTGTTGTGCTTGCTTGATGATAAACATATGTTTTATTGATTTTAATGCAGGAGCATAAATTATGCTCCACTTCACGATCCAGGGTTAAGACTACTTTGCTTATGTAGACTCTGCTATTGCGTTTGACTTTTGCATTTATGGAGCTACATCAAAATTTGATTTAAATAGGATACTAATACTACAAAAAAGATGTATACGTATTATTTTGAACCTTGATTGGAATTACTCAGTTAGAACAAATTTTCTAGTTGAGGTATCATGACAGTTAATAAGTCATTATATCTACCAAGCTATTCTCTCTACACTAAACAATCAATAAAAGCCAACAAACTGCCTTTAGTAGGAACCAATCACTGTTATCATACTAGACAAAAGGGTAATATAGCAATTGAATCACATGAATTGGATTTTTTAAAAAAGAAAACCACTTATATCGATACAAAATATTTAAAAAATCTTCTCTCATATATAAAAAATTGAAACTGTTTGAAAAATTCCAATATTATCTACAAGATTACTTTATTGTTAAAACAGTATATAAGGAAATATTTGTTAGGGCATATAATTGTCATACACAAATATTGTATTGTTCTTGTTCTAGAACAGTACCTATTTTACAAATCACACCATTCATGTACTTTTTGATATACTGATATGAATAAAGAATATTTCAATTCAATGCTAATACCCTTTCTCTTATCTCACAATTTGAAATAATGTCTTTATTTCATTAGACTTAATTATTTAACTAAGACTAATTTCTATCATGATGGCAACTGATAAAATTTCAGCACTAATAAATCAAAATTTAAAAGACTAACCTTCAGCGTATCTGTACATAAATGAAAATTTTATTGTCATCATATTATTGCTGAACACAGTGCTACGAGAACTTACCCTGGACATTGTATTCTGAAGAACTGATTGTACTTGGCAAATTCAACAGTTGATTTCATGGACGGAATAACTTTAGGCAAGCCTTGTTTCATAGAATATATTCCGGCTGAGTTGTTGGCCTCTTCAATTACATTGCCTTTCTCATCCATCACAACAAACAGGACACTCTTTGGACACGCCAGCTGTAAACAGACTTCTACAATCTTTGGTGGTTTTTGTTGGGTTAGCTTATAAGATGATGTGAGTTTTTAAGAAAGTTGGTTTCATTTGCAAGGCTATGTAAACTATTACACTTCATTCGCTTCATTACACAGAAGCTTCGATCGCCAGGGCCGCCCAGAGCCAGGCCGGGCCCCGGGGATGAGACCCGACCGGGCCCCCCCCCCCCAAACCTAGTTGAACGAAAATTCCCGAAAATCTGCTAACTCAAACTGGGATGTGCAATAGTGAACACTCGTGTTATTGACACAGGAAGGAAGAACATTTAAACAGTTTTAACAATTAAACTTAGCTTTTAATTATTTACAATAGAACTGTTAGTACAACATAACTTTTCTTGCTTTCATATCCGCAAAGTTTTGGTTTACGTGGTCGAAATCGAGAGTTTTTGCAAGTTTTTACTCTATGCTTAACAGTCCCAAATCAGATAATCGTTGTTGACCCATAGTAGATCTTAAACAATTTTTAATTCGGCTCAAAACACTAAATGATCTCTCGGCCTGAGCAACGGATACTGGTAGGCAACAGAATATGCGAAGAGCAATGCACACATTGGGGAAAAGATTTGTCACATTAAGGGACACGAGCTTGTTCAAAAGTTTTGCTGGTTTGAGCGACGTATCTGAGATGTTTGATTTACTAACAGTTTTCAAGTAAATCATGTCATCAACTAGATCCCTGCTTACATCTGAATTGTACTCGTCAGCGAATCTTACACAACTTTCTGTGATCGTCTTCTCGTCCATTTCGTTATACTTCCATAAAAATAAAAATTTCATTTCGATTTCTCTCAGTGCTGTGAACCTCGTTTTCAGGTTGGCCACCAAAACATCAATTATTGTGTAAAAAACTTCTGTTTTGAAGCGTTCTTCCGGGGATAAAATCAACATTACATTTTCTGTAGCTGTTTCATCGTGAAAAGTCTTCCTCTTTCTTGCACGGAAAGTGGGGAGTTCCGGTTCGATACCATAAGCATTTGCAACATGTTTGCATTCAGACAATATCTTGTCCCAGTTATTTCTTAAGGCACTTAAATCATCAATTAGGCTCTCTATATTACTACTATCAACATCCAAAGTAACATCCATAGTTTGAAGTAGTTGACTTCTGTAGTTGATGGGTACCAACACTTTCACCCAAATTGACACCATGAGGATGCACTTGAAGGTGTTAAGATATTCTAAAAGCCCATTGATTGTGGCTCTCGTTTCAACAGTTACGTTAAGATTCAACAATGATGAAACTGCCTCAATGATTTTGCCTATGTATGCCGCTATTGGTTTCACACATTCTACTCTAGCACTCCACCTCGTATCAGACAATGAGTGCAGTGAAGATCCTACTATCTCTTTCAGAAGCTCCCATCTTTTCGGGCTGCAACTGAATAAATTGTACAGATTCTGAACAACACCAAAGAAAGTCTGTGCTTCAGTACAACTCTCAGCAGCGCATACTCCACATAAGTTCAAACTGTGGCATCCACAGGGTGAGTACACAGCCAGGGAGTTTAATTTTAAAATATCAGCCTGAATACCCTTATACTTGCCACTCATATTACTGCCATTATCGAATCCTTGTCCTCTACAGTCATCTAAGGATATGTCATATTTTTTAAGAACTTCTTTGATTAGATTTGCGATTTCTTCTCCAGTTTTTTCATTGCAGTCGGAAAACTCCAAAAATCGTTCATGGATTTCGTATTCTTTTACGTCTTCTTTGAAAATAATGTATCTAAATACAAAAGAGGTCTGTTCTACATGACTTGAGTCTGGTGTAGCGTCAACCATAATAGAATAGTATTTAGATCGCTTGAGTTCGCCCACAATAACTTTCCTTACATAATCAAGCACAACTTGCTATGAATTCGTTTAGAGTTCTCCAAGACAAATAATGCACTTGCATTCTCTTATTCGATTCTTGAGATTGCTTAACCTGATCTAGATGCTTCGCTAAAATAGGGTCATAATGACCTAAAAGTTCTAGCACACCCAAAAAATTGCCGTTGTTTGCATGACCCACCTTTTGAGTTTCCCCTCTAAAAGAGAGACCTCGCTCACTTAAAAATAAAGTTACGTGAAGGAGTCTGTGTAAGATCTGTTTCCAGGTAGTGATCTCATTCTGCAATTGTTTTTCAATGCTACCAAGTATAGTACCTCCTTTGTTAAGATTTAATTCCAGATCTTTCCATTTTAAGTAACATTCTTTATGGCTAAGGCTGTTTTGGTGCTCAGGAATATTTTCTTTCTTCTAAGTGAGCTTCCGATCAGGTGACGCGCCCGCTCCCGCTCCCACGCGCAATGCATTCCCGATATATTTTTATTAATTGTAACTTATGCAAAGAAATATTTCTTGCATATTGCCTTTTCCAAATGCATAATATTCCTTACAATAATTTCATAATTAAAACCGCAAGTAAATTCAATCTGTTGTAAAATATTTTAATAAAAGGATTTTTTGGAATTTCCTAAAAAAAAATCGCGGCCGTGCCCGGGCCCCCTTGGACCCAGGGCCCCGGGGATTTTGCCCCCCCTGCCCCCCCCTCTGGTCGGGCCTGTCGATCGCTGAGGTATTTCAGTTCCTCATTTATTATACCAGATTACATGTACAATTTGTCTTAGCCAAGTCACTATTTAAATTAATAATAACAACAGAAATTGCTAATTACATCTAACTCAGAAGTTGTTGTCAACTGTTATCACAAGTACCAGCCAGGTAAACAACTGTATATAAGAGCAATTTTGTTATCGCCCTCTTAAAAGTCTTGTGATCCTGCTCAATCTTTAATGATAACAGAAGATTGTTTTAGAGTTAAAACAGCATTATATTGGAACTGATTTTGAAAAATGTATGTTGAATGTTAAGGAATATAATAGCATTGCAGAAGAAATATTTCTGCCCAGATAGAAAAACGAACATAGACAGATTCTTCCTGAAAAAAAAAAACTGTTAAAATTCTGTTAGTCCTGAAACTTTATTGCATGGTTAGTCTTATGGAAGATAACCCTTACAGCCTTTTTTTATGATTGAAACAATAATATGGTCCTGTGGAGTTTACTTCTTCAAACTGGTACTACATATGACAAATAGAAAAAAATAATAATATTATAGGCGGAAAGAAGCATGCCACTATTCAATATTTTTATAATTTTTTTTTCAAAGGATAAAAATTTCAAACTGATACTTCACGTCACAGTTCATATGGGTTTATGGTAGTTTAAATTGTCACCTAAGAGTAAAACCAAATAATTTCACTGCCTGGGATGGGAATGCAAAACTATCTTCATTATTTAAAAAAAAATACCAATAGTTGTTCATAATATTAGCTTAAATATTTAGCAACACTATTCTTGTACACATGTGCATATGAATAAAGATGTGTGATTTAATTGATTAGAATTTAACACTTCAACTCGTGCTAAATAGTTTAGTATCCGGTTGTCTCAATCAAGTAATTACGAAATGACATACAATTGAGAATGTGTTGTTTTTCCTTGTGTGTATGCAGTAATGGTTCCATGAAAAGTCATCAGGGACATGCATGTCTGTAAATAGTCCTCGAAGGGCTTACTAGTAAAATTAATTACAAACCCGTTAGTTAAGAATTAACCTAGAAAAATAGTATTTGATATTGTTTGTATTTAAAAAAAATTACAATTTAATTAAATTGAAAATCAATTCATAATTGGTTGTTTCAACGCATTTTAACAGTTGATGATGTATTCTTGTAAGAAATTATATTTTCAGAAGAAATGTAAATGAAGAGAACAATAGTGCATGCATGATATATTGGCAGTAAACGGACAAGAACTGGTTGTTGCTGTCATGATGAATAAACCCTAGATTTGTCAGAAGTGCATGAATATGAATGGACACAAATTCAATAGAAATTTTATTTGAAATTAATGTCTATTTATTATCAGTATTGTCTATCTATGTGTTCCATGGATACATACTAGCCATTTTGAGACAAACTTCCAATATATGGGAAGTTACAAACTAATTTTTCTAATAACATATTTCAATCAAGTTTTCTTGAAATAACGTAAATAAATAAAAATATGATAGGTTTCGTATTAGTATGGTAAATGAAATTATCTGTCTGTTAATCATGCTTTGCTTCTGTTTATGTCAGACATTAATTTGTCTTTATTAATAAATAGTCCTTTCTGAGCTAAGTTGAACTCAGGTAGTAACAATGACTACACTCGTTCATCTACACACATTCACCCCTCATATTCGCCCATATATTGACGATCGGTGTCTTAATAATGAATAATATGTTGTGTTTTCTTTGTTATTAGTCTGCTTATTTGATTGTTTATGCTATCTTTTATCTACTCTGTTTATACTTGGAACAAGTTTTTTTTTTATTTTCTCTGTGTTTAGCCTGACAATACCTACATTGCTTGAAAATTGTATTGTTACTAAAATGTTTTGTTACTAAGATGTTAAAAATAATCTAAACTAAATGTTTTTGGGTAAAACATTTTTATTTTTTATAACACTACGAAATTTATAACATGCACCTTTACAAAGTCAAAATAGAATAGATAGAATTTGTTTCATAGTAAAAGTGAATAAATATCAGAATCTTGATAATATTTCAAGTTATTGAACGGAAATCCACTACAAAAACAAAAAAGACCCATAATACAACATATGACTAAATTATCATTGCTCATTAGACACCTTCCGGTCCTCCGACCTTTTTACAAACAGTATACTTGCTGGCCCACCCACCATTAACTTACTGGTCTACCCACCCTAACACAATAGGTTATTGGTGGCCCACCCACCATCTCACAAACTTGGAAACTTGCTGGACCACCAAAATTCACACAAACAGTTCAAGTTAAAAGTTAAAGTTTGTCTTATTTTACCAGGCGAAGTTAGGGCTAAGGAGCCCTCTCTAACACTTAACCTGGGGACCAACGTCTTTACGTGACTTCCGAACCACGGGAGCGGCAGGGCAAAATCTATTAGTGGTCACATCGGGAATCGAACCCGGACCGGCAGCGTGGCAAGCCAGCGCCGTAGCCCCTTATCTACGGCCGCTCCCGTATACTTGCTGGCTCGCCCACCCTCCCACAAACAGTACAATTGCTGAAACGAACAGCATACTTGCTGTTTAGGGGATAACTTGATTTGCAAATAAATGTCACCTGTTCCTAACTATGAATTTTCTTCTGAGTGAAACTATTTATAGCTATTTAGAAACTTATTCCTGATTAAAAAAGAAGGTTTAGATCTCAATAATTATTTTACTCTGTGTAGCAGAGATTTGATTTTTTTAAAAATATTTTGACATTTACTTACATAAGTAGGGTATAATATTTACCTATAAATATTTTCAGCTAAAAGCCATTTGCTCTCAAAAACCATTTTTCTATCAAATAAAGATAGGTTCATGAAGGTATGACCTATAGTAACTGATACATAGCCATTTCCCTTAAGGTCTGCAAAATATATAAAATAGCCTGTTATTTCTGGCTTATCCTTTGTATTAAAGGCAGGTCTCAAAAGGGTTAATGAAGTTAAAGAAATTAATTGTATAAATTAAAACGACCCGTACCTTACAGTATGCCACCAAAACCTCACTGCTGCGATTGCTGACTGGCCCCAGATCACGAATATTTGTAGAGATCAGTTTACTCCGGCAGGGAATTCCTTCTTCAAACATTTCTATGAGGTCTAAATCATCTTTCATTGAGACGTTTCTTGGAGCTTCCGTTGTAATATTGTATAAGGTTGTGCTTTCTGTTGTATTTAACAGACCAACAGATGTCAAGTTGTTCGTAGTGTTTTCTCTGTATGGCTCGGGTGTTGCTTTCATCGTAATGGCAGAAAATGGTGGGAAAGTGTGTCTATATGTTAGATTGTTGAATGGCTTTGTTAGATTCCTTACAATAGGTAATCTTTTAAATGTTTTCCTTTTATCTCTTAAAGCTGTAAAAGAAAATTTGTTGTTAATGGTATATATTTTTTTGGTTAAGCTCAATTTATTTTGAGAAGTTTTTATTAAGAAACGTGGAATAAAATATTTAAGTTGAAGTATGAGTGAGAGTTTTTGTTAGGAAAAAATGGAATTGCTCCTTATTATACTACTCATTATTATATACTATTATACTCCTTATATATTGCGGAAGTTTTTGGAACTATCCTTTACACTATCGACAGAAATAATTGATTTCGGATATATTCGTTAGCTGCGTTTGAGACAAAGTAGAGGCTGGGTATATATTTGTTTGCCACTTGCGAAGTGTTAAAATTTGATTTTATAATAAAAATAAAACTTGGTATCCCTGTTTTGAACTATTGTTGTTAACATAAAATGATGTTAATTTTTAATTTACATCATGTTTGAAGTAATTTGTAGTTTGAAATTGTGTTTGTGATTCCACAATCAGTGGAAAGACCAAAGTATCAATTTAAAAATTGAGTAATTTATCTTGGACATATTTGATGTTTTTTTTTTTTTCTGTTACATAGTCGCACACAAGATCTTTTCCTATATGAAATAAGACACAAATTTATATAATAGAATTATTAAATACAACTGAACAAGTCATTATTGTAAATTCTAGTTGTAATATTTTTGTGTTGATATAAGTTTATAATTAATTTATTGTCACTAGTTTTATTTATCGGAATGTATGAAATCTATTTTTTATTAAGTTTAATACACAACAGTAGAACCTCAACTCTACAAATGGAAGCTCCGCAGCAGTTACTAGAGTCAGTTTACGTCTGTATAAAGTGTTCATTTGTGCCCCTTGAGAAGCCACCGGTTGACAATATGAAAATGGCCTTTATAGATAAAAGCTGTTCAGTAATATTTTTTTACAGAATTTTTCTAATCTCCCTTTCTCTTTTTTGAATTTGTACAATGTCAACATTTCTGTTTAAACCTGAAGTCTTATCCTTATTGAGGCATTCTGGTTTAGTTACTGTGTTATAGTACCTAGAGTGTTGCATACTTAGAAAATGATTTTTTATTATAACTGTTCTTTGTTAGTACACAGGCAGTTGTCATTTGTTTGTTTATATTGCATTCTAACTGTTTAATTTTGGTCAAGATAACATTGTTAGATAATTTTTATTTTGACTGGAAGTAGAGAAAATTGTTAACATTGGTTATGTCTCTCTTTTATCTAATGGACAGATAAGGGTGTTTTCCAATCAATGGACACTTTTTTGGTTTCTTTATGTATTTTATTAGAGTTTTGGTATCTGTTTAAATTGGTTTTGATTAATATCCGCTTATATTTCTAGCTTATTATTTTTTTTTGTGATTATTGTAGTTACGTTATTACTTGAAGAAATAGAATTTATGTACAATCATATTGATTCATTAATGTACTGTCCACGCTGAGTTTTGTCATTTATCAGTGTTTATTATCATGAAGTTATTTTTATAGCCATAGTTGTATCCCTGTAAACTGCAGTAATTCTAGTCTTAGTCACTCACATTCAAGATTTTTATTTGAGATGATAGTGCATATGCCTTGGCGGTGCTTGAGTCCTATCTGGTCGCAGCGGTTACACTCTGTCCAGGCACCCCAGTGGGTAGTCAGTGTAAGTTCTAGTTCTGGTAGTGGGACATCAGCTGCAGGATGCTCTCCCTCAGTATTCATCTCTGGTACTACCTGTACTCATTACCATATTTTACAATACAGTAGACTCGCTCTTGTTCAGTCATCTCGGGACCAACTGAACTAATCGAAGGTACTAAAATTAGACAGTTTTTACCTACAGTAAACGTACTGACGACAGTTATAAACAATGTAACTAAATAGTTATCTAAATAGTAAATATGTACAATTGTTGTTTAAGAAACCAACATTTTTTTATGACTTCAATATTAAGCATAAATATAAAATTAGATTATTATAAGTCCCCTCTTGTTTGGACATTTGTTGCAAACAATGTATATATTTGCAATTGTTTCTAAATTGTTGGATATAAAAGATGGACACCATATAAGTTGTAGCCATTCTGAACATCACAAGTTCTAGTTATCATTATTTCTTCTACTTTGAGAGAATTGACTTGTTTGCATGTCTGGGATTTTTTAACCTCAACGTGTGTCTACCTGAGAAAGAACATTTAGGATGTTGGAATTGTAATGCAGAACAGTTATGTGTGGCATGAAAAGTGTATAAACAAGGAAGGATTCAGCGAGGGTTTCTGAGAAGCAAGTCTAGTCCGAGTCAGCAAGTTACATGATAAGTAGCATATTCAGTTGTTTAATATAGTGACTTGAAATATTTGGGTTGTTTCCTATTATGTTATAATGTTAAAATATATTTGGTATACAAATTTTATTTTTTTTAATAAACCCTCACTTGCCAGTTCACATTGGCCTGCAAGTTTGTGCGTGAACATTATTCAATGTTGTTTTTGAAATTTGTTAATGATGGAGTATCAGATGAGGGAGACAAAGGTAGTTGGACATTTGCCATCATTACGTGAAAAGTAACAATCACGACGTTTCGATTTGGTAAAACCCAAACCTTTTTTAAGTGCTAAAAACTAAATTACATCTACACAAACATGTTATAAAACTACGTTCTTAAACTAATAGAAAGAAAGAAAGAAGGTGTAGCCTTCTCTCTCTTTGATATGGCCCGAGCCATATGCTCAGACAAAACTAAACTAGACAATGAACTAAACAATGTTTCCAAAGATCTAATAAACAATGGCTACCCTCAGTCTCTCATAAACAAATGCAAACAAATAAGAAAACGCAAACAAACACCCACTGACACAGAAAAGCCTAAAGCATTCATGTCCATTCCATATACACCTAACCTTTCAGAAAAAATCAGACGCATAGCTAGGAAAATACAAAATCAGAACATCATTCAACACACAAAACACATTAAGACAGTCTTAACTAAAACCAAACCAAAGAATGAGGAGCAATCCTCCAAAAATGTAGTTTATTGCATTACTTGTGAATGCAATGAAAAATACATAGGGGAAACAAAGAGACCACTGGAAGTTAGGCTAAAAGAACACAAAAATAACATTAAAAAAGGAAACACTACACATTCTAAATTAGGCTGGAACAATGAACACAGATTTAACTGGGATAACACTAAAATACTTCACAGGGAACCACATTTTTTTACACGTAAATTCATCGAAGGTGCCTTTATGAAACTAAATAATGAACAAGTAATCAGTCAAAGTAGCATAGAAGTTAGACCCATGTGGGTTCCCTTACTTAAAAACACACTTGATAAAAAGTTCAATACACTCATGACATCATCTAACCAGAATCCTATACCACCTGCACCTACAACAATTAAACATCCCATGAGTCTACGTCCCCGTACCTGAGTCACCGCATTTTTGGCGATCTCGGAACGTACGTCCCTGACCTCGTCAGTCTGTGTATGGTTGTTGTGAAGTGTAGTGTGTATGTTTGTCTTGTCCCCGTGTTTTATCACCTTGGAGGGAACTTCTTAGACACTGCATTTGGATTGTATCATCCTCATTTCGTGCCTGGGACGTCTAGACGCCATCGTCACTGCGGGTCGTAAGACTTCATCATTTTTGTAATATTTGATTATTGTATTGTTTTATTCCTAATAATTGTTGTCTTTTCAGGTTAAAATGTAATTGTAACAGTAGTCTCAGTCCTTCCGAGTCATATATATATATATAATTTTTTTGTGCATGTTGAATGTTATTTTAAATTAATAGTGTTTTTCAGGTACCATACATTTATGATTAGTTAATGTAATCTTATTTCAGTCTGATTTGATTATTAATTTTATTTGTGTTTTGACAATTTTTGTTGATATCGTGACCTTGACAGCGCCTAATTGGTTATATTAATTTAACCCTGTTAATATTTTTTTAATATTTAGTAGAAGTTCATGTTGTTGTACTCCATTCTAGGATCTAGGTTAAAATTAGATAATTATTAAAGTAGATAAGTTTATTAGTTTAAGAACGTAGTTTTATAACATGTTTGTATAGATGTAATTTAGTTTTTAGCACTTGAAAAAGGTTTGGGTTTTACCAAATCAAAACGTCGTGATTGTTACTTTTCACGTAATGATGGCAAATGTCCAACTACCTTTGTCTCCCTCATTATTCAATGATTGAAGTAACGACCATTAGCTCAATTAGGAATTCGTACCGGATATTGAAAATTTGGGTAACGGTTAAAGTAACTCAGTTAATTTTTCAAATGTGGTAAAGGTGCCATTTGGTCCGTGGAATGTGGACTAGGGAGAAAGTGCCTAAAACTCACTAAAACAAGGTCAAAGACCGGTTGTTTTCCTCATCTATAGTCTATTATTATGTAATAATGTATTATGAATAAGTCTATTTATCTAAGATATTATAAATAATAAACGATCATACAGGTTAATTATTTGTTTATGTATATTTTACTGTACCAAAACTAACTTTTAACTTTCATTTTCAGTTAATTTTCTAATACTTTAACTTTAATCAGCAAGTTTCAATCTATCCTAAGTTTTAACTTCAATTCGTTACTTTTTTATTGGATTAACTTTAACTTTATTCAGTTTAAAAAAATCATTACTTTTCCCAAGTATACCTATCATACACATTTTATGCATTCAAAAATGACTTCATTATTTTTAAAGTTAGAGTAAATGAAAGATGTTTTAGTTACAAATAAGTACCTGTTTTGATAATTCATCTTCAAATATGTGTAAAATATAAGGTCTTGCAGTGTGGTTGCCCTTCTGACAAACGTAAAGACCGCTGACTGCCGAGGTCATAATCAGGCTGTCATTTTTTATATAGGCACTGGAAGTGAGTTTAATCTCTTTGGCAAACTTCATGTTGTAGTCTGCTGCAAACAACCATTTGGTGTCTGCAAACATGTCTCTTGGAGATTGACAAACCTCGCATTCTAGACTGTCTGGAATGAAGGCAAAAAACTATTTGTACAAAATGAAATAGGCACTTAAATAACAATTAGGCTATCTGATATTGACACTCGATGACAGTTATCTGTCTGAGCTGTAATCTAAATATTACATCACAGATAGGAGGCTTGTGTCCTGCCTTGAACACCCAAACTTGTTACTAGGCAAGTTGACCCATTGGTGATTTAAGAGTTTAAACATTGTCACACATCCAGGACTTTTTTTTATGGTAAGCCTGTCATACTGTCATTTATATCATCATACATATACTATAACTTAGTATAAAAGGTAACAATGCATGTTATAAAATAATACTAAACAAACTAGCTATATCAACTGCAATCTTGCGCTTGGGTTTTGAATATCGTGCAGTATCGGTCCAAGATTTGCAACTTCAGTTTAACCTAAGACCTCTTCATGTAAGACGAAACATTAATGATGTTCTGTTCCTGAAGAAGTTGATCACCTCTGTCATCGATGCACCAGATTTGCTTATGAAACTGGATCTACGTACCTCTCGGAACCTTCGCCACACTCAGCTGTTTGCAAGGTGGCAGTATTCAACAAAGTACATGTTCCACAGTCCTCTTCCTCGCCTCCAGCGTCTGGCTAATAATATACCTGATCATCTGGATTTATTCAACATGAGCAGTGAAACTTTCAAGAGGAAACTTACGAACTGCCATCCAATGAACTAGGACGATAAACCCGGAGTTACACAACTGAACCTGTTTATCTTCGTGAGACTGACTCTCCAAGCTACTTCAATGATGATGTCACTCTCCGTCAGTGCAGCCAACCATGAATAACTTAATATCCCTTTGAACCGAATCACCATCATAATCATATTGCATACATACATATACATATATATATTGTTATACATTTATAGTTTATGGATTGTTTCTACTTATATTTACTAATTGTTATATAGTTGCATTGTGCACTATTTATATTATGTTGATTTTTTTCTTTTTAATTGTATTTATATTATATTAATTCTTATATTGTTATTTTCATTAATTGTATTGTAATAATATGTATTGGTTTGTTTGACCGTTGGAAGAATAAAATAAAAAAAAAAAAATAAATAAAATCTTGTAACACAAGCAGATCATCAATATGATAAGAAAATTTTTCTGCGAGCCAATTTTACCGCTTTTTTAAAGGACTTAAATGAAGAATTTATAGCCAACTTACGAGAGCTTGGCTTTATATATATTTAATCTATGACTTTCAGCAAAATTATAGTTCTTTTTTTTTTTTTTATTTTATTTCACATAATGTTTACATAATTTTACAAAATTTTATTTGTAAGTAAACAGGTGAAGAGTCAATGTCCTAAAAACTAACTTTGCATCCTGATATGTTATTTGACAAAATAATTCAATTAAATATCATTTCATTGGTAAAATAAATAATGAACATATGGAATTTTTGCATTAGCAAAATATTATCGATATAATTTTTAAAATGGACACTGCCCATATACAGTCCACAACAATGATGGATTAAAAATCATTAAAAATGGATTAAAAAGGGTGAGTTCCCATGGAAAGACTTAATATCATGATAATTAAAATTGCTTGTCCATCTTCCACAGCGAGAACACTTCACCTCCTATCTTCAGTGGGTTGAACAATATATTTCATCGTGCTTGTTTCAATCAGTTAACAATAGATGTAGTACAATGATACACAATATTTTACTTGATATTTCCAGTCACTTTCATGTTATTTGTAAGAAGTCATATGGAACTATTCAGAGTTAGCTAACCTTTTAACAGCTATATAGTTTGAGTAACTATATGATATTGAATGACCTAAAAACTGTTACTTTTTAAAAGATTCAAAATGTTGTTAAAAATCCTCTAGTGAGAAAAGCCATGTGTAACAGATCTGGGCAGTGGAGGGAGTGTTTTATTACATTGCTTTGATATTTTATTTTCCTTATGTGTACGGTGTTACTTTTTTTAACAACTAACTACTTATATCACGTTGTCATTTAAAATTCGTATAAAAATTCACTCAACTTACACGACATGACTGCCCAGGGGTACAGCTACTGCAGTGGGCACTACCAGTCTGAGGGTAGCTTGGTGCAAGGCTCTCTGACAGTCGTAGTAGTCCTGCCACAACTTGCGGACCGTAGCCACCTTGTCTTGGTCCAGCCCCGGGTACAGGATGTCATTTCTCGGTACAAATGTTAGAGAGGCTCCCTGACGACTCTCCACCACCACCTGGACGTCTCCCTGCATGGTCTTAGCTTTTTCCTTGAGCCGCTTCAGCAAGTTGGGCGTGCCCCAATAATGGGGAACCACCAACATTGATACGAGTATAACAAGTTTCATCATGATTACTGTTCTTTTTTAAACTTCATTTATGTACAAACAAATACTGTTTATTTTATTTCTTTGTATAAAAACACCAGCTGATTGTATTCAAATTCAAAACATTTTTGTTTATTTACATGGTTTACAATAATTATGTTTTCTAACCCTTTAGGACAGTGAACTACATGGTTTCATTTCATTTAACCCATGATCAATTTGTTAAACTATTCTAATAGTTAAGCAAAAAAATAAAACACTAATTTCATAAATTTAAAAGAAAAAATTAATTTAAATGCTATATGAATGACAAAAGAATATAGAATGCAGCTATTTTGGTGGCCAAATATATATCAGTAGGGTAAAAAAACACTACTGGGTTTATCTGAGTACTGTATAAATGTACATATATCGTGTGATTTTACATATGTTTTTCAACTAAACAACTGCTCAGATATAAAAATCTGATAAATTACTGAATGATTGCTAGGTTTAAATAAAGGAATAGGCGATGTCCTGAGGCATTGGCCATATGATATGGGTTACCATTAACTGAATTATTTATTTAATTGATTTTGCCCTTTTATTTGTTTGTTTTTTTATCTTGTCATACATACATTTTAAAATTGTTATAGTTTTCAGTATAACAAATTTAATTTACATACTTGTACTTAAAAATTATATCTAATGGGTTCTTCTTCAAGATATAGAGGTTATATTTATTTTTTCAGGAAGACAAACATTTAAATCTAATTTATTTGAAACATTGACACCCAAGTGTAAGTAAGAAGCCATATCATCTGTCATGGCAAGAACTCTCGTCAACATTAATGAGAAACTGTTTTTATTTGTGTGATAAATTGAACTAAAAAGTGTATCTCAAAACAAAAGGCTTTACTCGACTATAACAAAAATATGTAGTGAATTCAGTACGAAACAGGTTATGTAAAAATAAATAAAGATTGAAGGGTATAATATAAAAACATATGTTTACATACATTCTAATGATTACCACATTCAACCCTCCTAATAACAAATATAATCCTTAAAATATGTGGGTTTCTTGACATTTAGTGTGACCTCTTAAAATCAGGAGAAAGTCCTTGGCCACCATATACAGTATAGAATTTCCAGATGGGTTTGTTACTTAGAATTGGAGAACCCTTAGTCGTCAATTTTTCTAAAATATCCTTTTAATATTTTTTATTCTCTGCTATTATTAAACCTCTAGACCTGTAGCAAAAAGAAGTGTACCGTACATGCCTTTCCATGCATCAGTCACGTGCAGTAAGGGGAAATAATGTTGGATGATAAAATATTTAATTGTCGAGTGATCTTTGTAAATAATGGGTCAAGCGCCATAAGAATCAAATTTAATTTTTTACGTAAATAGTGTTTTATGTGCCATCCCCCATACGGTAAATAAAGGGCTAAGCCACAATAATTCAGGAAGTAATTAAAATATTCTCCTTAAGATAGGGCGCGTTCTAACTGACAGTGCAATTTTGGCCAAAGACGGGCTAAGCAACAGGAGCACCAGGTCAAAATAAAAACCGAATTTCTAACCGTATTTTCAAGAAATAAATCAGAAATTTTTGGTTCAAGGTCGTACGTATATGCAATGTGATAAGGACTTAGCATTAATCAGAAGAAGAAAATAATTGAAAATGTGAAGTTCCTGTGGACTTGGTCAGTATGATTATCACTCATTTTAGTAACAGTAATGAATGAAGAAGACTTTTTGATTTTACGCATGCTGCTAATTTGTTACTCGACACAAAGAAAATACAGATATAAAAAGCACAGTAGATTCACTTGGTACAAGTAAAACAAGGTTTCAATGAACTCAAAGTTTGATGTGAATATTACTTTTTCAAAAAGGAGTGAAACCGGAAGATTTAGACAACTTCAATGTAAGAATAGTCTTTGTGAAGCTAAAAAGAAGACTTAAAGGCAATGATTCCTTATAATCTATTCTATGAGGATTTAGTAAACTATGGGTTATTTTTACAACCAAAATATTTGTATAACATTTTTATAAATGTCATAGGGTATAGATTGCTTTTATAAACAATAGTTTAAATTTTTACTAATAATTTATATTGTTCCTTCTATGTCATATAAGAAAAGGTTATGTAAATAACTGGTTAGTTCCATTACCACTTAGCCCGTCATTTACTTAGGTGTAATGTGACATGGAATTTTTTTAATTTTTCAAGTTCAAACTTGCTTATTTTTTTTATTATGTGAACCAGTTAGACGAAAACTTGTGTATGAATAAAACTATTGTGCATAAATATTGTTTATTTATTTCAACCTAAAAAGAAATTCTCATAGATACTTAGTTTTTCTTCTTTACTCAAAATAATGTTTTAGGCGCTTGGCCCGTTATTTATAAAAGCCACTCAGTTCATATATTAGTAACTTAAATTGTAGAATCACATGTTCTAAGTACTTCTACTCTTGAACACACAATGTACGTTATCCAATTCAATTCAATAAACCTTACTGCTCAGTACAGTTCAATAAATAGTGTCACAGCAAAATTGATATAGCTCATATAAAATAGTATATATTTAAAATAAATTTTATCAACATATTAAAATTATTTATATTCTAAAGTAACAAACTGTGAACCAAATTATGCGACAGCTAATTAATAAATCTCTCACCATCCATCATTATTAAAAAATTCTTCAAATGATTACAGTGATAGCGCCTAATTAAATATTCTTTAAAGTTTTTAAAAAATTTTGAGCTGTCTTGAATACGTTTTATGTCTTCTGGAATATGCTGAAAAATTGTACACCCATGTAAGACGTTTTCTTTTTAAAAAACTCAAGTCTGAGTTTTTCTATTGCTCAGACTTTTTCTATTGCTCAGACTATTTCTATTGCTATAAATCAGTTAACAACCATGATATGCTATTCAGAGGTTTCCTATAAATAATCGTGGTGTGTTTTATATATTACTGTGTTTATAAGATGTCATCTTATGATTTAACTTTTTTAACTATACTTTCAGATTATATTAATAATCAGGTAATAATCAGTGCCTGTTGATTGAATAGAACCATTCGTGTAGCCAACAGTCACAGCCGATAAATACTACTTTTGGAAAGAATAACATACTGATTATTGTATTATATTTACAGTATAATAAGTATGTATGCTATAATAATATATAGTCTATAATAATATGAAATAACATTAAGTGTGAATGTAAATATTTAAGAAATTTTATTTTCAAATGAAGTATCCAACAGCTGATTTATTTATGGTGAGGAGGGGAACAGTAGAGTAACTGTGGGAGGAACGGTGGAGGGGAAGATGCACTAACATTTCTGAAAACAGCTGTAATTGAGAATGATTAGTGAATAAACAAAAATAACTGTTTTTACAGTAAATTAAGACTGAGTTTATTGAATAATAATTAGTACCATTCATTTTCTTATCTACCAGTTGAATTACTTAATAATCCTGAGACTTATTAATTTATTTATTAAAGACTTACAATTCATGTAAGTCTTTAGTAAAGAGATACCTATTATGCTATTTAATAACCTTATTTATTTAGTATAATTAGCGTGCTTCGGTAAAAATAAAGAGAACTGACCTTAGTTTGACAGAACAAACTGTACAAAAATGAAACATCTCTAATATTTCAAGATTTACACACCACTAAGTGCAAGGAAAAAAATCTAATCACTCTAGATAAGTTACTTACTAAACTTAATTAGTTTTTGGCAAGTTTTAAATTATGATAACATTGTGACGTATTTAATTTTTTTAATATCACTTGTAATTTGTTGTATCACTATCAGTAACTTACTAACCCCACCCCCTCACGGAGTGTGCAGTACACTTGTAAACCAGTAGTTGAACAATCAACATGTCCTATGGTGTAACTTTAATATACTGTGTATTTTCCAGTTTTTTATGAAGTTTCTTGGTCAACCTAATTACGTAACAATGTCACAGTTAAAGTAATCTTCTAAACGACTAAATTAAAAGTCATTTAGATATATTGCACTTGGCTTGCTGATGTAAGTGTACTAAATTTTGTTATTTTATTAATGAAAACATTTTGAAGTATGGAATTTACAATTTACTCGTATAATATTTTTTATTATTATTTGCATTGAAGTCGACTAAGGACTATGTAGAATCTTTCAACATTACATCCAATTTTTCTTCCATTTTTCACCTGCTTTGTTCCCAACGCAACCTCATTTGTTCACTGAATTTTCGTTTTCTTTCTTCTGTCCTTAAGGCTCCTTTTGTCTTTTTTGGCATTCCCTCTGCAAATTTTGCTTCATGTATAATTTTTCTGTATGATTTTCTGTCTTTGAAATCTTTCTTTTTTATTCCCAATTTTTTGGCATCTTGTCTTGTTCTATCCATTTTACTGTTGATTTCTGGTCTATTGTTTTCATGATTTGTTTTGTGAGTTTATTATCGTCCAGTCTTTGTATGTATCCATAGAATTTTAGTATTCTCTTTTTCATTGTTGCTTTTATTTTTCCATGTGCTTGTACACCTCTTTGTTGCTTCTGATTCTGTATTTACATTCATTGTTGTGGCCCCAAGATCTTTTGTATTATTCTTCTTTCTATTTTCACTTATTTTTCCATGTCTGATTTCCTCACTAGTTTCAGTGTTTCTGAGGCATATAGGCTACTGTTTTTACGACTGTGTTGTAATGGTAGAGCTTGGCATTAACGGATATGGATTTTTGTTGTATCTGTTTTGTGTTATAAAGTATAGTTTTTGGAGTTTGTTGTATCTTTCCTTATTACTCAGAATTTCTCTCCAATTCTGTTGTATGATTTCTCCTAAGTATTTGAATTTTGTAACTCTTGATTTCACCATATTTCGTTGTGAGTTTTGTGGTTGTGTTGCTTGGGTCAAAGTATTCTGTATTGGTGTTTGAGATGTTGAGTTAGCTTTTTGCACTATTTCATCTAGTTTTTCTAGGATAATTCTTGCATGATTAATGTTTTACGCTAGAAATATGATGTCATCTGCAAACAGTAATTTATTTATATTTCTTTGACAATAATTTTAAAAGTCCATATTCTTTATAAGCTAATTAAAATTTTTCTTATTTTTGTTTTTAATTTTCAGGAGAACAACAACACAACGCCATACTCAAATCCCGAGCTGGACATGATAAGCAAAGACATAGAGGAATTAGTAAGAGAAAAACAAATTCTAGAAAGTGAAATTGTACAAAAAGAAGCAGATATTAAAATTAAAAATGGCGAGGTTAAAAGTTTGCAGGTAAATAGTTAATTTATGATTTCATATAAACATTGACATATGTTACATTAATAAGTAACAAGTTGGTCTGTTATTTTAAGTATGACTCGTACGTTAAAAATGTGACATAGTACAGAAGGAAGATCCTAACGCACATTTTTCAGTTTAGACGTGAGAATAGTGTCCAAGTGGCAAACAAGTCACATATATATATATACATATGTTTAATTCACCATGTTATATTGGTGAACTGAGTTGGCCGAGCTGTCATGAATCAAGATTAAACATCTATGAATAAACAAAAATCATCGTCTGTAGAGTCATTAGTATAGTGTACAATATTGGGAGAAATGAGTCACATTATGTAAAATGGAAGCTCAGTCAATAGGAGTATGTGAAGAAAGATTATATGATAGATCAGTCGCAGATTTGTGTAGAAATAAGATACTCAGTCATTAGGAGTAAGTGTATATTACGGGGAGATCAGTCATATTTTGTATGTGTGGAAAGATGGAAGCTCAGTCAACATTAACTAATCGCTTGTCTTTTAAATTCCAATAGGTTTCAGTCATGGGTGGACACATTAAATCTTCATACAATATATGTATGTGAAGAAAGAATATGTGGGAGATCAGTTGCATGGTTTGTGTAGAAATATGGACACTCAGTCACTAGGAGTAAGTGTATATTACGAGGAGATCAGTCATATTTTGTATGTATGGAAAGATGGAAGCTCAGTCAATAGGAGTATGTCAAAAATACATGTATATATTATAGGAGTAAGTGTATATTATAGGGAGACCAGGCACGTACAGTACAACCTTTATTATCCAGCCTTACTTACCGACTCCGTGTCATTCGGTTTGACAATCAGACAAAAATAATGTTTGTTTTAGATCAAATTACATCTACAAGGAAGTAACTTGTAATGCTAATCTCAAACACCAGTGTTTGACTTTTATATCTTGAATATCGCAGGTGCTGTTCTTTTAACTTGTTGTGGATTACCAGCTGTCTCTGCTTACTGCGCCTGAAAATGTGAGATGGCAATCGGTTTACTTCTGAAAAGAGCACCTGGAAGAGTCCATTTATCATTTGGGCAAGTGGAAGAGTTCATTACATACACCCTCAGCATCGTCAGTCCTTTGTTTACTATGGTGCAGTGGAAACACGTTCTTGTTCATTTAAAAGATGTAGTTGCTGAGCGTACTTTTAAAACCACTAAAATTATATTGTATAGCAAGTTTTTATGTAAATATTATACTGTATAGTAACATATCATGTTAAAATTGGGAATGAGTAAAACTTTTAAACGTATGTTGTTGTAACAAGATACAACATTTCAACAATATGTAGTCGGCTATGTTCATCTCAATTTTTTAAAAATTTTTTAGAGGAAACCAAGTTGTTATGTTTTATCCGGCTTTAGACGTATCCAACATGACCTTAGGTCGGATAACCGAGGTTGTACTATTTGTTGTAGAATATATAGGAGGCCAGTCACTTGGTGTGTGTGTCACAGTCATAAGGAGTATGTGTATGATGTACATAGTAGTAAAATCTTTAAACTGTTCATGCAGAATTACTTTATTTCTTTCAATATAAATTAACAACTTTTTTCTATAGGGTGAATTGGACACGTTGGCAGCTACGCTAAAACAATTGGAGAGTCAAAAAGGAGAAGCACAAAAGAGATTGAATGACCTGAAAAATCAGGTATTTTGTTAATTATTTTAGCCTGAGCACCTGTGGTAGTAGTCTTGGTTGTTTGTCATCTGGCCCCTTATTTTGCACCGATAAGTGTAAAAAACATCCTTGAATATATGTAATGAAGCCTTGATTTAAATATGCTTTTAAAATAATTTGGACTTGATCTACTTTGAAACGAGAGTTTAATAACTAAGTACACATGTTAACTCTCCATTTTAGGTTTTCTGAATGTATTCTTGTAAAACATTACAGGTGTCCCAGAAAGTTTTGATTTACTGTTTTAACAATGTGCCTTAAATAAAAAATAACATATTCCCATTTTTGTGTTTGTTTACGTCTTGTTAGGCATACAACAACATTGTCTCCAGAAATGTTTGGTAGTTTTACAGAATCCTTTGTCTCAACTAATAAACATTCACATTTTTGTGTTTGTTAGGCATACAACTGCATTCATGTCTCTAGAAACGTTTTATCGTTTTAAAGAATTCTTTGTCTTGATTAATATACTTTCTTATTTTTTTCTAAAACAATTTAAGATAAGAACTCAAAATTGACAAAATTATACTCTGACTTTTTTGCTAGCTTGGTGAGTTATAAAATGTGCAATAATAACACGTTTGAGAAAGCTCTTTCAATTTTTTTTAAAATTCTTAAATAAAGATGAAATTTATGTCTGTTAACAAAGATTATTTTACTGTTGTATTTTGTGAACCTTCATGTTACTGGTGACTGTGAGACACCAGTGAGTGCGAGATACTACCTAGAAGATGTCTTGTTTATTTGAACCTCTAGATTTTTCAGTTTTACATTCAGTTGTTTAGCTTTAGCTGTTCAGCTGTTTTAAAATATTAGCTTTAAATAACTGTTGGTTTCCATAATTTTCATTTCATTCAAGGATTTATTTAATCTTGAGATATCCAAAGTCAGCATGACTGCAAGTCTTTTTTTCAAACCTCAAGCTAGGTCTTGACAAAAAACCAAAGTTCGCAAACTTCTAAATTTTACTAGGTAATACATGTTGATATGATGGTAGCAATAACAAAAAACCCTATTAACTTGAGGACTGTTATCATTTATTTCTATTGTTCATAAGTTTATTTGTTTGAAAATAAAATATCACTAATGCATAGTTGGTTATTTTTGAGGTAACCAACTATGTCAGGCTAGAGTTTTGATCTTACAACTGATTAGGCTCGCATATCTTTAGTAAAATCAATGCATAGTGTATGGACTAGAAATGCCTGTGTGACACAAGATATATTGGTAAGGATTTGATATATTAGTGTTCCCTTTTATAGATTATTGTTTTAGATTGTGTTAATTTATAGAGATAGATTTTAGATTTTTAAAACATAATTTTGATTTTGGTTTGCTTTTTATGTGTCACTAGGCATTGCTTTATTGTTTTTGTATTTCATGACATCTATATAACTAGTGTATACTGTAGAGCAAAATTCATTATTTTTCATTTCTTAGTTTTTTATTTATTAATCAATTTTCCTTGTTTTGTTTAGTAAATGTTTGTAGTATATATATATATATTTTAAATACATGCCAAACCACCATTTAGTCATTTAATTTTTTTACCCAAACCATAGGGGAAAAAATGCCAATGTTTGCTATAACTTGTGAATATTTTTTTTATGTTGTATATGTATATATAAACATCTTTTTAATTCAGCAAACACATGTAAGTAAAAAGCTATTTAACTTAATATTACACTGATTAAAATTTGCCTATAATAAAATGGTAATGGTTTTAACAACGGGAGCGAACGTACTCACAGGCTAATATATATTTTAGGTTAGGTTAAATGGCACTAGGCCAGGAATTAGTATATTCATTAGGAGAGATGAGACATCAGCAAACTTACTTTATAAGAGAAGTCCACTAACACCAAAGTAGTAGTAAACAAATACAAAAGAATCACATGTACACAAATGTTCAGTGCCACTGACACTTTCTTTTCAGGTGAGCACAGAGAGAGAGAAAGTGCTAGTGGCACTGAACATTTGTGCACATGTGAACTTTTGTATTTGTTTACTACTACTTTGGTGTTAGTGGACATGTATTCCAAGTTAAGTTTGTTAATGTCTCATCTCTCCTAATGAATAGGCTAATATGTATAACAATATTTTACTAGAGCACATTGCAAGATATGAGAAAATGTCCATGGTTCCAATGCAAAATCTGGCTGTTTGGCACAATTTAAAACTTTAAAAAGTGATTGCACTATGCTGTCAATAATATAGTTTGTAGTAGCTGTAATCATGTAACTGTTCTGTAATCTCAAGTAACATTATTTTTGCTTTATTACATGTTATTTATTTAACTGTTATTTTTTTGAACTTGTGTGTTCCAATCTGAATACAAACAACAGGAATATGGAAGCTAGTTTTACTTTCTTCTAGTCTCCTGCTATACTCTTGTACTTGTTTACAGGAAAAAATCTTGTAGAAGGATCTACTTGATCTTCAACAATATAATGATACTTATTAAATAAGTCATTAATAATTTTTTTAATAAGGAATTTTTTTCTTTCCTCCCTTAATCAATTTTTTTTATTTAGGTTCTCACTGTGGTTCCAAAAACTTAAAGAATGTTCATCCAGGCGCCCAGTTGAACACTAAGGAATTTAGTCACAGATTTTATCGCAACTGTCACTAGGAGTAGCAAAGAGCCTACCTTAAATAACATATAAACAATGTGTTCCCTTCTCCCCCGCCTGCTACGCCTCGCAAATTCGACAGAAGGATATAACTCCCTCATTTATAGTAAACTCTAGCAATGAAGTTTTTATATATTATTAATCGTAATTTTCCTTCAGCCAAAGATAATTGTATAAATTTCAACTCAAAATTTGAACAAATGTGATTTATAGAAAAATAATTAGTCACATTTAAAAAATAAAATACTTTTGTTTAAGATTTAATGAAAACTAAGTTGTTTAGTACTTTTTGTACACCATATTCTCAACATTTTAATAAAATATATCACACGGTTTGTTAATGAGTTATGCATCAAAAAGGCAAAATCAGTCACTTTAGGTAGTTGTACAGTATATCCATAAAGACATTTTTTTAGAATATTTTTCCGCAGCACCTTTATTACTTTTAAGGATACAAGCAATTTTATTATTTGTCTTAATTTCAAAAATAATTTTTTATCAAACTCCCTTAACCCATTGACCAAGGTATAAATTGACTGGTAATCCAAAGTATTAACTTTGGAACCAGTTTTTAGTTCGGAACTTTGGAACCAGAAAATTTAGTTTGTTTATATTCATGCAGAAAATTACTAATAAAATATGTAATAGATAATATTTTATAGTTGTCCCATCCATATTAACTAAAATAAATGGTAACCTATATCGTAATTTTTATTTGCAGTAAAATCTTCAAAATTTAAACCAATTTATACATTTGTTGTATTACAGTAAATAATATAACTTCTTTATGAAAATAATAGTGATACATTTACACATTTTGTTTTCATTATTTAAAATAAACCTCTTGTTGATTATAGAGTGCCAAATTGCTTTATTGATAGACATAAATACGCAGAGAAGAAATAAAATATCAAAGAAAACCTGATGTAAAATTATTGACATCCTTTTATTTTTAAGAATAACATCTTTTCCAATAAATAATTATAAGGTAGTGTCACTATTTGTTTGAGATATTTTCACATAGTAACGTAATCAGAATAGGAAAACACAATGTAGGTACATAGAGAATGAATATAATAGATCTTTCAGTTGTATTATTTTGGTGACAAAATAAAACAGTTGAATTATTTTGGTGACAAAATAAAACAGTTGAATTATTTTGGTGACAAAATAAAACAACGAATATTGAAAACCATGAATGCATGTTTTGTTTTATAACTGATAAACATGTGTTTCTAAAATAAAATCAAAGAAGTATATGACATTACCTAGTGTTGTTAAAATTTCTTCAGATAAACTAATAATGATGTTTAGGCATTCAAGTTATAACTCGTGAGGCTTACCGATGCACTTGGCCTGCGCGTGAGGGGAATAATACTAGGAGTAAGAGGGGAGGGAAGTCCCAGTTCCTCCTTCCAACATGTGACTGATCTCTATTTATTGTGTTGCCGGTTGAGCTGCGCTTGTAGTGCCTCTCTGTCTAAAAAAGAATTTATTTTTGTCTCCTTTGTTGTTTGTTAGCATTTATTACAACGGCCAACCATAAAGGTTGTTTACATGTTTAATTTGAATTAAAACCTCTTCTTGCTAAAATAAAAACAACATATTATGCTATCTTTGCAAAGTCTGCTCTGGAAATAGGCACTTTTAAATCAATAAATAAAATTATGATGTAATCAATATACATATAAACAAATAAAAAAAGTTAAACACGTCATTTATTAATTAGTTAGTAATGATTGTCAAAATAATATATTATTTATCTATTAACAACAACAAGGTTAAGTCAGGTTGTAAATAACAATTTAAATTTCAGACGACTTTATTTTTATATACCTTATGACACACTGACTGGGCGGCTCCCCCACACTCAGTACTTGTAAACCTCGCAAGTTGTGCTGGCTGCGAATGGTTCCAATATCATCACGTAATATATGATGTAGTTCTGTAGGCTTTCTTGTTCATAAAAGTTAATTAACAACTTGTTAGCATAGTAAATGAGATTTTTTTTTTGTAGCATAGTAAATTCATAAAAATCTAACATGACCCATTCTATACACTATTGTGTTACGCCTACATAAATAATGATATTTGATTATAAATTTCACAGAAAATACATTATTCACTCACTACTACACTTATTGGGACATACAAACATTACAGTACATAGCACTTATTTTACTGTAAACATTCGTCAACAAAGAATGGTAATGGTGAAGTGACTGTCTCCTTTGTGAGGTTTTACATGTAATTGTACTTTTTTTTATTTTTCTCATATGTGGCTCTTCTAACGATACTCAACATACATGTAGTGTCTAGTAGTATTGGAATCATGCTGGTGCTGTTATACAAGTGGTATTCACCGCTGCTTTGCGCATTGCATAAAACTGCATCATGCCAATTTAGTAGCATAAATTGGTGCGTAAAACTGCACTGTGTCGGATTAGGGATTAAGTTACAAAAATAATTGTTTTCTTTTGGAAAGATCATAAAAATGATCAATGTACGTTATCACAATCAGTTTACATTTCTCCAGATATTGAAAGTAGCTCATAGATAACTTCCATATTCCTTTAAGCATCAGAATTGCACTTGATATTCAGATTGTATGTACTGTAGCATGTGCAGCTTTTAGCATTGCTTGTTGTTGATGTGTACGCATGTTTAGAGAGCCTTGGTCGACTCGGAACTGAGTGACGTCAAGATGGAACTGACAGCTGAGCAGGCACAGGTACGTGCAAACAAATCAAGTTTAAAGCTCAGGAGTCTTTATATGTATGACTTAAATGAAGTTAGAGAAAAGTTTCACAAACATACAGACAGACATTGAAATTGGTAAGTAACTAATTTAGTTTAGTTACAGTGAACAGTAGTGGCAGTTTTGGAAGAACAACATTGCTTGATGAATGATGTTTATGGCTTCTCAACGGTCATAAGTGATATTTTGTGGATTTGTTTTTTTTTTTAATTAATTTTACACAATACTAATTATTTTATTCTATAAAAAACAACCCTTCCCACGCTAAATAAGAGTTCTTTAAACTTGTCACTAAAACCTGTATACTTATCAGTACCCGTAATATACAACAAATATATATTCATTATTCATGGTTTATCCCTCAGCTGTTCGGTAAAATAATTGTTAGAATATATTAATTACCGTATTCTGTCAAGCAACTCAAACAGGTTGTTGATTAGATTAGATTAGATACACCGGGTTGTGGTCCTGTCACCAAGCCCACCGCGCCTAGACTCCATGGCCTTTTGCGCCCCGAGCCTGACGACAGTGTCACAAGAGACCAGTCCTCCTTATGAAGGACATGATCTCCCCGAGTGTAGCCCTTCTAATATCCTCTGGTTCCAGAAAAGCGGCACCCAGAGTCCCTAAGAGATGAGAGAGCCCCACAATGACAAAAGATGTGTATGGAGCTATGCTCATCCCCGTCACAAAGCCTACATGTGGAGTCTTCTGTTAGGCCCATTATCCTCATATGTCTTTGAAGAAGATTATGTCCGGTCAGCATTCCCGTAACCGCCCTCACCTTGGCCTGATTACAGAACAGCAGATCTCTGCTGTACCTGCGATCAGGTCCTTGGATAAGTGCACGAGACTGCCTGATCCCGAACTCGGTCCTCCATCTGCCATCGTGTTCCTCAGAGGTCCACCTGTCAATTCTTCTTTTTACCTTTTGAAAAGGAATACCAAGAGCCAGCTCCAGCCCCAGCAGAGAGCACTTTGCCCCTCTCCTAGCCAGTGCATCGGCTCTCTCATTTCCATCAATGCCCAGGGACCCATATGAGTCTCACCTGTTTACGCTGGCAAAGAGTCTCCAGGATCCCCTGGCACTCCCATACCAACTTAGTATACCACTTTACGTGTATGGGTGGGGGGGTGGGTCAATACCACTGTACGTGTATGGGTGGGCGGGTGGGTCATAACTACTGTATGTGTATGGGTGGGTGAGTGGGCCAATACCACTTTACGTGTATGGGTGGGCGGGTGGGTCAATACCACTGTATGTGTATGGGTGGGTGGTTGGGTCAATACCACTGTATGTGTATGGGTGGGCGGGTAGGTATTGACCTACTAATATAACTGATACTTAAACTTTTAGTAGTTTTCTGTTACGGACATTATTAGCTGTTGCACACAACTCCAGGTGTCATGTAAATGTAATGTAAAGTAATATAACATATGGTTAATGATGTGTGTTTTCTAATCTAACCTTTTTTCACGTATATTATTTTTGTTATTTTTAACTACACATTGCTTACCAGTTTTTTTAACTTGAGACGATAGCACTTGTTTTCCACTCAGATTTGCAAATTCTTCCATTACTGATTCCCAAGACAACTTCTTTGCTACTATAACGGTTATATATCACCGTTATATATCACCCACCCGCCCACCCATACACGTACCGTTGTATTGAATTGACCTACCCGTCTGCCACACACGCACAGTGGTGTTGACCCGTACACCCGCCCATTCACGCTCAGTGGTTTTGACCCATCCATCCGCCCATACACGCACAGTGGTGTTGACCCATCCGTCTGCCACACACACACACACAGTGGTATTGATCGCCTTTATCGCCGCCTGGCTGTCCGAGTAGATTGAAACTACTCCTCTGGAGCCACCTAGTCGCATTTCTTCTTGTGTGGTTATCATGATAGTCATCAACTCCGCCTGGAAGATGGTAGCATGAGCCCCCAGAAGTACAGACAGAACTTTCCATGCCCCCTCCCGTACACCCGCACCTTCTCCTGTAAGTGAGCCGTCTGTATACCAGATGCTTCCTTTGACTTGTGCAGGCTCGGTACTCCCTATCCACTTATCTCTACTTGGAAGGAAGGTCCTGACCTGCCTGTCAATTCTGTACCTAGGTATCATTGAGTCTGTTCCCATCGAAAGCAACAGGTCAAGACCAATGTCCCTAGATAGTATTTCCCCATGGAGTCCTGATTGGCCAGGCAACCAGCCACCAGCCGTCCTTATTCTAAAGGCCGCTTTACAAGCCTCCCCTTTTACAAACAGATCCATTGGGCGGAGCCCAGTGAGGACCTCCATCGCCGCCAATGGGGTTGTTCTAATTGCACCTGTAATTCCCAGGCACGCCATTCTCTGACATCTGTCTAATGTTAGCCTTGCACTGTTCTGTGCCATGGCCGGCCACCAGACAACTGCCGCATAACATAAGGAGGGCCAAAGTACACTCGTGTATAGCCAGTAAACCATCTTTGGTTTAAGACCCCACGTTGTCCCAATGGCCCTCTGACAAGCCCAAAAAGCCATTCTGAACTTCCTGGCTTTCTCCTGAAGGTGCTTGAGCCAGTTCAGTTTAGCATCCAGGATAACCCCCAGATACTTAACCGACCCTGTAGCTCTTAGCTCCATATTTCCCATAGTGGGCATGTATAGGCCAACCAGCCTCTTCTTCCTAGTGAAAAGTACAAGTTCTGTCTTGTTAGGATTAACAGAGAGCCCCTTGTCCCTACACCACCTTTCTAGGTATCTCAAGGCAGCCTGGACGATGTCCGACACCGTGCTGGCAAACTTACCAACGCCCAGTATACACACATCGTCCGCGTATGCCTGAGCGTATACCTCCATCCCGTTCAGCGCCCTTAGTAGGTCATCAACCACCAGGGATCACAGGAGAGGAGAAAGGACACCCACTTGGGGGCAGCGGCTTCCGACTACAACCTGAACCGACGCTTCGTTCAATGTTGCCTTAACCATTCTGCTGCGTAGGTAGGCTTCAATCCATCTGGCAATAATGCCCTTGATGCCCGTCCTAACGACAGCAGTGATCATAGACTGCAGGGAGACATTGTTGAACGCCCCCACTATGTCCTTGAAAACACCCATGGCTAGCTCCTTCTGCCGAATTGTCTCCTCAACCCTCGTGACGAATCTGTGAAGAGCCGACTCAGCAGATCTCCCAGCCATGTATGCGTTTTGATTTATATGGAGCAAATCAATATCCCTCAATCTCTCAATATCCCGTCCCTCATATGCCTATCGACCAGCCTCTCCAATGTCTTTAATAGAAAAGACATGAGGCTGATCGGTCAACAGGTTGTTGAAGATCAATTAATATACTATCCTCAGCCACCAAACGTTAGTTGAAGTACATTATGGGTTCCGTCTTCAAGTGCATGGCAAACTTGAACTTAGCTTATGATAATTGAAGACAGTATTATCAAAACATATACTATTGATTGATCATCAATACCTATTTAAGCTGCTAGATGGAGTACAGTAAGTAATACATTCTTACAAATAACAAATATGCATATACTCAAATTAACAATTAAAAACATTACCAATAGATAAAACTCTTTTCAAAGCGACATACAGTATTAGCAGGCACCAGTATAATCGACAGGTGTTCAGAGCAGGCACTGAGATGTTAAATGTATTGGCTAATGGACCATGCTTTGCCCCCCTCCCCCCCCCCTGTAAATGTTGTACTCCGCTTATTTACAAGTATGTATTTTTACTGATTTTGATCTCAACGACTTGCATTTGGAGTGTCATTGTGTTGGACTTCGTGTGAACTACGTATTCAATCCTCAAAATAAGCTTAATTTTGCCTTCATATACATCCATTTGCCGCGTAAAAGGGAAAAGTTATTCGAATACTTTTTAATTGGACGTTAATAATTCAAATTTTTTTTCAATTTTGTAATTGTGAATCTAATCTACTCAGTGAAATCATGGCCTGAAACCTGGCACACTTGAAACTGTCTGCGGGACGTCCCCTCTACGGTGTTGTTGAACATGATTTAGTTTTTACAAAAGATAGATTTTACTAACAACATGAACTTTTTAAAGGTAATGTTTATTGTAACAAGTTTGAAATTGGAGCTTATAACTTAATTACAGGTTGACAATTTACGCAGACAAGCTGAGGAGCAAGAAAGCAATCTGAAAGCACAGGAAGACGAACTGACAAACAAGAAACAGGAGCTGGAGGGTCTAAAACAAGAGGAAATGAAATTAGAACAACAACAAGAAGAATTCCGCAAGAAACTAGACAAGCTCAGTCAAAACTTACAAGATTCACAACTACAAATTAGTCAGGTAAACTTTCTAATATTAGTTATAATAGTTTATCTTAAATTTGTGTGTAAAAGTTATGTTTTCGATTAGCTGACTAATCAAGTGCTGTTGGTTTGTGTTTTAGTTTTATATGTTAGTATCGTTTTGTACAGTTGCTATACTAATATTCTTGCTTCTATTTATTATTTTTGTTTCCACCAAACATGTTAAGTATTGCCAAATTTAAATAAAAGTTGTATTTTCCTATCTGTATTATGTTGGTTAAATCAGTCCTTTGAAAAAATGTAATGAAT
Source organism: Stictocephala bisonia (assembly GCA_035578905.1). Classification (NCBI taxonomy): domain Eukaryota; kingdom Metazoa; phylum Arthropoda; class Insecta; order Hemiptera; family Membracidae; genus Stictocephala; species Stictocephala bisonia. Next base: position 66,615 of record JAQJVL010001307.1, read on the forward strand.
CCTTTAATTAGTAACTATTTTCGTTTCATTTTTTGTTTCTTGTATCACAGATGGTAAAGAGTTATCAATTTTTTAGCCAGATTATTACGGTTCCACACAGTAAATTAGCCAATTATGTTCGCCCAGACACAGTTGTCTGTCTGTCTGTATTCCAGTTTGGATAGTTATAGTTGAACCCCAGTTTTCCAATGTGCTCAAATATTGTATTCATATTAACAGTTGAATATAATATATACAGAGTTTTCCATAACTCTTTGGGCAAAAGTTACAATTTTTGAACAAAAACTAAGGACTTGTTTATTTCTTGCACATTTTGATTTGAAACAAGCCTACGGTTTTATGAAAGTTTAAAAATTTCTTTAAAATTACAAACAACTACTTTAGATTTACAATTTAGATTTAGTGGATTTTTAACTAGGCTCAGAGGATGGAATAACAAAATTTGAACGAATAATTTTCTCTTCAACGCTTGTTAACCCTTTAAGGAGTAATGACGTCTTGGAACATGAAATCACTAGCCTAGAGTAGTTATATTTTGATCACAGAAATTATGTTAAGGAGTAAAAAATTATAACAGTATTTATTTTTTGCATTTTATTAAGTTTTATTATTCTTACCTACCTTACCTCCTTGGCCATTGAAACCCAAGTTGGTTTTTGGCTTTGCTAACAATATCAAGTTTTATTATTATGTACTGAAAGTCACAATTTTTAAAATAATTAAAAAATAAAACAATTACAAATTTTTTTTGTTTTCTATGAAATTTTTTTAAACGTATAATGCTACTTTACAGTCAGAGCGCTCGAATGTTGTGTCTTTTCACTTTCTAGCGTTTATTTTAAGAGTTGTAGCATACGTAGCACTGTTTTTGAGGTTTCCTCTGTTGACCTTGAAGATTCGGTTGGGGTGTGATAAATACCTGGCAGTCAGGTGTAGCAGATGTTAATTGCTGCTCGGTGCACTGTGTGCGAGTGACAACTGTACTTTTCTTGGATTTACTCGCCAATTTCTGGTTTGAGTTAATATTTTATGCGAACTATGCTTGCCAGCTGATTGTTAGCGGAAGTGTCATCCACTCACGGAGATTTAGTGGAAAGGCCAAAAAACCACGGAGAAAGCTCCACCCAAGTCTTAAGCGTGTGATTTGTTCTCGTGGGAATCATAATTCCTTCTTCCCAGAATTATATTTCCTTCTTTCCGGAGACCATTATACGTGTTCTAAAGATATAAAAATTAGTTTAGTAAAAAAACTTCATTTAACATTTGGGGGATGTTACAGCTGTTCCTTGCATCGGTCCGGTCCGTCTGCCCGGTCACTGGTAGTGGTTCGAAAATCACACTTAAGCCGTTAATCCCTCGGTTAAGTGTTGAGAGCTTTTTGTCCCTAATTTCGTCTATTAAAATGAGACATCCTTTAACTTTTAAATTTTGTAAATAAGTGTGTGATGAAAGAGTACAGCTAATTTATGTTTATATTGCGTCCAGGTAAAGGCAAGCATCAGTCAGCTGGAAGAACACCAGCGACAGATGAATGATGCCATAGAGCTGGCAGAGAGTGCAGCGTCTAGTGGTGATGCATCCTTAGTGCCTGACACCTGCCTCAACCTGCAGCCGGAATTCCAAGATCCCTCCTACACCCGACTTGTGTCTGACCAGGTTTGTAAAATTTTATTTCTATTCATCATTTTTTAACATTCTTTAAATTGCTAGTATAAATTTAATTTCCGAACAACCCTTGCAGTTACATAATTTCCGAACAACCCTTGTATTTACATAATTTCCGAACAACCCTTGCAGTTACATAATTTCCGAACAACCCTTGCAGTTACATAATTTCCGAACAATCCTTGCAGTTACATAATTTCCGAACAACACTTCCAGTTACATAATTTTGCAGATGCAGAATGAATATTGTTTTGAAGTAATATATTCACTACTATTTCTATATAAGCACAGAAATTACTACTAAAAAGGGTTTAAGTTTGTTAAGAACAAAATTTGTTTTGAAAGGAATCATCAAAGAGTGAGGTATAAAAGACTGCTCAACAAAGTGAACAAACAAAAATGAAAAGAGTAATATGAAATAAAAAAATTTAGCAATACACAAACAATCCATACAACATTATTGTTATTTAATATATTAAATTTTGTTCTAGTTACAAGAATCGAGTAAAGAACTCCATTCAAATGGACCCATGGACAGTGGGGGAAACTTAATAAATAATAATTCCTTTGCGAATGGTAAGTTTATTCTTCAACTCTAGCTTTAATAAGGGGTGGTCTTGAATTTTAGAACTGGCTGTGCACTTGTATTTGGTCAGTGTTTGTTTGTATACAAGAATGCAGGGGTGTAGCTATACATTACAACAGTGGTTCCCAACTTTGCACCACTAGATATTAACTGGGGACCACAAGATATTTTAGAAAAATGTTAACATTTTAAATTGTATTAAAATTTTAATTCAATATTGCAAACAAAAAAACAGTATGAAAATAGTATACAGTAATTAAATAGTATTTAAATCACAGTAATTAAATTAATTACAGTAATTAAATCACGAAAAACATCCCATACACAGGTCATCCTAAACTCATCTAATCATTCAGATTTATCTTAAAATATGCTCAAAGTTGTGTCATTATCTCATTTAAGAGGATAGGAGTGAGCTATGTTTGAAATGGATTTAAAAAAAAAAAAATGGATTTATCTGTTATCTTGTTTGTAATGTCTTATTTTAAATTTTATAATTTTTAATCCAAATGCTATTGGTTTCTAAATAGGGTCTTTTAAGTACTCAAAAAAAGTAAAGATATTGAAATAAAATCTAAAAAATGCAAAGAAATATAAAATTATTAATCCTAGCAGTAAAATTATTGTCAATAGAGGTTGGAATTGGCTTTGTCTGTTTGTGTTAATGGGTTGCAAGCACGATTAAATCTCTTTGAAAAATGTTTGTGATATCTGTGTATTTAAATATATCCTGATAATTTATAAATATTTTTTTTTCAGACCCATTTTCTAATCCTTCTGCCCCATCAACACAAGATCCATTTTCCGGTAGTGACAGTTTTGTAGCAGACTTTAGTTCAAAACCTATGGTAAGTACATTGTAATGTAAGTAGAGGTGTGCAAGGCTATTTAGATGCCAGTCCTGAGGATTCTCAAGTTTGAAGACATTTCCAAACAATTTAGTTTGAGCTAGAGTCTAAACAACATTTTAACAATTCAAAGTATTGATAAGTAACTGTTAAATATCACTGTGAACTGTGAATTCCTGGCATTTCACGTGGCAAACACAATGTAGAAGAAAGCGAAAACATACACAACCCACAATTATATCAGTGCCACTGGCAGCTTCTTCAGGTTAGTAGAAACTGAAGTGGCGCTGAAAATTTGTGTTATGTTTTGTGTCTGTTTTTGTATTTTTCTACAGTGTGTTAATAGACTTGTTTTTGTCTGTTAAATTTGCTGATACCCTATCTCTCTTTAATTACTCTTGCATTATTTGCATTTCTGTATTTTTCTGGAAATAAAATTCAATTCATTCATTTTCAACACAACTTCTCCCTTATTTCTTTACCAATTTAAATGGTTGAGGTGTCAAAAAATTTGCCTCTGTTTTTAGTTGTGTAATGAGGTCTTCATTCTTCAATATTTTCACCCTGATGGGCATTGAAAACCTTAAAAAACGTTGATTAGAAAAACATTAAAAGAGATATAAATGAATCAAAAAGTAACAGCTGTTGGAACATAAATAATTATATCCATACAATTTTAACAGCTGCGGTAATGTAAACAATGGTGTTTGTAATATTCTGGGGGTAAGATCTTTCTTTTAAACCAGGGAAGGTTTTAAGCATGGTACAATTCACATTCAGCTAAGTCTATATAGGGCTCCGCCCACTGGACTCGATGGTTTGAATGAAGGTTGATGGGTAATCTAATGTAGTTATTTTTTTTATTTAATTAATCTTCAGCTGTTAAACTAATTAAATTAACACATTTGAAATAGGCTAAGTATTATCATCGGCTATTTATACTAATAAATAGGTAGCAACGTAAGCACTGTACTGTAAATAAATGTAATATTATGATGTTACGTGATAAAGTTTACATACTAATATTTGCAGTCAAATGAAGCATGCAGCGGTATTTCCTAGTTAAATTTAATTACTGGTAATTAAACCATAACCTTTAATAAAATTTATAACTCTAATCATAAAATGAGGGTTTTAATAGTGAAAAACTGGTACAAGTCCTAACAGATTTTCTGTTAAGGTGGCTGTTTTCACAATGCTTCTACACAGGTGGTTTTCTATTCCCCATCTGCTCCCTCCCTCTCTAACTGCTGATTTCTCAAGCCATGTACCTTGTTTGAACATCAGATTCATGTTCAAACAAACTAATTAGATACACCTCTTAAAAAGTAGATCTAGAGTTACAATAATCAAACATCTACAATGAAATTTCATTTAAATGATTACTATTTTCAAATATTGTTTATAAACCAGCTTGAGATCAAAGTTTTTTTTTTTACATCGTTCAGGCCTAGCTCAACCAAAATCTAGTTTTGCACACCTCAAAATATAATTATTTTTTGACAGAGTTTGAAATTGTTGAAACAACCTTCTTAGTAAATGTAAATATGTTTTTCACAACACTACCATGAGTTCAGCCGTTTTCGTTATGTGTTTACAACCTGCGAAACATCATATTTTCTTCTTTTTTTATTTTTTTTTTTTATTTTTATTTTTTCATAAGACGCCGATTGTCAAGATATGGGCGAATATGGATTTCGAATGAGTGTGATGAGTGTAGATGAACGAATGTAGTCATTGTTACAAACTAAGGCCGACTATTCCTTAGAAAGTGTCATTAATTAATAGCCCAATGACAAATGAACAGCCGGTGGTTATCAGCTGATCCTTCTCAAAATGTATTGACTCTGATTGGGATCGAACTGAGAACCTTTAGCACATGAAGCTGGGATTGAACCAACTAAGCTACCGACCAATCAACATTTTTATTTTTCAATTTTCAACAAATATATAGTAAATTTGAACAGCTGTCTATTGTTTACTACCGAAAGTAACATTGTTTACAACCGAAAATTTTCCACAGTCAACCTGTTTTTAAAACATGTTTCTAATTTAATAAACCGTTAACATTCCAACAATGAGTTTTTATTCCGTAGTGTAGTGAAAAGTATCGTTCAAAACTCGAGTGAAAGTGTTTTGTATGTTCTCGACCATTTGAATTGCTCGACAAGTCTCGCACTTCAAACATATGGTCTCGAACATGCAAAACCCCACTTTCCACTCTTGTTATGAAATATACTATATTGTTATTACCACTAGATAAAGCAAAACAAAGTCTGAATGTTCATTGTTGGAGGCAAAGGATTTAGTGTTTATAAATTACTTTATGTTTTCAGTCGTTTTAAATCCCCTGTTGACATCGTGAGTTATTAATTTAACCTATATTTGAATAAAAATTAGGCATCCAAGAGTAGTCAGACCTACATGAATCTGAGTAACCTGAACAATCTGCCTGTAACCTATTGTACTTATCTTATTCCCTAACTTATCTTAGTTTCTAAGTGTCCACTTCGATAAGGTTTGAGTATTGAGTACTCCTAGTTATAGATTTTTCTTTAGAGTATAAGTCAAGCTAGTAAGCAAGTACATATGACAGTAGGAGTAAATTGTGAAACCTCTTAAATGAGTGTAGTCAGAAATGTTAGACAAATTCACATTGATGAATACTCTAATGTCAACAAACAAAATTGAAGATTCTGATTTATTGTATGAACTTTTAGTCTCTAAATTGAATTAAAAGATCTTCATTCAAATAGTACAAACAATGACATGTACTTGAGCGGTGTCCCGATTAATATTGAACATTATAATTATAGTTATTTTTGATAAATAAGAATCAGTTAATATATATATATATATATATATATATATATATATATATATATATTTATTTATTTATCAAACTAAGCATAATACATCACAATTATTTTTAAAATAAGTGCAGCTCTTGATAAATTTAATGCCAAGCATGCTTTTATAATTAAGTAAAAAGGAGGAAGAAATAGCAAAAGCTAGTGAAAAAGAAGTTGATGGCCTGACTTAATTTCATTGACTTTAATTACCAATAACTGAAAATAATATGAGATATTAGATGGTAAAACAGTCTTGTGTAACATTTCATAGCTCTTTAAGGTTCTTTTTATTTATTTTTTACTGATTTATTTTAAATAGCTACACATCACATATTTTTTTGAAAAAATTTTATATTTCACCCATACAGTCTGAAGCCATTTTCAAACCATGTTCAAAAATGTTTGAAAATGGCTTCAGACTGTATAGCCGAAATATAACATTTTTTTAAAAACTATGTGATGTGTAGCTAAAAAATACATACCGTCAAGAATTTATTTTTTACTTTCTTCAAAATTCTCTCTCTCCTCCCTCTCCCTCTCTACGCACCTGAAGAAAGTGCCAGTGGTACTGAAAATTTCGTTATTATGTTATTCTTTTGTATATATTACTACTACTGTTAGTGGACTTGTCTTTTGAGGCAAGTTTGCTGATGTCCTATCTCTCTATTATACTCTTTTGTAAACAACTATATCCATTTTTCTAGAGAAAAAGTAAGTTTTATAATGTAATTAAGTTGTTTAATTTTCAGGATACGTTCAAATCGGACCCTTTTGCCAGTGCGTTTGGTTCCAATGTCTCTAGTGGTCAGTATATATATTTATGTTTCCTTAAATTAATGTAGAACTTTATTTCATACCCAGCTTTATACTAATAATCTTAATTATTTAAACCAAAAATATATCAGTAATATAATTTCTAAAAATTGTGCATTCTCATAGACCTTATAGCTTAATCATATATGTATTTTATTGCATTGAATTCACATTAAAATATAAAACCAAGAACAGGCCTTGAAAATACAACTCTGAGGTTAATCCTCCAACCGGCCATTAAAATTGTCCATACTGGCTGGTCATTTTTCACGCATTTGCAGAATATTTTAAAAAATTCATAAAAAAATAATAAAAAATATATAAATCTACTTTTTTTGTTACTATTATACTTTAAATTGACAAGGCTATTTTATAATTATATAATATACTTATAGCACAAAATCATATTTTTTATGTGACCTGATAGCCTCTAAAATGTTTTATGTAAATACAATAAAGGGTGGGAGGTCACCTGGAGAAAAATATAGTTCAGCTAAAATCAACCTTCCAAGAAAGCCAAAACATTCAAAATTGTATCTAGTTTTAGGAAATATAAAGGTACTGTATGTTATTAGGGAGCTTTAACTCTCGAACCGGTCATTAAAACGTTCTATACTGGCTGGTCATTTTTCACACATTTGCAGACTTTTTTTTTAAATTCATAAAAATTAGTAATATATAAATCTTCATGTTTTTTATATTATTTTACTCAAAATAAACCAGGCTATTTTTCAATAATATCATATTATAATTTTAGCAAAAAAATGTATTTTTTATTTGACCTGATATCTTGGAAAATGTTTTTTGTTAACACAAAAAAGGGTGGGAGTAATCTGGGAAACAAAACAATATAGCTAAATTCAAAGATAGTCAAAACATTTGAAATTTTATATAGTTTTAGAAAATTAAAGGTACTAAATGTTATTGGAGGGCTTGAAAATATTATACCTATATAACATTACATAGTACAACTTGTGCAACAATGTGTTGCTATGGTAACATTATTTTCCAAAAAATCGCTAAAAATACATATATAATCAGTAGAGATTTACAAAAATATATGATCAATAAGATAAATGTATTTTTGAAATGTTTACTTTGGTGTCAATGTATGTAAAAAGAGTAATAACAGTGTAAACAAGCATTATTAATGTACACAATGAAAGAAGCTTTCACTTTGCCAACTTGACTTTCTTATTACTCCTACAAATATATGATTGTAAACAAGAACTCTTCCTGTTTCCAAATATATTCTAATCATGCCGATATCGTTAATTTTTTTTTTTTTTTTTTTTTTTTTTTTTTTTTTTTTTTTTTTTTTTTTACAACAAAGTATTTGACAAAAGGTCATTAACTCATTAGTGACCTGGCTTCCCAATATCTACAATATAAATTATTTTTTATTAACTTTGAACAATTTATAATGTGGTCCTTGTCTATAAGATCAGATGAATTACATAAAATACAATTTGGATTTTCATATATTCTGAAGCGATGAAGACACTTTCCAAGTCAGTCATGTCCTGTTTTCAGACAAAAAGCAGCAACAGCATTTTTTCTTGGGAAATCTGGAATATCATTTAAATCTATCCATGATTTGTTTTTTATTTCGTTTTTGAAAGTAATTTGGCAATTATTTTTTATAGAATATTTAATTTTGTTTTGTGCTTTGTAGAAAGTAGTTGTGTTGTTTTGATGGGGTGGATTTTTTTTGTTCCTCCTTGTTTAGCTAGTTTGTCAGCTAATGCATTTCCTTTGAATTCACTTACAATGTACAATTCTTTTCTACCAGAATGCTTTTTGATTCCTGAAAACCCAATTGAAATTAATTACTTACAAATCAACAATCTTAAAAAATAACTACCAAAAAATCTGACCTAAATCCTTAAATACTAAAACAACTAAGTATAGAGACAATAGATCAAAATCATCCAAAACTTGTATGGACTCATATTTATGCAGATGGTTCAAAACTAATTCAGCAATCTTCGGTTGGTGCTGGAGTTTTTTTCCAAATTATTTTCACACTATCAGACACTTATTTCGTCTAAAACTGCCTTTGATGGTGAAATAGTTGCAATAAAACAAGGTGTAAATAAATTAGTACATGAATATATACAACCTAAAAACATTGTCTTATTTTGTGACTCTAAATCAGTAATTGAAGCGATTTGTAATCATACAAAAATGGAATCAAAAGAACTAATGGAATGAAGAAACTTTATTAAAAACTTAAATGATCAATATAGAAATTTTATTTTCTAATTGATTCCTTCACATTGTAATATTGTTGATATATTATAAGAGATTAATACCCGTCTGTGCAACACGGCTGACATTAAGCCGTGTAGCGACTGTACCAACTGGATTACTCGATTTCCTTATTATTCTTTTCCATCATTCCTTTTGTCTCACAAACAAAACAAACATATAACTGCAATCAGCAACTCCTCCCAATTACAAAGGCGTTCAAATTATATTGCTATCGCTAATAGGTGTATTATAATAAGTGATTAAGCTGACCGAAGCTAACCGGCTGATTTTCAGCCGAGGTCTGTTTTGAGAGTTAACAGAAGCTAAAGTGAGTAACAAATTTCTGGTATCAGACTCTATTACCATTATAAATGGAAGGGACCTCCCTCATATGGTTGAGTTGCTTCCGTATGGGTGTTGGAAAAGATGCAACTACAGGAAATACAAGCGGAGGAAAGGTAAATGATCAGTCATGTGATTGTGCAGTCGACATTCAACCTATGGATCACATTTTTATTGAGTACCCATTGCCTTTTTTCAGGGGGGATTAGCTGGTCTTCATTCAATTGGAGCAGCAGGTGTTGAATGGTTATGAAACCTGGATTTAGCTCTGTGATGGAAGATGAATATTTAAACAACAAGACACAAGTTCTTTGTACTTAAGATCATATTTTATTTAGATTTTGTTTTTGAAACTAATTTTTAATTCCTACTTTTAATTTGTTAGCTGGCTTTGAAAGCCATAGGATATTTCTATATGTATAAAAGCCATTTACCACTTATCATTATTTCTCCAAAACTAAATGTCCAATTGACTTGAAGTGTTGTACCTAGATTTATCTTGGCCTCTAGAGGCTCACTAAGAAAAGATTTTCCTCTTCGACCTCAGGACTCCACCCCACTGACCTCCAAAATCCACATGGTATTCTTATGGAGCTATATTAATTGATTGATTTATTTGATGAACAGCAGTTAAATTAAAACAAATTGAATACAAATTTTGGTAGGATAAACTTAAAATTAAAAATAATTTGAGTAAGGTAGAAAATTATACATAACATCAGCTGTTGTAAATTGGATACTGTGTAAACTGAAAGCTTGCTGCACATTTCAATTATATAATCAAACTCAATATTATGACCGGCGAAGCGGGCGGGTACAGCTATTACAGTATATGTGTGTAGCCACTTTTGTACATCATATAATTTTCTGTGTTAATTTGTCTATTCAAATGCCATCCTATTTCTTGAAGAGTTGCAACATCAATGTTTATTTCTTCTTGTTCCTTTAACTGTGTATTTAACACTTGGTGCTGCTAAGCTTTGAACCGTGTTCTGAGGCTCAGTTTCAGCTGGATTTGTACCAAAGCATTTCGGTTATGATATATTATAATTATTATATGTTTTGAGTAGAAGTGTAACACCAACACTCAACCCCCAATCTGAAGTATACCATTGTATTCATTTTTGTCTGGCTTTACTTTGCAAAGATGCGTCTGGCAGTCCAGGCCCTGCTAGTAGATATGCTACTGCTGTCATAGCTCTGGATCTATAAAAAGAATAGTTGCAATAAAATTCAGTATTTAAAAGTAATAGTTTTATCCTACACTATTAATTAAATAAAATTTTGATTAATGTAGGGAGACATCAGTTCTACCATGCCTGTATGGGTGGGCAGTGGGTTAGTACCACATACGTGTATGGATTAATTTAATTTAAATGTAACATTATTAATATAAAACTGCTATAAAATAAATAAAACAGCAAAAAAATATAACAGAATAAACAGACGAAAACTCTAAGTCACACTAGTCAAAAACTCAATTTCAAAATTAGTGGCTCATCTGGCAGCAGCAGGTTATCTGTCCACTTATACATTTTTGTTTGACTTCACAACTGGAAACTTAATAAGCATTGAAGTCAATTACTTAATCGAGTTAATTTTATGTTCAGTATCTAGTGAAAGAGTTGCATAGTTTAATATCCATAGAAAATTTTTATCAATTGTACAGAATGTTTTGATAATACTTCCTGTTGTTACAGGTAAATCAGATCCATTTGATCCGTTTGGAGATGGGAGTCGCAATAGGCCAAAAACGCCTGCAGAGGAAGTGAGTATTTTATTATTGTTAAAAAACACCATACCGTATTTAAAGTTTGTAATTGAGGCTTAACTGTACGAAAGTTTATTTCTATTATGTATTTTATTGTATATTTTGTGATACTGTAAATCGTTGTAATAGAATGCAGAAAAAGACCCATTTGGTTGTGACCCATTCGCTATTCTCCACGCACCCACGGCCCCTCCTCCTCGGCCAGAGTCTCCCAGCCCCGCTCTGCCGCCTAAGAAGAGCAAACAACCTCCTCCACGACCTGCACCGCCGCGACCACTTCAACCACCTACACCAAGCCCAACCCCAGCTGACCCCTTCAGCGCAGCCAGCAGTGACCCCTTTGCCGCCAACAACAGCTTTGCCGACTTTTCCAACTTTAATAGCAAGGTTAGTTTACTCCAGCAGGTAAAACTGAAGTAATTAAAAAAAAAAAAGAAATAAAACAAAAATTTATTGGTTTTTATTGAGAATTTAATAATTTGAATGTATAAAAAATAAAAAGTTTAAAAGTTTTGCAAAATTCGTTGAGCTTGGTGTGTGCTTGAAAAAACTGCATGATTAAGCATTTGAATGAATAATATTATATTTTACTGTTATCGTATGGTACTATTGGAGGTGAGTAGAATCAATATTAATGAGGGCTCAAGTGAATTTCCAACAGTTGTTTGGTTGGTGCAATAACACGGTCATATATGCACTATATATAAGACTATAAGGTGGAGGTGTCAGGCCCCAAGTCTCAACATTTGTTATGTAAATAGGAATGTCTGGCATTGTATTTATAGATTGAAAATTAGAACTGTTTACTGAATTGTTGATAATTTCAGCAAATCCAGTTTATCTTGAGTTCAGTACAGTTATTTGCTTTAATTTCATGATTAACTGACGCAATACTAAATTTTTTAGTTGTATTTTATTTTAAGGATGAAATTATTTTTGTTGGGTATCCTTATAAGAATCTTTTGTGAGGATCTATAAAACTTAAATGATTCCAGACAAATTTTGCTCATTTAAGCATAAGCCTTGAGCAGTTTTTCTATTGCAAAATGTGTTCTTTTCTAGGTTTTTTGCCTTTAGTTAATTTCAGTTTTGACTCAAATCTTGTTCAATTTTTAGTTTAGAAAACAAAGTCTATTAATTGTCTGATCTGACAGTCGTTAATTCCCTGCATGTTGTCTGCCAAGTTAAATTTTAATTTATTGTTGGGTGATAAATTAAATAAATTAAATTGATAAATAGTAAATTCTTATAGATATGAACACGCTTATTTTAAGTGTTTTAACTTTCTTGTTGGTCTTTTACCGCTGTCAAGTTTAACTTAGATGTTTTTACTTTTTAATGAATGTACAGTTGCATTAACATTCATGTGCATTCCTTCCTAATTCACGTTGTTGCATGCTAACATAATAATAAGTTTGGGGAAGTGTTAATTATCTGAATAAATCTATTTTTACAAATATGTTACTTAACAAAACTTGATATTTCCTGCATTATTACGAAACAAGGTTTTAAAGGAAGTTCCATTTTAGAATTCATCCGTTGAAACGTGACTAGTTCTAAAATGATAGAAAACGCTGCTTGGCGCTCGGCGCAGCTAGAATGGCAGAATTCTAAAAAAGTACTTACTTAAAAAACATGCTTTATATTTCAATTTCATCAGACAAGCAGCAATTTAAACAAATAAAAAGTTTCCTCGTTTAAAAATCCACCAAACATACTTATTCCTTTAAGCCTTGATTTTTAAGAACCATGGATGCGTGATCCGTTAATGCGTCAATTGCAGAACAGTCAACTACATGCATAGGTATAGACTCGTTTTTTAAGACCAAGCAGTATTCACAGAGGGACAGTTCCCACACTTTTTGGATCTGTGACACCCAAACCACTGCCACATCAGTTGCCTCCTTGTCAATCTGGTGCGTGAATACATCGCACTGACGCAGAGGGAGAAATGAAGTTGAATTATTTTACAAATGAATTAGAAGAGAAGTTCATTGCATTAGTTGGGGAAAACAAAGTATTATATGATTTTACTGTCATTTGTTTTATTATTTGGTAAGCGTTGTAATTTAAAAACTGATTGTACATTTTAATACTACCTATTTAAATACATTTCCAAAATTTTTGCTTAGTGAAGAAAATTAATTTCAAAATTTGTATGCTATCACAAAAAAATTTATTCTATAAGGCAATTTGTTTAAAATATAAATAAATTTTAAATAATTCTGCAATAAAGAACTCTGAGAAGAAAAAGGTAATTTGTACTTGTGTAAATTTGTAATAATTGTTAAACCTTTAATTATTATATAGGAGAGATAGGACATCAGCAAACTTACCCTAGAAGTTAAGTTCACTAACACCAGAAGAACATACATAAAATCACATAAATTTTCTGTGCCACTGGCACTTTCTTCAGGTGCCACTGGCATTTTCTGTGCCACCTAAAGAAAGTGCCAGTGGCACAGAAAATTTGTGTGATTTTTGTGTATGTTACTACTACTCTGGTGTTAGTGAACTTGTCTTCTAAGGTAACTTACCTTAGACAATATTTTATTAAATATAAAACAAAAAAATTATTAGAATATAAAATATATCGGTTTAAGGTTATTAGATGGGATTCTAACAAATTAGAATTAAAAATTTTAAAAATTTTGTTTACCCCAACCATTATCTAATTCTGCCCAGACTGTAAACTGGGTTCAGCCCAGAAAGTGTAAATACTTTATAACAGCATTCTTACTCTTTCTTCAAAATAATAATCCTCTTCATTTGACATTTCAGTATCTGATAAATGATACTTCTTCTTCAGCCTCTCCTCCTAATAACAATGCAAAGCAATATCTACATCCATCTTCACTACTGTATCTGAACAGTCTGACTTTCACTGCTTACCGCACAGCAATAGGGCCGAAATTGTGCAGTCTTAAAAAACATATCCAGCATACGTTAATGCATCTGCAACAATTCTGCATTGGCGTTCACGGATTACGCACCACACGTCCGTGGTTCTTAAAAATCAAAGCTTAATGTTGTGGCCATTATTATTAAGGAAAATGTTTGTACCTGATTTAGATTAAAGGTTTGAAATCATTAATATTAAGCGTGTCAATTAATTATACAAAGTCATTGATATTCTCCTAAGCTCAGTGTCGATCATGTCAAGGAACTGACACGTGTCTCATACTGAGGATCCCTCATCATAGCATGGATGAGATGTTGGGAACCTATTTACATTTCGTAAATAAATCTTTGACGTGATTGACACCAGACGTAGCTTTGGAAAATAATAGCCAGATGCTCACAAAATATGTATCTGTGGGCAACAATATCACAGTAACTGTTCACATTATTATTGAACCCTTTAATTAATTGCTCTGCTAGAATCAAGTACCAACTCGGTGAGTGGTGTTCTGTATATAATACAGGTTCAGATAATTGACTCTTATAATCCCTTAGGTAGAGAGCATTAATATATATATATATATATATATATATATATATATATATATATATATATATATATATATATACATGTAAAAAACTAAATACTTCCTGTCAATATTTCACACAGGATTTTTGCCATATTTTTACATGAATTTAATGTAAATTAAAATTAATGTCTCAAGCAAAATACGATATTGATTTCAGATCTAGGTTTTTAATTTTTTTTTTTTTTTTTTGAGCTAACGAGACCACACGTAGGAAATTATATTAGTTTATTAAATATAATAGTTTTGTATTTGACTATTTCCTTTGACCTTTGATCATTTCCTACATTTCACTTAGTATAGTCACTTTATTCGCTCACCTTATTACTATCTCTCTTTGTTTCTTTGCGTTTTGATTGGTGAGGACGTTTAGTTGATCCCCTGAATCAAATGTTTTAAATCACTTTGTTTTAAGTTTTAAGTTTATTTAAGGTAGCTTAATGGGAACTTAATGTTGGGAAAGCAATTTCTAAATAAAAACAATTGAAGTAAAGCTCTGACGACACATCCACAGTTCAGTAACTTCAGTTTAAAGCAATGATTATGTTATATTGACTCCAGTAGATTTCGATGGCATATATAACAAAGAAATTTAATTATCATTTCAGCATAAACTCCTATGGAACTAGATAATGAAAGTTAAATACTAGAGATGGAAATTATCTTTGTTGCCGATAACAATGATATAACAGTTGTGTCAACCTGTTATTCTGACAACAGTTGTCGACTCCAACTGGCTGTCGTTGCCCAGTCAATGTTATCAACAATGTTTACATTTCTGTTTAGCAACATTCAAAATTAAATTGAATGTCTAATTAACCAAACAACCAGCTCATACATGTACAGTACTGGTATTGACCCACCATACACGTACCGTGGTTTTTGATTACACGTCCAGTGGCATTAACCCATACACGCACAGTTGGCTAATGGCTGCTTATGTTTTTTTTATGACCATTGGAGTTTTATGTCTTGCTTTTCAACTTCCCTTTTTGATGGACAATAAGGCGATCAAATAGTTTATGATGTATAAATCTCATTAAAGCATGTACATCAAGTCTCTACCATTTTTCCCAAAATGTCAATGAAAATGGAAACCCTAGGTATTGTCAATAAACGTACAGTACCCACCCACCCTACTGCCCAACACATCTGACTAAATTGTCAGCGCTCTTTTCACACCACATTATATATTCTAAACAGCGATAGGTGGGGCTGGTCAAACCAAACCAGTTTGCATACAAGTGGACGGGTCATATGAGATTGGTCTGTCATGTAGTATCATAGTCCCAATTTGTGTAATATTTTGGAGTCACTGGCCTTTTTCTCAGTCAGTAGACAAATGAATACACACATTCACATCCTTTCATCTAAGACACATTCCACCTACCTCCCTCATACACACAGCTTTCGATCAATGTCAGTACCACCATATGTGTACGGGAGCGCGGGTGGATCAATACCACTTTGCGTGTATGTGTGGGGTGGTTGATTTTAATGAATCAACAAGGTATGATTTTAAGTTGATCGAATAAGTGTGTCGCTCTGATGATAAGTGTTGTAGTGTGCTCAAAACATCAGCATCTTGTACAAATTGTTAGTAGTAACCTGGTATGGTCTTCCCAGATTATGACTCTGTACATAAAATATCTTATGCTATAAATTAATTTTTATATTAAATTGCATTTTCTTAAACGGTAATTAAAAATGGAGAAAGTAAATATTGAGATTAGTCTGAATGTGTAGCTAAAGCATTAAAAGACTTATATTTTGCATGGATAGAATCCAGTTTTGGGCTTTTATTTTATTTTGCATGTCTGTTGCATGTATCCCTTCCCCAGTGCTGCCACTCCTCCCAGTCTATCAGTTGCCTTTTGAACATTGACCTGTCTGAGGATAGTGCTAGACTGGTCATTAGTGTCCCCCGACACTCCTGGGCGATCTTGCTTGCCCAGGTAGGCTTTCACCCACTTGTAAAACTCAAGTAGTATAGTAAGCACCGGTTATACTACACTTGCGCAGGCTTCTCTTTCACAACCTTTTTGGGCCTATAGGCCTTTGCGGGAACTTAATTCAACATATCGACATTTAGCTCAGTTTGGGATTTGAATCTTGCATCTTGCCATCTGCAGTCCAGAGTCACTTAGCCACCATGCCGGCGAGGGTAGTTTTTATATAACAACAAAATGTATTGTTGGACAAAACAACAACTTAAAAACACATGTTGTTATCGAAGTGAACTGGCAGATTGTCAACATTGTTTTACTTTTCTTCCCTGCTTGACCTTTAAAATTATTTTGTGTGTAAAGAAAGGACCAAAGTTATTTACTCTGGATGGAGGATGTGTGTATTACAGGCTGAACCGGTTTAGAATGAGAATGGAAAAATACACTAGGTTGCTTATCTGGTTGGACTTGTATTTTATATGTAATGTTACACAATTTGGTTATGTCAGGATGACATTTTTGATGGTAACACGGCATACTGTGAAATCAATTTCGACCTTAAGAGGGAAAATAAATAAAAAGTTTATAATATAATGTATAATAAATAAATAATACTCAATATAATTCACAAAAGCACTTTTCAATATTATTTACTTATTGTAATTCATATTGTAAATTGGTGAAAATTAAATAAATAATAGTGTAAACAAAAAACCATACTGTTATACCTAAACGAAACAGATCCAATCTCACAGACAGTCCAGAGTATTTTTCATCGCTCTTTCTTAACGTGGTCAGACTTTTGATTGTAGATCATCACTTCTCTAAAACGTTTTAGTCCTGTACAGTACAGTATTCTTTATAGCAGGGCTGCGATATAATGCGGTTATTTTCTCTCCCTCACTGCATGCTATACCCGGTGCTTACTTTAATAGATCACAGTTTGTTTATTGGTTTTTCAAACAAACTTTATAGTAGAGGTACACCTACTAAAGAAAATATGTTCACAGAAATATAAGCACCAACACACGCTATTAATAAAAAAAATATAAGTTGCGCAAATTCGTTTTCTTTGGTAATTTTGTTTTGACTCTTTCTTTTGTAAATGTGATGTCCTTCCCTCCTCTATAAGACTCCTTAGCCTAGGAGATTGTAAGCCGTCATGTAATGCTTGATATAATAACTGTAAGATAACATAATAATTTTTTATCACTATAATATTAAATGTACTAATAAAAAGTGTTTACCATTTTCTGCAAATCATGGATTTGACCTATCTTATTTATGATGTTCTTGCTTTCTTATTTCTGTGCTTATTTCTGATTAGTTCAATTAAACAAAAACTATTTTGAAACTAAAAATCAAAGTGGAACTAGAGAATCATTGCATACAATATTTTCCTTTTATAATCAGACTGTTAAATTTATTTTTAATAAATCATCTTTATTGACCATTAATTTAATTTTACCATTACTGTAGAGTATGGTTAAAAATTCATTTGACTACATTCTTATCTTTGTACTTTGAATGCTCTTTGTGTTACAATATGTTGTGGTACTTGTGTGGGGAAATACTCATGGCACGTACTAATAACTTTAAGTAAGAATGCAGTTTTTTAATAGTACTATGAATCATTAATTTTACTACCTATGCTATTAGAGTTGATCCTATTTTTAATGCTTGGATTCTTTGGTCTGATCTTACTTGTTTTACTTACTAACATTCATCTAACTGAGGTATTCTGCTTTTTCTCCCATCCTATCCTACTGTTGATTTATGTTGAAATCCCTTTCATTTTTGTATATTTTAGCCTTAGTTTCTTATAAAACTTATTTTATAGTAATTTTTAACCTCCCTTTTCCCTCCTGTTATTCCCTTCCTCTTTTAGTTTTCTGACACAGGGAGTACCCAGAGTGTTGCCGCTCCACCTGTTCCCAAGTTGGACTTCACCGAAGATCCATTCCGAGACTACCGCTACGAGGATCCGTTCAATATTGCAGATCCGTTTGATGACGTAGACGATGTCCCAGTGCCTCGCCCAATATCCAGTGCTTCTGTCAAACTTGATCCTTTCGGCATGGAAGTCATTGAGAGCACTTCTGTAAATGGTAAGGTGACGCCTACTATCAGCAACAGGAGTTTGCCAGTCAATGGTAAAAATACACCAGTAAATGGAAAAAGTACTCCGTCTCCCTTACCTTCAGAGGATCAGCAACTCGCTTGGGCTGCAGCGGAAAGCCTTAGGCTCGAAGAGGAGAGGCGTAAACAAGCAGCTAAGGAGAAGACAGAATTGGAACTCGCTTTGGCTTTAAGTAAAAAAGAAAAGAAACGTGCTGGGCCATTTTCAAGGATCCTCTCCTGACAATCCAAAACGTAGCCTGACGTTGGGCTACTCTGACACCCCAATTGTTGGAATTTCTAGTTCCTTAGTGGACGTGATTATTCACTTTAATAACAATGCGTCTATAATGAGGAATCGAACTAAGTCACTGTTTACCCTCAGTCTTCTGTAATTTGACTTACATATTTGTTGGTGCTGTCATTTATATTCTATTCCGAATTTCTTAGCAGTGTTATGTTTTTGTTTAGTTTATAAATAAACAGATGCAGTTTCCACCACCAGGTTTCGTATTGCAAGTATTTACCAATTGATGTCTAGATAAGTGCTTAAGATGAACATCAGTATTAATTTGATTCATATTTATTTCCAGTTAGATTGATATTTTTCTGCTATAACAACATTGTTTATACGACATATCATCAAAATATGTTCTATTGAGCAGATTGCTAACATACTTAAAAAAGTTGTCACGTTTTCTTTTTTAGATTCCACATTTCCCCCCTTTTCTAATAATAATTCATAGGATGTCAGACAAATACTTAAAAATACCTTGTATATCTTTGCTTATATAAATGTCAACAATTAAATATTCTTCTCGATGTTCATTTTGGATGAATATAATTCATTTTGCACGTACAAGCGTCTCGCCTTCACGACAATACTGCTTTCCTCTCTCTGTTGTTCATATCACGTGTAAATATTGTTACTAGTGAATTAGATAGATAGTACATGTGTGTATATAGAAATATTAAATATTTCACTTGTTTTGTACTTTTAAATTTAGTTTCGCTTGTAACGTGATGTAGATGTTGACACTTTGCTAAAACTGAGTAACGGACTTGTAGGTTAACTTACGGGTGGAACAGATTTCACGAAATTGGATTGATCTGTTTGTATTTTACCGTTCTCGCGCCCTTGGTGAAATGTCAGGACTATGCTTTACTATATGTGCTCATTTGTTTCAACAACGAGAACTTGTGGTATTATACACCATTTGTTTTACTTTTACACAGTGAATGAATATTTAGATTGTGTAAATAAAGTATAACTCGCTGCAATAAAGAGAACTAAAATTTAACAGTATTATTATTTTTCTATTGTACATATTTAAGTTCAGCTGAACTTTTTTGTAAACAGTTTTAGCCCGTTTAGTGTTACAATTTTAAAAGTGTAATTTAACAAGCATTCTTTCTAATCAAAACATTTTAATTTCTGAAATATGCCTTAAAATACGTTTATATTTTTAGTTTGAAATTGTGTATATTAGAAATAGTAGCACGATGTTGGAATCAACACATTTGTAATAGTTCTCAGTGATGAAGTCAACTTTGTGCAATAAATTGATGTCTTAATATTTTTAAAGTAACTATAAGAGTAAGTACATTTAAAAGTGTTAATTAGGTACATTTCATTATTATATGTTAATTCATTGATTAATCGTTTCAACATATAATTGTAATACAACTTAAAAACCGTACCTTTAGTAAACTTAAGTTGTGTTTTGAGTTTTCATAAAATAATGTCTAAATGTAAAAATGATAATTCCGTTGGCATTGAATTTATCATGCCAATGGAACAAACAATTTGTGTATGTTAAAAGGTATGGTTAAAATACAAAATTAAATAAAATAAAATTTGAAAACAGCCCTTCTTAATTAATAAAGAGTAATAAAACAAGAAATATTTTCTACCAAGTTTCTCTTTTCTTTATAAATGACAATAATTTCATCTGTAGTGGGTTCATTTCAACTTATTCTTGAATTAATGTTGAAAAATAACAGTTTGGCATGTTATTTGGTATGATACGAGATTTGTCCGTAAATTGAAGTCTAATGCTTTTTCACATAGCAGATCTTTCGCCCTCAACTTTGGTTACTGCCTCGCTCAGATTTATGCTAGCTCGCTCTGTCTGAATGGGAGCTCGTTGAATACCTTAATTTACAGACAACACTCGTATGTTTATCAGTTTGGCTTTTATTCTCTCTTTCTCTCTGTTAACTTAATACACTCACTATTCTTTGTAGTTAACTCAAGTTCTAATGACTAAAATATTATTGAATATACTCATTATGAAGTCTTCAGGCTGGCATTGTACTTTGTTCCCAAACAAGCTCAAAAGATATTTGGCATATTGACAACACTCTGCCTGATGGATAGAAAAAAATAATAACAGTGATGCAGTTAATTAATGCAGATATTGAATTGTTTAAAGAATTCCAATGTATCCTGTTTTGGTATGAAACAAAATGCAGCAGAACCTCGTTATAACAGACTAATAGAGTCAAAGTCAAAATCTCTTTATTCACAATTTCGTTGAGAAATGTAATGGTGTCAATAGTTTACAAGGAAAGGAAAATAATAATTGCGAATTGAAATGTTCTTGGTTATATATTAGTTGTCCCCCTGTAGAAATTCTTCCAGATGTAGAATGGCCTGGTCACCAATCATCTATTTAATGCCAACTTCAGGTTCTTTCCCTTCTGGGACTTGATCTCAACTGGTAGTAAGTTGTACAGCTTGCATCCCATGTACATTGGATTTTTCTCAAACAGTGAGAGATGGTGTGCTGGCAGGTTGTGATTTGCAGCATGTTGTGTGTAATGATGGTGTGTGTCTGCTCTCCAAGGGAGTTTATTCCTATCGGCAAACAGGAACACCTCATGGATGTATAGTGCTACAACCGTCAGGATGCGGAGTTCTTTAAATCCTTCCAGGCAGCTAGAGTTCTTATAACTTTCTTTTGAATTACACGGATTCTTTGCAAGTTGGTTACTGTAGTGGCTCCCCATATAGCAATGCCGTACCTGAGATGTGTCTCAAAAAGGGCGTAGTAAGATGTTTTTGCAGTATTTAGATCACTGGTGTGGTTAATTCTTTTTATAACAAAGAGGCTGTTGTTTAACTTCTTGCAAAGGCTGTGAACGTGGTGTGTCCATAAGAGAGTGTGTAGAGGCTGGAAGTTGTCCGTTATAAAGAAAATCTGTATAACAATTTTTGTATGGGGTTGAATAACACACAAACGAAGTACATCCAGCAATGTAATTTTTAAGGCAGCAAAAAGATGAAGCTTTCGCTCACTTTTGTACACTGGCAAGCCCATTGCAATAGGCTTTGCCACCTGCCTAATTCATACAGTTCACTAAAATTAATAGAAATATAATGTTTTATTTTGATTCTCATTTTGAATTCTAATTGCAGTCTTATTTAAAACAAGCCCAAACATGGTAAGTTTTTTAAATTTAAAAATTTAACAATGACAAGAGTTATACGTAAAGTAAACAAATTTCAAAATTACTTCATTTGAACTTATTTTCAATTAAATAAAAAGTTAATTCTACACAATAAAAAATATTTTCTATTAAAAATTTGTCTTCATGTTGTCTCAGTGTGTCACGAAATGTGCAGTCGGTTTTAATGAAGTCAGTTAGTGTGAGGTTCTACTGTATTACAAGTTTTAGGTAACATTACATTAAAAATTCTTACACACTCAAACAAATGCTGGCCATTAAAAAAGACGATTTTTATTTTACTCTACTAGTTTTCTTCAAAAAACACTTTTCTCAGTAACTCATAAATAGTCTGACGTAGAACTAAAAATATCTTAAACAGAAATATTTAAGTTATTATAAATAAAATAAATGTAAATCAACTTCAAACGAATGATCAATACTCAGTATTATCAACTTAGGAATAGGACAGTCAATTTGATCAGTTTAGTTGTGTTGGACCAAAATATTTCACCGTTGTCAATTCACAGATTATGTACTACGCACACCTTAAATTGTATTAATATTTAATAGTAAACAGAACTTGTTTTCTTGTAACTCTCACCACTAATATTGCCTTGCGGTATAGGAATAGTGTTAACCGGTTTTAAGAGCACAACCTATGTAAATAAATACTAACATACATACACTTGTAGAACATGTTAATGTTAACGTACATATATAATTCTGAATGAATTCATCTTTTCAAAAGTTGTTTGAATTATATTTACTTGCAAGTTAAGCAAAAATGGACCAACATTGAATTCCTTTAGTCCGCCTTTCTCTACAAGAAAAAGATAAGTAACTATTTTTAAGATCATCAAAAAGCTAGCAGTAAAATTATTTAGTCAAGCGTCAAAACTGTGTTCAAAACATACAGCTGTCAGCAACTCTGAACAACAAAAAAACCTTAGGTTTCAAGTTTATGATAATTTCTGTGTGTAGGACATCAATGAATATATGATTATTTAAGAAGTTTACATCATCCTAGTAAGAAAATTATGATTAAATTTTCTTACTACATCTGGTTTAAAGTGTGCTATGTTCAAGTGTATATAAGGTATTTATCTAAATCCACTTATAAGGATGGATTTTAAAACACAATAAAAAAAACTCTAAATTTGAAGTAAATATCTCATATAATTTTGTCTATATAAGGTCTACATAATATTGATTTATTAGTTATACAGTACTTTAAAGTCAAAATTTCCTATTGAATTGAAAAGTAGAGAAAAATTTCATTGATCCTGTAATTAAAAATCTCTTTCTGTACAGCTTTTAGCAATCCAAAGATTTATGTGTATAAAACTTGCTTGTATATATTATGTTTGTACACTAATGTAAATTATTCAAAAATGTTCTCTTTATTAAGTTAGTTTATATTTTTGTTATATTTGGTTATTATAAATTTAACGCTATGTACAGATTTTCCAACGATTTAAGTCTTAATAGGTTTTTTTACATGGGAAACTCAATGATTTATACATTAGACATTTTTTTAATATTTTTATTTATATGCCTTTATATATTTTTTAAATATATTTAAATTTTTAATCTTTATCGTTGACGTCATTTTTGTTTGGTACCAAAGCATTAATGGTAATTTACAGCTACCATACAGCTTAACTTTTAACTACAGGGAATTTCGTAAGTAATTTTTTGTTGAGTGACGAGTACAGTGTTGTTATAATGTCACCCCTTGGGACTCTACAGCAGTCATATCAAATTTTATAGTTTTATCTAGATAATCTATGTATTATCTAGACTATTTATTTTGTATTGTATATCCTTTGAACACTTACGAGTTTTGTTAAATAACTATTCTGGAATTTTGTTTTTGTCTACTTAACAAATTTGTTTTTACATTACTTTGCTGCCCATAAAAATTTTCATACTCTATTATGCAAAATGTAGTTTGTCAAAAAATGTTAAACATCACCAAGGTTTGAATGCTAAAATTGGTAAATGAATATTCATAGTTCAATACCTTTAAAAAAATACATATGAAGTTGATAAACAATTTTACTGAATAATTTTAGAAGCTATAGCTACAAACGAGATATTGACGTCACAGTTCTATTACAATACTTTCCAGAGTACAGTTGTCCCTCAATAATCCGACAGGTATGGGACCGAGGGTTTGTCGGATTACCAAAACATGTTTATTTCTTCAATGAAATTCATGAAGATAAAATAGAAAATTAATTTCTAACATAATATTTATTCATAAGACGCCGATTGTCAAGATATGGGCGAATATGGATTTCGAATGAGTGTGATAAGTGTATATGAGCGAATGTAGTCATTGTTACAAACTAAGGCAGACTATTCCTTAGAAAGTGTCATTAATTAATAGTCCAATAACAAATGAACAGCCGGTGGTTATCAGCTGATCCTTCTCAAATTGTATTATGACTGATTGGGATCGAACTAGAACCTTTAGCACATGAAGCTGGGACAGAACCAACTACGCTACCGACCAATTTGGGTCGGTACATGACATATAAAATACACATGACAACTAAAGTACTATATTGTATTAACCATTTGGGACAATATAAAAACACAATAAAGTTAACAAAACGTGACCAAACAATACAGTACGTGTAAGTAACAACAACTAAGCTACAAAATCATTGTAAAAGATTTTTTTAAATACAGAAAGAAAATTTAGTATTTTAAATGAATATAATATGTACAGTAAGCAGTATTTGTACGTTGAAAAAGTCTGTCATTGTCCTTTGCTTCTTCTTACGCAGACAAGTCCTTCATTGCTTGTTCTTGGATCTCTTTAAACATCAGTATCTTTCATAAGTTTTAATTGTCTCTCCTCGCACCAACGATGCAAAGTTTTGGTTGCCGATACCGCTTCATCACACCTAATGACTAAGCTTTTCTCCAGCACTGCTCCTAAATTTCGTCGTCCATATAATGTCGTGATTCCCTGGATTATTTCTGCGTCTGTCACATCAACAGCAAGGTTGTCCTCAATAATCCATGTTCTGAATTCTTGAATTGATGCTGGAGCAAGTTCTATTTATTGCAAGTTTCAAGTGCAGCCTCCAAAACATTAGATTCAGAATCTTTGTTGGCTTCAGGATTGCATATTACAAAATATGGATTATTGGCACAAACGTTCTTCCAGGACTTAATCAAGGTACTTACTTAAAGATTACATATTCAATCAAGGTACCACAGGATTTGTATTGTGCTCTTCATTTGCAGCATTCAAAATTGCATCCTTAATGTTGAATGATTTCAGAATTGCTGCAATGTCAGCATTAGGTTTACTGTCAACATCCATTAAAAGGCGCTTTTTATAGTGTGCCTTGTGTGTCTTACGGACGTTTTGGTCCATTGGCTGGATCAAAGCGATCGTATTTTTTAATAAGTACATAACCTCAATGGAACCATCAGCAATTTAAACTTTCAGTTCATCCTTCTCAGGGTGTTCTGGTGCATTGTCAAGTAACAGATAATGTATTCACCATGGTCTATTCGTTTGATAATTTCTTATTTTTCAGCTAGATTTATGTTTTATGTTTACGTTTCACACTTGTGCTTGTCATTTTACCCTGTCACTGATAAAAAAAAGCAAACAAAAACACAACATTAACGCGATAACTATAACAAACAATCACACTAACTAAATGTACCATGAAACAAGTGTTTATTCTGAATGTACGTAACTAAATAGAACTGAGCTCTGGACTGAACAGTTCCCACGGTATTGGTATGGGAGATTCATGTCGATGCAGACTTATTTTGTCTGCGTCAATAAGGCAGTCAGCGGCGCTTCGGACTACTGAGTACGTCAGATTCCAAAGTGTCGGGTTGTTGAGGAACAACTGTAGTAACATGAAAATTCCTTATAATATGTTTTGGTATATTCATATAGATTGTTGATATATTTTTTCTAGTTTGAGATTATTGTTAGTTGCTTATTGTTTGTTAAGTTGATTGTAAGAGAACGGCCGCGAGTCCGTTTCACGTTGGAGGGTGCCTGGGTTAGTAGCACAATGTTCATACTTTGAGTGTGTAAATAAAAGAACAATGCAAATATTGTGCATACTGTAAATTTGGAAATATGTATAGTTTTAGCAATATATTAGCTTATTTTATTTATTTGTGTTTCAGATATGAATTTATATTCTATTGTGCATTCCAATTCAGATATTACAAATGTAAAGTATCATTTAGAAATGTAAGTTTACATGTGACAGTGTAGACAGTAAAACATTGGCTGAGAGAAAGTGTTTTAATTTTAATAATTAAGTTTGCATCTTCAGAATTTTACTTGGTTTACTGTTGGGCAGTTTGTAGGCTAATTGTTAGTAAAAGCGCAAAAACAGAAGCAATATTTAGATTTCCAGTGAAACACATAAATATGTATGTTTCCTTGTTGAAAGGAACTACCAGTACTATTAAAATCCCATGAAAAATATTGTGTTTGATCGGCTGTGCTTTTGTTAGAAGTATTCCCTTTTATAAAAGCTTTTTTTTTTGTTTATATCACTATAAAAAATATATTTCTTAAACCTATAAATTTTCTATGTAATTTAAAACTTTTTATCGGAATTCAGTTGTTTGTTTTATTTTTGCAGTTTTTTTCTTAGAGATTTTTTTATATCGATATATTTGTGTTCAATAATGTTTCGTAAAAGTATTTTGATCACTAGCTACAATATATTGATTAAATGTATTTGTGCCTTTGGTTACACATTTATTTATGTAGTTGCTATTTAACGTGTCTTATTTTTTTGCTCCAATAGATTCCATTATTTCGTGGTTGTTTTTATTAGTTTTCACCCCATCATAAAATGTTTGTCATTGTATTCAGTGAAGCAGTATACTTCTAGCCAGAATATGTAGGTACTTTGTCGTAAGAAGTTGAAATAATACCGCAGTAAGAAAAAGTGGTAAAGTGAGATTATTGCTGGAGGGTTATAACTGTTGCTTATATAAGATGTTCTAAAATGAATGCGATTGTTACCTTTTATAGTTGAAACCTAATAATTGCTTAAAATTTTTAACGCCAAACCGTGTTAGAGTTAACTAGATCCGTGTTTCAAGGTATTGTAAATTTATATTCAATTAATTTTTGTAAACTTGAAATTCAAGTACTCCGCTTGAAAGAAATTAATCTAGAAATAAAAACTG
The DNA here is from genome assembly GCA_035578905.1 of Stictocephala bisonia. Lineage (NCBI taxonomy): Eukaryota > Metazoa > Arthropoda > Insecta > Hemiptera > Membracidae > Stictocephala > Stictocephala bisonia. Next base: position 93,946 of record JAQJVL010001307.1, read on the forward strand.
GCAAGTTTAATGTAATTAAAATTATTTGTTCGGTTTATCATTTTTTTAGTACAAGATAATTAACAGTTAAAAAAGTAGTTTTGATTGATCAGGCTAGGTTTTCAGCAGCTTGATAGATTGCTACATTAATAAGTCATTTTTTGGATCCTCTTCAGTAGCAGACTCAAATTTAGATTAGTATTCACTTCCATTTTATGAATAGTTTACTCAAATAGTAACAAGTTTTGATATAAATACATATCAAGTTTGGTAAAATCAGGTTTTTGATCTCGTACATATTAATTACTCAATCAATATATATCATTCAAATGTTCAATTAGAAACAGAATGAAAAAAAGAACATGCAGACTAGTACCACTTTTAAACAAAACTATTAGTTGATTAATTTTCGTAAACTTTATTATATTAAGGACAAGGCTCTGGGAATGGTGTCTTAAATGCAAAAGGTCGAAATTAGCTTTAATCATAGCGAAGGTAAACCAGCATAAAAATGAATTAGCATGGACTTTTGTTAAGTGAATAAAAATGTAAATTAATACATTTATAAATTATAGTTTAATAGAATCAGGCAACATACGTTTATATTGTTAACATTTAATTTAATTCCTTTCATTTTTATATTATTACATTTGGTCCATTTCTACAAAGTTCTCACGTCACAAACTACTATTACTACCCCTGACCTCAATCTTAATTTATTTATTTTAATTTTTTTGTATCTATTATATATTTGTTAAACAATTTATACTTTATAAAAGTGTACTGCCAATATCTACCCTCATCTGCAATGGTTGTTTTTACTGCAGTAAAAACAAGAATTGCAGAACCTATGGACATACATATTTAGTTAACCACACAAACATTATTACTGCCCTGTTTTGAGCTTTTGCGAGTAATGGCAAGATCGAGAGATAACTAACGTAAGGATAAATAAACGCCTCTGCCTCGTTGTTTGTATATCACTTAGTTGTTATACACATTTATGTTGGAATCGTTGTAATTATAGTTAAAATAACTATTGTAATGATTATTGTTAAGACTTATTGCTATAATTTTTAATAATTATCATGCTCATTTAAGTATTTAGTTTTAAAACATTTATTTCTTTGTTCAATTGTGTTATCCCTAAATTCAAATTTATTACTGCTGTTTCATGCAGATAAGTATTGTTCACGCCAACCTAACGGCTACATTGTATTTCAACTGTTGACATGTAATTGTATGTTAATTTGTTTTGTATCTAGACAGTATACTAATTCGTTGTTGGTGGTTTTTAATTAATTAAAGTGGACCACTGACTAGGGTGTTACTGCCAAAGCAGCGACTGAATTTATAAATGTTACCTCCTCAACATTGATTGACATGTTATATGTTTGTCTAATATAGTATTTATAATGATCGATTTGTTGAACTCTGATCAAGTAAACCGCTAGACATGTAAATATAAGTCAAGCAGCAATATCTGACTTTGGTGTGATACAAATACAGATATCTGCTCAATATATTGAATGTGGTTGAGTAGGCTGTCTTCTTATTGCCCAATCCTTCCGGCCGTAACAGTCCAGTGGTCACAGGGGTAGTTTGTTACCCCAACATCACTCTTGACCTTGAGTACATCAGATGTCGTCAGTGCAGTTTCAGTTCTCTTGACACCATATTTGTTGGTCTACGGCCATTTGTCTTAAAGGGAGTGTGAACAGATAGTTGTGAATTTTGTTGGTTGATACAGGAAGTGATTGTGAGGCTGATACTTGTTTAGATGTTGAAGAGCAGTGAGAGCAATTATGTTCATTCGTCAATATTACATTTTTCCAAAAGAAGCCGATAAAAAACTATAAAAAAAATTAGACGACTACAATTACTGTAAGGAATACTAAATGGTAAGAGCAACCATTCATGTCATAGTGAGGTGCGTGACCACTAGACCGTTAACATGCTTTTTATTCTAAACAATATACAAAATGGTTGGGCTGGCAATGCATTTTCAGATTCTATTTGTTATTCTAAGCTAAAATTGAAGTACAATATTTTTTTTCAATTTCCACTTTTTTAGACACATTTGGTTTTCCCTTCCAATGATACCTCATTTGTAAAAATCGCTTTAGAAATAACGATTTTATGTATTAACCTTAATTCACATACTGCTCAAATTAGTACCCATTTAGTTTGCATGTGAATTAAAGTTAATTCATAAAATAATTATTTCTTAAGCGATTTTTCAAATGAGGTATCATTGGAAAGGGAAGTTGTTTAAAAACCTTTTTTGTGTCATCCAAAATTTTTATAAAACCAGGTTTTTTTAGATATTTGTGAAAATAAAAATAAAATGACCTCCATTGTGAAAATAATAAAGATAATTTAAAAATATTTTTGTATTAGATACTACCTTCTAACATGAATCTGTTTACAGAGTTTTGTAATTGTAAAGATAACAACAAAGATATAAATTGTTTAATGGAAAAAAAATGGCATCTAGCTGCTAAACAGTGAAAATTTAACAAGATATTCTTCAATCTTAGATCAGAATCATAAATAAAATCTGAAAATGCATAGCCAGCCCAACCTTTTTGTAACACCCTGTATAACAGTTTTTTTTTCTTTTTTTTTTTCTAAATAATGTATAAAAGGTTTATAGTATACAGTTTTTAAGTACGAAGTGAGTGCACTTACTTGGAATGTAGTCAAAGTATCATCAAATCAGTAGTTTCATACACATAAGCCTGTATCTGTGTTTTAATACAATTGTCTGATTAGCATGTTTGAACAGAAATAAATTAATTCATGTTAACACTTACTGTGCATAATGTATGTGCTTGAAACATAAATGTAGTTTTGAGTACTCACTTTGGAAGCAGATGTTAAGCTTCTCTGCCAACAGCAATGCTAGCATTGACTAGAAATAAGAAGACTTTCCGCTCATATGGGTCCCATGAACTGGTTTTCCTGATCAATAAAATTAGATTGTGTAGTAGCGCCAGCGGTCTCCCTCTCTTTATCTCTCATGCCTTAAGAAAACCACGTCCAGAAAACCAAGCTTCCCAGTTGTTCTCAAACGAATTTTCACCAAAAACCAACTGGGTGTAAACTTGGGATATGTTTGATGGTCGAAACAAGTTTCTGGTTTGAGACTCTACGACCATCATTAGTGGAATGAACCTTCTTCATAAGGAATGGACCAAGTTGAGTGGCTTTGGTACGGAAGTGGTAAGAAGCAACTACTGGAAATTTAAGTGGGGAATGGCAAATTATCAGTCATGTGATATAGGAGATGAAGTTCAAATTATGGATCACATAGTCAATGAATGCCCCATCTTTTTAAGGGGGATTAGCTGGTATTCATTCAATTGGAGAAGGTCTCGAATGGTTAAGAAATCTGGATTTAGCTCTGTGACGGGTGATCAATATTTAAACTCCAAGACGCAGGTACTTTTTACTGTAGATTTTATTTTATTTAGATATTTTTTGTTTATATAATTTTTTTAACTTTTATTTGTTTGGTAGCTAGCCTATGAAAGCTATAGGATATACAGGGTGTCTTGAAAGACCACCTATTAACTTTATTATTAGAGATAGTGATTTATTTCAGGGCATGTTTATATGACCAACTAAGGAGTTCCTTTTCTGTATACAAATTTTTTAAACCCCCTTCCAAAAGGGTAGTAAGTCAAAGTCCTTAAATAGGAACCACTATCAAGTGATACATCATTTTAAATGTGAGAGTGGCGCAAACTTGATACTTCTTCCTTGGTCGAATAACAGCAAAGCTGGATAGACTGTCAAACTTTTTATACTCACTTTGAAACATAAATTTAAAACCACTAAGTACATGATGTCGATGGTCTTTACAACAGTTCTGCAAAGGTCTCACTAAAGAATTCACTTAGGGGTTTTGCCTGGAGCCATTGCTTCAACACAAGTTTAAACCTCTTCCCATCCAAGTTCTTAACATTAACTAACTAGGAGCGCATTGTAGTCTGATGTCAATGTGAGGGAAACTATCCTGTATAAAGCTCAATCAAGGGAACGGGATTTCCACATCAGCAGAGTGTCTTGTGGCACACTAGAGATCTCTAACAGTTCTCTATTAAATTTGGTGGCCAATGAAGGTTGAAATTGTATTTTTTTAACCCACAATTTTACTAATAAATACAAGTAGAATAGAAATATCCATCCTGTGTATACATGTCAACCTATTTTGAAGTAGTTCGGTGGACTTCTATCTGATAGCTCAAGTAACGGTTCTGGACTTCGAATTTTATTTCTTATAACTAGACTGTATAACTCGTGAGGCTTACAGAGGCACTTGGCCTGCGCGTTAGGGGAATAATACTAGGAGTTGAGGGGAGTACACTCCCAGTCCCACCACTGTTATTGACCAGGCCATAGTTCTGGGTGTATGGTTCGAGCATGCGCATCAATGGATTTCCCTCTCCAACGACAGTTGTGCACTCATGTTTAAAAATAAACATTTCGGATACGATACCTAGAAAATACTTCCGTGTGATTTAGTTACCAGTATTTAATAGAATAATCAAACCAGTTGATTTCACCCATTTGACGTCACAGTCTACTGCGCAGTCTCGTTATGATCATCCCGTAATTTCTAATTGCCGTGTTCTCGGACAGAACAAAATCAGCTGTTTTTGTTTTCATTTAAAACTCAAAATTCCTTTATTTTAACAATTACAAAATTGTATAATAGAGTCATACTAATTACTAACGTAAACTAAAACATATCCGAAGATTGAAAATTAATAATATACAGGTGGCAACATTCTATAACTATTTACACTAATACAAAGTTCATATACTCCTTCACGCTGTAATTGCAACGAGACAACAGCATTCTCTTGGTCATTCTGCCAAATTTCGTTGCATCATTTTCCGCTTTGACAGCATCAGGCAGTGAGTTGTAGAGCCTAATTGCATTTCTCCTTAAATGGCTTTCAAAAAAACTTGTTTTATGGTGAGGAATGGGAAGGTTTTGTCGGTTACGGAGGTCATACCGGTTAGAAGAAACACAAAAAAGCTCGGGATTTTTTCTGACAAATGTAACGCAATGAAGAATATAAATAGATGGAAAAGTTAATATATTTTAATTTTTGAACATTGGTTTACAAGACTGTCTGAAAGGTAGTTTAAAAACGGCTCTGATTGCTTTCTTTTGGAGTTTAAATAAGAATTGGGTTTTAGTTGTTTCGTGACCCCAAATAACAACCGCATATGACAATAGCGGATAAATAAGTCAGTAGCAAGCCATGAGGAGAGCATTTTCATCAACAAAAGTTGAGTCTCCTTAACAGGAAAATTCCAGAGCTAATACGCTTGCATACAGAGTCAACATGGTATCCAAATTTCAACTTATTATCTATATAAAATTCTGTTTATATTTAATGTAAAATCTATTTTAAAATATGTATTCATAATTTAATGATTGTTTACATTTAATATAAACTAATTCAATTATGAATTTAAAAACTATTTTCAATGATTAAATAAAACGTATTATGACTCACTAAATTTCAATAACACAAGCATCATCGAACAAACTTTATAATCATAGCAGCTAACCTTATTAAAATGTTGAACGGACTACACAAAAGACGTAGGAGAAGTATGTTGGGGGATATTTACTATCTCGCTCGCACTACCTCTCCTATACGCCTAGAACCATGGCCCGGTATGTATACCATGTGACTGACCTCTTAGTTACCTTTTACCGGCTGAGTTGCGCTTGCAGCGCCTCTCTATTTATAAAAGAATTTATCTTCACCTTCTTTGTTGTTTGTTTACATTAATTATAACGGCCAATCATAAAGGTCGTTTACATGTTATAATTTGAATTAAAATCTCTTCTTACTAAAATAAAAACAACAAACTATGCTGTCTTTGCAAAGTCTGCTCTGGAAATATACATTCATTTGCTTATAAATATATCAATCAATTTTGATATAATCAATATATCTGTAAACAAATAAATAAAAGAGTTACACATAATTTATTAATTATTTAGTAATCACAATTATTTACTCATTATCAATAACAAGGTTAAGTCAGTAAAACATCAATTTAAATTTCAGATGATTTTACTTTCTATTTTTATTTACCATATGGCACACGCTGACTCAGCGGCTCCCCCCCCCCCACTCCAATTAGTCTACTGCGCATAGCCTGGCCAAGTGCCTGCGCGTACGGGGAATAATACTAGGAGTTGAGGGTAGCAGGGGAGGGCAATTCCGTTCCACCATTGTTGTATCCCTCCACCATGTAACTGATCTGTTAGTTGATATATTACCGGTTGGGCTGCGCTTGCAGCGCCTCTCTGTATAGAGGAGAATTTCTTTTCGCCTCCTTCACATTGTGGTGAGGGACACGCTTTCTTTAAGAGCTAATCTTACAAGATTAATTTTCTTGGTGATGCCATGTATTAACAATGGCATCACCAAGAAAATTAATTAATTATGGACAATGAATGGACATTCTAACATGAAATTGTACTAAAAACAAAATTTGAACACCTTGGAGTTCATATTGTAATTAGTAAAATTATCCACTCAAAATACTATTACTGTACAGTATTTAAATTGAGATAAGCCCAAAACTATCTTTCAGTTTTTATTCGCATACGAACAATCCCTCTAAACTATGTATAGTCCAGCCGTTCTAACTTTACCTATGAGGTTTGTGGGCTAAACTGAAAAACTGACATAAGCAACGTCGCATCCAGACCACCATAGCCCTCATCTAAATTTTACATCCGGTGACTCACAATTTGGAAGAATGTAGGAAGGTACACATTTATTGTTTTAGTGGGAATTAAAATATTGTTAGTGTAACTGGTAAGTACTTTTGTACTGTTTAAAAATATGAAAAAACGAAGTCAATCGGACAATTTTAACAATAAAACCTATCAGGGTTCAGTTGTGCTTTATCTAGACCGGAAACAAATTAGCCGTGAGACAGGAAGGAGTTAAGCGCTCAAGGTATACAATGTTGCCATGTTGTGCTCCCCTTAGAGGTAAAGTTTGGACGGCTAGACTATATGTGCACTGAATTGCCTATTCCAATTCTATTGTCACTCGAAATATACTTTTACCATAGACCTTCTATTAGAAGGTCTATGCTTTTACTGACAATAACTGAAATGAGAAGTCGGTGGTACAGTAGTCGTAACAGTGTGAACAGTTTTGACTGGAGCCGTTCTAGCAATCCGACTATTCCAATAATTGTGGTATGAACAAATAAATAAATAAAATGTTATTGTCATTCAACTTTTACAGCAATAGACTACGTCAAAATGAGGTTCTTACAAATATATTTTTAAACTATGGCTTATGTACTAAAAACTCTGGTTTATAAACTATGTTTTTTCACATATTATACTATCTGAGCATTGGAGGATATACATTTTAAGATTCAGCAGATACATGTAACAAAACTCATCAACAGAATTAGAAAGCTATTACTAGTGGCTTATGCTAATGGTTGATTAATGACTTATGCGCTAGAACTAATACCTATTTATACACATTTTCAGATACAACAGTTTCACATAGTACAAGAAAACTCATCAACAGAATAGAATGGATCATTAACCAATATAGTATGTAATCTACCTCTAAATACATTAATGGGAAGCTCTTTTAATTCTGGCTTTAGCTTGTTAAACATTTTCAGCCCCAGAACTGTGTAAGAGTTTTTTTGACTTGGCTAATCTGTGATATGGCACATCAATACAAGACCGGTTCCATGTATTGTAGTTGTGGACATCACCCCTTAATGCAAACACTGGGATATTTTTCTTAGTGTACATAAGTGCATTGAAAATGTACAGGTTAATTACAGTCATACATTGCAGTTTGACAAACAAAGGCTTACAATGGTCTAATTTTCCAGAGTCAGTAATAATTCTAACAATTTTCTTTTGTAACAATAAAATATGAACATGGCTGCTATTCCCCCAAAACAAATTTCCATAATTAATAATACTCTGAAAAAAAGCAAAATATGCTTCCCTTACATAGTTATCAGGAACATGATTCTTCAAATTTCTAATTAGATATATAACTCTAGAAAGTCGAGTTGATATATTCCTGATGTGTGGTTCCCAGGACAATTTACTATCGATATAGATACCCAAATATTTTACGATACTCAAATCATGTTGATCCGATACATCTCTAAGACTAAATAAAAGTTCCTGGGTTTTACTTTCGTTTAGTAAGAAACCGTTTGCTCTAAACCAACGTTTTTAGGTTTTTAGTTGGTTAAGATCAGAGCCTTCATTAAGGAAAGTTGTGTCATCTGCAAATATAACTGCATACGAGTTTACAAACGATGGTAGGTCATTGATCATTAGGATAAATAAGAGGGGTCCCAAAACTGACCCTTGTGGAACACCATGCTTAACATTAATTACATTTGATCTTTCATTACCAATACATACAACCTGTTTACGATTTTTTAAGAAAGACTTAAACAAATTAACACTACTATCATCTAATCCATAGTGAGCTAATTTATTCAGGAGAATATCATGATCTACTCAATCAAACGCTCTGCTCAAGTCACAGAATGTTGAAAGACAAAACCCCTTTGTTTTGAATACACGTAGTATGAACTTCACTAGAGAGTCCATAGCATCTGTAGTGGATTTACCTTTCCTAAATCCAAATTGTTTGTTATTAAGTCAAATATTCAAATTCTCTAGATAAATAATAACTTGATTGTACATAATAGTTTCATGTATGTACACACTTTTGCGATAATCGGTAGGTGCGTCCGGCCTTATACTCATAATAAACAAATGTAATGGCATTTGAAAAATAGCAATTGTAACTAACTAACAACAGTAAATAATACATGTATAAATGTATAAGACAAGAACTGTGGGGTTACTTGATTAATTTTTCACCCACTTGGCCAGTGGTGAATTTTTTTTCTAAAAGTTAAATTACGTCAGCTGTATACAGATTAGCAGACAAACAAGAAAACGGACTACGAAGTATAAATAAACAATCGAACCATTCGCCCTACAAGTGACAAATTGACAATATGTTATTGACAGCGTATGTTTTGGAGCAAGTGTGATTGATTATTGTTTGAACAGTTGAAGTAAACAATTCCAGATTAATTGTATAGTAAGTATAAAATCATTGTTTCATATTAGTAGGGAATCACTTTTTGTGTTTGTATTGAATTCTCTCAACTAAAAACCTCGTAGTTGACAGATGTTTCTCCCAAATATTTGTGTTTTCAGTATTTCTGCTGTAATTACATTTTTCAATTTGTTAGATTTACTTCAAATATGATTCTGTGTTAAATGGACATAGACATTGTCCTTAAATGTGATGTTCCTACCATGTATTAAAAGACTAGCCATTCTTTAACCCTTTGCACTCTACTACATAAAAGTTTCCTAACAAAAGCCAAATTCTATCTGCATTTTCTGCAGTCTGTCTCTAAACTTCCATGGCCTGCATTGCAGGCCACATTCATTTTTTTCTATAGATCCAATTTTAAAGATTTGGGTTGTGTTCGTCCGCTCCCATGTCCTACATTGTAGGTTAAAGCCGTTTTACTCGATCCCTTTCCTGGCCTGAATAGGTCTGACTCATTTAACTTGTAAAATATAATTTGTTATAGTTAGGTGGGTCAACTTATAGTGGATCAACACATTTCTGACTAATGTTAGCTGAATAAAAACTACATAATAAACTAAGTTTCACACCTTTCAATGACATATATATATTTTGGTTATATATTATATGGTTTTGTCAGCTACCATAGAGTTTAGTGCAAGACAATCTGAATAGAGTATTTCCCACAGCCAGATTTGCGGACCGGATAGCCCTACAACCGCCCTGCCTTGGTAATAGGGCTTGGCCCGTTGGACTATTAGTGCAGTGCCGCTCATGATCTGATTGATGAGTTGTTAGAGGCTTCTGTATCTCCTTTATTTTATATGATAAGAGCTTGTCATTATAGAAAATGTTGACTGCCAGATACAAGATTAACCATCCATCTGGTAATCGACTACTGAGTATTCATTCAGGCAATGTTGTTTTTAATTGCTTATTTACTAAGGTACAAAACATTGAATGATACCATACTGTATATTGTTGTATTCAACACATTACAATGATTAATTTGGTATTTAGTTTATTATTTTCCGCAAAATAAAAACGATAATGAATTTATAAAGCTACGAAAATATCGTTCACAATTGCATTTGGTTACTGTTTCAGCCCAATGAAAATGTGAAAAATTTAGAAATAGTTTTTTAATTTTTATTGTTTATGTAAAAAACCTTTTCAACGCTCAAATTTTGTATATTTTGATATTTTCAGAAAACACTGTTTTCTATTTATCTCAAATTTTTTAAAAATTTTTATGTAACTACTGATGGTGTCAAATAAATAAAGTAACTCCTTTAATTATCATTGAAACTTTAAAGGCCACTGGGGTGGAGCCCTTGAGTTGGTGGGGACGGAACAGTACAACTTCCGAAAAGTTTCATGGCTATCAGCTGAGTGGTTTAGTAATGCATAACAAACACACGTCTTTTAAAGGATGTATGTAGTATCCATCTTCTTCATGGCATGATATATTGTGCTGATTCGCACTTTTCTATCATCTCTGGTGTGCAAAGCAATATCTCTCCATCCATACTTCTGGCCCACAATCAAAATTGCGACTACCTAGGTAGTGGGAGCATTATAGCGGCCTCTGTGCGCACCCGTGTGTATCTTGTTAGCGTTATTACTATTTGGAAGTCTTGTTGACCATCAGAAATGAACTCAATAGCAGCCTTGAAGTCCTGAAAATACTGATTATGTTCTTGCAGCAACTCCTCTGGTTGACCAACTAGCTCAGGTTCAACTCCTGGGAAGTTGCCACATGGTAATTTCTTCTTGTTGGTCTCATCTCCAACAACATATATTTGTTGTAATGCATGCTTCTGTTGGGAAACTGGCATCAAGTTTCCAATCCTATGGTCAACCTGACCTTGAACTTTGAATATCGGTATAAAATTATTCTTATTTACCACCTCAGCTTGTACTTCCTGAGAATGTACAACCTGAGGAAGTACAACCATTGTACTTCCTGAGCATTGTACAACATGCTGAGGAAATGTTCTGAATCTCGGTGCTGGCGGAAAGCTATGTATAGGTTCTGGAAATTGTTGAGTAGTGGGAATTTGCATTTATCTGTTACTGCAGCACATAGCTGAAGCCTCATTTTTCCATTTCTTGGCGTGACAAAAATGCAATTTATCCTAGAACCAAGAAGAACTGTCTTGTCAGTGGCATAATTAATTTGGGGGGAATATAACTTGAATTTTTTTAACAGTCTAGGGAAGGAGATTTTGTCTTATCTCGTTTTATCATACTTGTTTGTGGCTTCGTATGTAAATTTTGGGTTGTTCTTTGCATATGTTTTCTTTGCTAACTTACTGCACGGAAACCTTATGCTAAAGTGTGTTTAGAACTGTATTTCTTTACAGCTTTCATGTTACTATACGAGTTGTTCATAGCATACCTCGATGCAGCATCTCTTTGGTGTCTGTGACATATTAAGTCTGTAAATAGCGTCCTTCGTTTTTTTGCTCCCCCCTTCTCTCCCTCTCTCTTGAGATTGGGTGGGAGACTCAGTAACAGACACATCAGAGTCGGTTATAATAATAGAGCTTCACTATTATTATGTTCTCACCCAGCAAGTAAGATGTCGAAATGACCTTCTAAATTGTTTCCCCTGAACCGGAGACGTCGTTTATCCCTTTCATTCTCTCCATACTTGGCCAGAAGTTTGTCATCAAGATATTCATACTCGAATGGGTAAATGTCTCCCGCCACCTTGAGCCCACAAGAAGTACAGTAAATCTCAAATTTGAACATTTCAGATATGTATTGTAGCTTATTGGAGTGTTGTTGGCCTACCTGGTTCATAGGGAACGGGTTGAACCTCTCCCAGTTGTTAACATGTGATTTACGATAGCTACTGTACCTGTATCAGACAATCGAGACGCTAAACCGTGTACAATACAAGACGGAATGAAAATAGGCATACACCATCCCCATGAACCTCGATCATATGGTGAAGAACATCCTAGTCATCTACAAGTATATTCACAGCTTCAATCATGTTTTAAAAAGAGGCAAGAAAAAAATCAAGAGTTATATAAAACATAAAAATGATGAAACCTTTCTTCCAGAGAATGAATATGTACACATTAGCTTCAATTCATTTTTTAAAATTTTATTTTATTTATTTTTTTTTTTAAACTTCACTCGCCAGTTCAGATGGGTCTGCAGGCCTGTGTGTGAACTTTATTCAATGAGTGAAGTACCGACCGTTGACTCAGTGGGGATTTGAACCTTGCCCTCTTCAATCCGAAGCCTCAGCCACTCAGCTACCACGCCAGCAAACTTAAGAATAATTACTCAAACTTCAGAAATAATTGTTTATGTACAACTGAAAACAACTTAAATCTAATTAACAACTTAAACTAATTTGTTGACAATTCAAAAATAATTAATTAATCAGATATTGAATTGAATAGTATCACCCAAAATACCATCTCAGAAGCATCAAATTGGTTTAAGAGCAATGGTTTCTATTTAAATGAATCAAAAACTCAAAATATTCTATTTGGATTAAGATCTGTTGACCATGATACCTCTCACCTTAATTCAGAAAACAGTGTAAAATTCTTAGGATTTTGTATTGATAAACATTTAAATTGGGAGTCACACATCAATTATGTTTCCACTAGGTTGTCAAGAGTGATTTATCTCCTAAGGCGTCTCACCTTTTGTGTTCATGTAAATTATGTAAAAACTGCCTATTTTGCATTTTTTCAATCTGTTCTTAGATATGGGTTGGTTGTGTGGGGGAATGCTAGTAAGATTAATGACATATTAATTGAATAAATGAATAAATGATTTATTTCCACAATTAAGTTACAAGAGTATAACAAATAAATTGTTTGGAAATGTACTGGCCACTTAATCTAGTTGTGTGGCCAGGTAAAATAAAATAATCCATTAAAAATACATATATGAATACATGCAGTCTAGCTCCACATAAAAAGAACACTCCTGTGGCGTCTGAATAGGAAATATTGCAAATAAAAAAAATACTTCTACTTATTTATGTACATTCAATTCGTTATTTATTGCCTGTGCAATGTTCTTAATGAAATTCAGAAACAGTTGAATTTATATTTATACATCATATTTTATATTTTTATGAGAACAGTACCAACATTTAAGAAAACTTATACTTCCCAGATAACATCAGAATTATACATATACATACATATATATATATATATATATATATATATATATATATATATATATATGCACATATATACATATTCTCCAGAAGAAAGCCATAAGAGTGATTTCTAAGTCACATAAGTTAGAACACTGTAAACCCCTCTTCAAAAATCTTAAAATTCAAACTATTATAAATTTGTACATTTACGATTCTATTAATTACATTTTTCAAAATCCACATCTACTAACACATAACAAAGACATTCATTTACATTATACAAGAAATAGAAGCACTGCTATTATAAAATTCAACAGATTAAATAAAACTAAATAGTCATTTGGTTATTCTCATCAAGATATATAACAATTTAATACATTTAATTTCTAAATATGACCAAAAATCGTTCTTGAAGAAACTCTATGGCTGGCTTCTGGAGAATCTTTTTTATTTACAAAATGATTTTTTTTGTACAAATTCTATACTGTTTTAGTGTTTTTTTTTTTGTTTTAATTTAGAAACAGTACATACATATTACTGTATTGTAATATTTTATTGTTTATTTTAGACTAGACTTGGCTACTGTAATGAGCTACAACAAGACTTTGTCCATGAATTGTATGATTTTTATGACAATAAAATGAATTTGATTGATTGATATGTTACAGATTTGTGTCATGTTTTTGTCATCTGTTTTACAAAAATTATTAAATTAATGCCAATGCTATTCTTATAAAAAAATTGAAAGTTTTGGTAGTTATTCCTACCCCATAAGAATAGAAGTTTGAGAAATCCTTTCTTAGCGGGTCTCTGTCCTATAAAAGCTAACTTCCCTTAAAATTGTATCAAAATCTGTTTTGTGGTACTGGAGATTTTGTGATTATGAATGAGTGGTATTTGGCTTATATATAAAAGGGTATAATAAATAAATGGTTTCAAAAAATTATCACAAACTTCTCCCATATTAAACACAAAAAATCTTTATTTTGGAGAAATTAATCCCATGTAAACTTGGAAACGACAAACGCTAGACAAAATTTCTTTGAGCAAACAATAACTGTGTTATTTAAGTATTAGTAAAATAATACTGCGGCACTAATAAAACATGCAGAAAAATAATGAAGAGTTGATGTAGTAAACTCATAATTCGTTTACATCGAGGCTGTAACGGACGCGTAAGGTACCCACCCGCCCACCCATACACATACAGTGGTATTGACTCACCCGCACACTCATACACATACAGTGGTATTGACCCACCCGCCCACCCATACACATACAGTGGTATTGACCCACCCGCCCACCCATACACATACAGTGGTATTGATAGCATTCACGTACAGTGGTATTGAAAGGTTGTGGTATATAAAAGGGCTTATTGATAGATATAAAAGAACAGGCAGTTGAAGAAAACATTTATTTATTTTTATTTATTTATTTATTCATAAGACGCCGATCGTCAAGATATGGGCGAATATGGATTTCAAATGAGTGTGATGAGTGTAGATGAGCGAATGTAGTCATTGTTACAAACTAAGGCCGACTATTCCTTAGAAAGTGTCATTAATTAATAGCCCAATGACAAATGAACAGCCGTTGGTTATCAGCTGATCCTTCTCAAAATGTATTGACTCTGATTGGGATCGAACTGAGAACCTTTAGCACATGAAGCTGGGATTGAACCAACTACGCTACCGACCAATTAAGAAAATATGTAACACTAGGGGACACTGCTTCACGCTTCGTGTGTCAATCTCGACGCTCGTTGCTGTGCTTGATACATCTCGGTCTTCGGCCTCGGCATATGACTTTTGACTACAAATAATAATGGACTAACTATTTAACGTAAAATCACAATATTAAATTTATTAACAGTATCTCACACTACTTGCGCTGCTATTTATTTATCAGTATAAATACCCAATTGTGGTATTACCCTAGATTATATACATAAAATCAAAGTTATTACTTAGCCTATTTTAAACATATTCATTTCATTTGTTTTTATTTAACAGCTGAAGATTGCTTAAAAGCTTAATGCATCAATAGTATAATGTCAAACATACAAAATAAACATTTTTATTTATTTACAATGTTATCATTATGGAACAATCTTTTATGGGTGATTTAAACCCCTTAAGAGTATTTTATCAAGATGAAAATACTTTAGTTATCTTATTTAGCCTACAACAACCATTTGTACCAAATTTAAACTCTGTAGGATTACAGGAAGTGGGATAATTAGTGAGCGAGGGCTTTCTCTGTTATATACTGATATAACTGTTTATATATAGACATCCTGCACGTTTGTAGTGCATGGGATGTTTTATTTGCTGTAAACCTTGAAATATTTTGATTAAAGCAGTTTTTAATTTGAAATTGATACCTTCCAATCGTAATTTGTTCAGCTTTTACCTTACTTTTCAGGCTGAAAAACACAAATTATGGCTACGTATAATACTAACAAGCCAGCTGTAAGAGACAGTTTTGACGATGAGGATGTTAGTGATGATGTTGACGATGAAGTCTTCATTAGAGATGGAAAAAATGGGTTTAAAATGGACGAGGAAAGGGGAGTGAAACGACCTTTAATGGCACCAAGACGGAAGGTGAAATCAGCTGCCGGTGGTCAATATAACCCAGAGATATGCAAACCACCACATTGTAGGACGTTCTGTGTTCCTTGCTGCTACGCTCTCTTAGCACTTGTTGCTTTGTTTGGTAAGAACATTGATATTACTATGTAGGCTATATATTCCACAAGAGTTAAGAAGATTCCTCAAGAGGATCGGCAACACTGGTCTGTTGAGTAGTATTGCTGATGTTTTGTTGGTACTTCAACTGCAATAGTTATTTAATATTATGGATATCTGAGTTTAGACATTAACTGCATGATGACCACTCGTGATTGAGAAATAATAAGGGCATAAAATATTTACCTACCATGTTCATTTAAATTATTTTTTTTTTAATTATCGTCGTTGGATTTAAAAAAATCACTTACTGCTCTAGATGGTTTAGTGGTATTTAAAAATGAAATATTGTAGAAACATTGAACTGTAATATATTATATAGGTTCTTAATTTTCAGCTTACTTACATAGTTCACAGTATTTTGGAAAATTACAGTGTCGTGTAAATCAACAATATAATCAATTTTAAATAATTTTAACAAAATGTCTTCAGTTTTACTTCAGTCCTATAAATAATAACTACTTAACAATGCACCAATCTACAATAGCCATGGGATATCTTGAGCTGTGGCTTACGTCACAGTCAGTGTCGGGGGAGGGGAATCTCTACCAATAAAAAGCGTTTAGCGGGCTACTAGCATTGGTGTAAACATCAACTCACCACGCCCACAAGTTACATTTTTCTATAACACAACCTCCATCTGAATACTCACTGATAGGCCTATTTATTTATAATCATATTACTTGGTATTATTACAGGGTGTTTTATACTGTGGTATTATAATCTGTTATCATGTTATAATAATATACGTTATTATCTTTGTCCAATCTTAAATGATAAAAATAAAATCATACCGCATACCAAATAATTACACACTAGTGAGCTTATAAAATGTAGGTTATGTTAGTAAATAAGCACTGTACAAGTTTTGATTGTATGCAGTCGGTAATTTAATTTTTTGAATAACTAATTACTCGTAAATAACTTTTTGAACAATATTAAATTGAATCTCTTTAAAGATAAACAGCTATTTTAATTGAATTGATATTTAAATTATATCATATTTGGCTAAGTTATTAAATACATAAAAACTAATAATATAAACAAAAGTGCACTAATATTTGCAATAACAAACGCTTTCGATACAAAAATAAGGCAGCGATACTCCACTCTCCAATCAGCTGATTAGAGTCAATATGTGCATGTCAGGCTAGTACAAAGCCATGCATGCGTATGCCGTACCCTTCCCCTCCACTAACCTGTAAAATGTTATTATTTCAGTTTCAAATTGTTTACAGCCAGCAATATTATGTTGTTCTTATTATGTGTCATCTGATGTTATACAGGATTAAAACTAACCTTGTTCAGGAAATATTTTGTCAAAATTGTTTTTAAACAATGTACTGACGAGGTACATTCGTGTTGCCGCTCAGCCAGACTAGTGCCTGCAAACATGTTGTAAGCAATCGCTCAGAGGTCTTTTTAACCATTGAATACACAACTATAAGAAACGAAAAACCAATATTAAAAAGTCAGACTGCGTTTTTCTTATAATTTTGCTATCTTGGCGTGGCCTTTGCTAGGTCGAGCTTGTTGCGCAGCAACCTAGAGAGAGAGGGGAGATTACAAATAGCCATGAGAATTAGAGAGACAGGAAACGGCGGACAAGCAGTATTGGAAGCTGCTCTAAGCTCGTTTCATCTGCTATAGGAAGTCTAAACTATTTCCCTATCTCTTCACTTCTTATAGATGTTAATTCATTGTCTTAACTTACGTGGTCAATACTAGTGGTTAGTAATAGATTATTATCATCATTTGGTAGAATTTATTTAACTAATATTAGGTGAGCGGTAAAGTGAGAGATGAGAAAATTAAATATTTATATATAAGTTGATTCGAAGGACCAGGGAATTTTTATTAAAAAACGCCCAAAAAGTTAATGTCTATAGAGAGAGCTTGTGGATAATTTGTTGTTACAAAATGGGACAAAATGTCTCGCAATATGCTTACAAAAATAACTAAAGTTACACACATGAAATGATGAAAACAGTACCTTGTCCAATATTCCAATTAGATGAGGGAAGGTCCAGAGACAATCGTTGATGAGGTGGTAGCGAGGTCCATCAATGTCCTGGAGGGAAACGCAACGAACGACAGTTCTCACTTCATTTCACCTTCTTGACACGAATCACGGTAGAACGCTTCTCGCAAAGTTCAATCTGCCACGGAAGCACGCACAAAGAAGATCTTGAAGCACAAACTATGGCGGGAGTTCACACAAGAAATTAAATGTACAAAATATCACACACAAAAATATTAAAAGACGTTTAAGAGTGGTTAAAAGAGATTTAGAGAAACAATATAGAAACAGCACGAGGCAGAGGGCCTCCAAAAGAGTATATGAGAGAAGTGCGTTGAGCCAGGGACGTTACAAGACCGACTTTTCTAGACAGAGTTTCGAGACAGAGTGGCGTGGCAAAAACCCCGCGTGGTGCAAAACGATTTTAGAACAGTGCATTCTAACCAATCAGATTTCAAGACGACTGACTACGTCATATCGCCTGATTTATGTCGCTTTTAGAAAGCGTTATCCCCCTCTCTCTCTCTCTGTTGAGATATTTCAAATTAGAAAATAATACAACTTAGAATGCGCTCTTGGCTTAAAAACTATTTCTTAATGCTAAAGTGTTAACACATTAAATGCTATTATAAAACCTTAAAATATAAGTTATAAGTACTGAACATTCCGGCCCCCTTGAAGCATTGTAGGCTTCAACAACAAAGTCACACAATAGAAAATCACACCACACAGTTTTTAGAGATTGGGGCACGGAACTAGAAAAGAGATTTTAGTCAGTGGGCAGAGGAAACACCTTTACCACTGGTCTAGTAAGGTGTCCATTTGGAGTGCGTAAGTCCACCACGCGCACAACACCATCAGTCCCTGGGTGTACGGCGGTAACACGAGCCAGAGGCCACGAGAGGGGCGGAGAGTTCTGGTGCACTAGCACGAGATCACCAACTTTGATATTCTCACGTGGTTGGGTCCACTTATAACGTTGCTGGAGCGTATGCAAATATTCCAGCTGCCATCGTTTCCAGATGCGTTGGTGAAGAGTTTGAACCAACTGCCAATGTCGTAGGCGGTTGTCAGGTGCGTCGAGGAGGTCGGGTTCTGGGACCGACGCTAGGGGTGCACCAATCAAGAAGTGTCCCGGAGTGAGGGCAGAGAAGTCAGCAGGATCGCTGGAGAGTGGAGTGAGTGGCCGCGAGTTTAGCATGGCCTCTATCTGAGTGACGAGTGTCATAAATTCTGGCAGTGTCAGGATGTGGTCTCCCATGACACGACGTAAGTGGTGTTTGGTGCTTTTCACAGCGTTCTCCCATAATCCACCTTGGTGGGGAGCAGCAGGAGGGTTGAACTTGAAGTCGATACCTCGAGGAGTTGAGACATGCACTATGTGCTGCGAGTCAGTGATGAATGAGTGCCATTTTTCGGCAAGTTCAGATGGCAAGGGTTCATCCCAAGACAGACCTGTAGTCCAGAGGAGTTGCATAAAGCATTTTGCTTGCATTATGCAAGGAGAGAGAAATCCACAGGGATCATATATCTTGGCTATTAAGC
This sequence comes from Stictocephala bisonia, assembly GCA_035578905.1. Classification (NCBI taxonomy): domain Eukaryota; kingdom Metazoa; phylum Arthropoda; class Insecta; order Hemiptera; family Membracidae; genus Stictocephala; species Stictocephala bisonia. The sequence continues at coordinate 113,545 of JAQJVL010001307.1, forward strand.
TCAAGACAGAGCGTTTGGTAGGGCGCTCGTCAGGCGGTATGTTAAGAGAGTATGTGAAACAATCAGTGGTAGGCGACCAATGTAAACCAAGGATAGAGAACTGCGGAGATAGAGATTCTTGCAGAAACACTGGAGACTCGCGATGTCCTTCCGGCAGAGCTTGGAGTAGGCGAGTAGAGTTAGAGACCCACTTCCGGAGTTCGAAACCTCCTTGACGCAGTAGACGGATGAGCTGCTCCTGCAGTTCTAAGGCCGCTTCCTCTGTGTCCGCACCGGAGATGATGTCGTCCACGTAGGTCTGTGTCCTCAGCACGCATGCAGCGGAGGGGAAGTTCCCACCGTCGTCGTCTGCAAGCTGGTGCAGAGTCTTGATCGCCAAGTAGGGAGAGGTATTCATGCCGTAAGTAACAGTGTTCAACTGATAAGTTGAGAGAGGATCCTTGGGATGGTCACGCCATAAGATAAGTTGAAATTTCCGGTCATCTGGATGTACTCGGATTTGCCGATACATCTGACGGATGTCACAGCAAAAAACAATATTGTGACGCCTGAAGTGAAGTAGTATGTCACAAATATTTGTTTGGAGTTTGCGTCCGGTCAATAAGACATCGTTGAGAGAAACACCAGTACTGGTCTTGCAACTCGCATCAAAGACAGTACGGAGTTTTGTGGTGGAACTATTTTCCTTTAGCACCCCATGGTGGGGGAGGAAATAGTGTGGCTTAGTTAGATCAGGATTTTGAACTTTGACCATGTGGTCGAGAGATTGATATTCACTGATAAAATCATGATAGAGTTGAGAAAAGTGAGGTTGAGCGTTTAATTTCCGCTCGAGAGAATGAAATCGACGCTCAGCAATAGGCTGAGACGATCCTAGGGCAGAATGATTTTCCTTAAACGGAAGTCGAACGGTGTAGCGTCCGGTTTCATCTCGAGAGTGAGAAGTGGCGAAGTGAGCATCACATTGTTCTTCTTCTTTGGTCTTCTTCGAATATACAGGAATTTCCTCTTGAAGCCAGAACCGCTGAAGTGATGAATGTAGATCTGCGTCGCTTGCTGAGTGTAGAGAGACATTGAGGCTCGTAGAGGTGAGAGTGGATGTGAAAGGTGCGCTGGGAGCAGTACCCAATACGACAAACCCGAAATGCGTGCCAATTACATGTGGCATATGCTGCCCCAGTGAGAATTGCTCATTAGTGAGTATTTTTGGAAATATACTTCCACCTAAGACAATGTCAATTCGTCCAGGTAAATGGAATGTGGGATCAGCGAGAATGTATCTCTGAGTCTTATTGTAGACTTCTGGGGCTAGAGGTACTCTGGGTAAATCCACGGTCAATTTATCTAATATTAACATTGGCTGGTCAGGAGCAATGATGAGACCAGATAGAGTGCTGATTGTGAGATGAGTTTGACCTTTTGGTTTTGCCGTGCTTTGGCTGAGGCCAGAGATGTGAGTTTGAGACTTAGTACGGCGCACTCCCAAGAGTTGAGCAGCGCGTTCGGAAATTAAATCCGTCATACTCCCTGAATCAAGTAAAGCCCTGAATACATGGGATCTACCTTCAGGAGTTTTTAGTTGTACCAGTAAGGTGCCTAATAGCACGGTGTAACAATCTGGCATAGAGGGGGGTGAATCTTGAGAAACGAGAGTCACCTGAGAATCGTTATGGTTCTCACTAGAGTGATGACGTGTACTGGAGACGTCATGAACTGTGTTACTACGGACGGGCTGATTAGCAGCATTGCCCGAGGCAGCTTGAAAGTGTAACAATGAATGGTGTTTTTTGTAACACGTGAGACACGTGGCCTTAGATTGGCATTCCTTGAGTTCATGAGCGCCTAAGCATGAAATGCAGCGCTTATGTCTCTTGACGAGCTGATGTCGTTCTTGAGGAGTTTTGTCACGGAAAACCGTACATGAATAGACTTTATGTCCACTCTGATTACAAATGAAACATGGAGGAGGCATAGTCTTGGTTTGAGCGGAGTTAGAGTGAGTTGTGACCATTGAAACATCACTAGAGCGAAAGTTCACTCTTTTTGGCGCAGTCACCTTGTTGCGGGCGTGAGGAGGAACATAGGTAAAAGCCTTTACCTGAGAAACGTTATGAATATTGGCATCTTCAGTTTGGCTGCATTCAGTGTTCAAAAATGTTATTATTTCTTTGACTTCCGGTAACGAGTGAGCAGACGCGTCATTCGAAGAGGTTGACCGGGAAGCTTCCAGCTTTTTTCGTAAGTCGGAATCCATACGTCGGAGGATGAGAGCAGAGAGGAGCGGATTGTTTTCACCCACGTCACAATGTAAAGCTTTCAATGCCTGAGAGTGTTCTGTATATTGATTGACAAATAGTCTGAGACCCTTGATTGAGGACGAACTAATTTGAGGCAGGTCCAGTAACTGGTTCAAATGGAGAGTTTGTAACCTCCGGGAATTATGGTAGCGATCCCGTAAGAGGTCGTATGCTATTAAGTAATTAGCAGAGGTTAGATTGAGTCCTTTAATTAGGTTTAAGGGTTCGCCGCTCAAAACGCTCAATAAGTACTGAAACTTCATTACTGCACTAAGACTGGCATTACGGTGAATGGTTGTATCAAATAAATTGATAAAGGAAGTCCAAGTCAGAAGATCGCCAGAGAATTTTTGTAATTCTAATTTTGGCAGACGGACCTGAGAGACACTAGGGACCTGAGGAGTCGTACTGACGTCACTCAAAGCCGAGGGTGTTTTGGGTTCTTCGACTGGAAGTAGCGTTTCGATTATACCAAGAATATGAGCGTAGACCTCGTTAATAGAGTCCTGATCTTCCGCTAAGACTTCGTCTTCAATGGCCTCATCATCCGTTAGATTTAAGGCTCGTTGCAGGTTAGCCTCAAAATCAGCTTTCTTTTTCTTGACTTCATTAGAGATGGTTGATAAGCTCTTCAGTTGAGCAGGCGTAAGAAGCTCCTTTTGCGTAGCGAATTCTTCAACTTGAGTTTTTATTTTAGCGAAGCGCGTTTTAGTTAACGCTGTGAGACGAGTATAGAGAGCCGCCTTGAAATCAGAAATTTTAGGAGCCATTTTGAATTTTTCAGATACAGTAAGTAGTAAAACAAAATTAAATGTAGATATGAAATACAAGACACTATTGTGAGCAGAGCACTAAGTCGCTAAATATAATTTTCCATATTTTATTTATATCTATTTTGACTTATTTACTACAGTATTAAAATATCGGCAGAGACATCACAAATTATTTTGCAATAAGAACAATAAACAAACAAATAAATAAGAGATTCAAAGTGTGAGGTAAGCTTAATCTGCAATGTTATAACAATTGCAGTCTTGATTGGTTCCACTGAGAACTTTACTTTGATAGCTAGATTTGTTAGTAGCAATGTGTATGAACACTAGAGAGCAAGGAAAAAGTATAAATTTTATTTTCAATGAGAGATCAGAGAACTAATTATTTTTAGTTAATTAGCTTCCAATAAGCTTATGTTAATAACACATTAGAGAGAGACATGATAAATAGCTAATTCTTGCTTATTTCAGAGAGAGTGTACAAAATTATAAGTGTACATAACTAGTTTTGTATAGTTAGTTAATTAATTATTAATTCAGCACAAATACAATAAATATGAATTAGGTAATTAGCTAAACAAAATTTGTTTACCCTAGCAGAGAAATGTGTGTTTAATAAAGCTTAACTGCTTTACCAAAAGAGACTTAAACTAGACTAATTGACTATACACAATAAAACAATAGTTGACCTCACAAAAACGGAATGAAAAAGCAATATATTGTACAATAAAAGCCGTATAAAACACCTTTTGTATTTAATTAGCCTTCAAATGCTAATTAGAAAAATAGAATAAAAGATAATAATTTAATTTAAGATTAAATATATATAAGCTTATTTACATAAATGAATTAACTAGCCATTGCTATAATCCTTATAATGAGAAGCATTAACTAATGCCTGTGACTACCACATGATATGTGAGTAGCGTACTGTCAATAAAGTAAACAAACAAAGAGTTGACAACTGTCAGCGCATGCGCTATAGAGCGGATGTGCTGCAGACAGCCTGAGAGAGTGAGGGGGTTGAGAAAATCAATACTGCGTACCTCGAATCGGCACGCTTCGGAGAAGTTCGTGATTCTTCGTAAGCAGTGCGCCTGGTATTGGGCTAGGGGCGTGGCTTTCACAAACTGCAAAGAAAGACAACAATTGCAAATGGCGAAAACTGAAGTGAATCGTGCTTTCTATTATCCACAAATTAGAGTTTCTGTATTTCCAAAGAACTGTATCCTAGAAATCCGGTTCGAAATGACCAAAACTATGAGCGGTAAAGTGAGAGATGAGAAAATTAAATATTTATATATAAGTTGATTCGAAGGACCAGGGAATTTTTATTAAAAAACGCCCAAAAAGTTAATGTCTATAGAGAGAGCTTGTGGATAATTTGTTGTTACAAAATGGGACAAAATGTCTCGCAATATGCTTACAAAAATAACTAAAGTTACACACATGAAATGATGAAAACAGTACCTTGTCCAATATTCCAATTAGATGAGGGAAGGTCCAGAGACAATCGTTGATGAGGTGGTAGCGAGGTCCATCAATGTCCTGGAGGGAAACGCAACGAACGACAGTTCTCACTTCATTTCACCTTCTTGACACGAATCACGGTAGAACGCTTCTCGCAAAGTTCAATCTGCCACGGAAGCACGCACAAAGAAGATCTTGAAGCACAAACTATGGCGGGAGTTCACACAAGAAATTAAATGTACAAAATATCACACACAAAAATATTAAAAGACGTTTAAGAGTGGTTAAAAGAGATTTAGAGAAACAATATAGAAACAGCACGAGGCAGAGGGCCTCCAAAAGAGTATATGAGAGAAGTGCGTTGAGCCAGGGACGTTACAAGACCGACTTTTCTAGACAGAGTTTCGAGACAGAGTGGCGTGGCAAAAACCCCGCGTGGTGCAAAACGATTTTAGAACAGTGCATTCTAACCAATCAGATTTCAAGACGACTGACTACGTCATATCGCCTGATTTATGTCGCTTTTAGAAAGCGTTATCCCCCTCTCTCTCTCTCTGTTGAGATATTTCAAATTAGAAAATAATACAACTTAGAATGCGCTCTTGGCTTAAAAACTATTTCTTAATGCTAAAGTGTTAACACATTAAATGCTATTATAAAACCTTAAAATATAAGTTATAAGTACTGAACATTAGGAATAAAATAAAAATCAATTTAGATTGCAATTTTGTTCTTTAACCCTTTCCCCTCGGATGGGCAACCCAGTTGGACATCACGATTTTGCCACCAGCTCGGCGAGTGTTCGTCTAAATGTGTTCTCTGAGATCAAGTGTCTAACTCTGGTGGCCACTACTATGTTGGCGGTGCTCATATCGGGTAAGTTTTAGTTGCGTTGCCCGTTGGGATCGGATGTCCAACTCTGTTGGACACATGACATATGTATTTGTATTTTAGATATAACTTGTTTGAGCAATATTTTAAAATTATTAATAGCTGTTTAAATATGTCGGGATTATATTCAACCAGCTGGTATCACATCCGTTTCTACTTTGTGCAGACATCCTGATTGTGTGTCAGAAATTGGCAGTGAGTCTAGGCTATCTCTCGATTTTGTCCTCGTGCATCTTGAGTGTTATTAATTATTATTGTAAATATTCTATTTTGTTGTAAAATACTGTATGTAGTTCTAAATAATAGTTATTTAATTCGCATTTTAGTATCCAGGTCTTTGACCTGGCATACTTTTCGATAAATATCACACTCAGCAACATTTCAAAAATTGATTTATTTCCAAACTAAATATTACAAAACTTGTAATTGCAGAATTGTATGTTTCATTAATTAAAACTTTTATATTTTAACCGAACTTGTTTTTATTTTAATTTAAAACCAAACCAGACAAAAAAATATTTTTAAGATGCATGATACTCGTACATAGAGATTATCAGACCACTGAGAAGCCGCTAATACGGCAATTATTTTATATTATAAACTGATTATGTCACTTATATAATTTAATTCTAGACATTTCAATTTTCTGTTAAAAGTAAAAAAATAGTAATTTAAAATAAATATTAATAGTGAAAAAATGTTTTAAAAAATTATTTTTCATGACTCAAAATGTTCAATGTTTTTCAATAGTATTTTTAAATATATTATACTAATAATATAATAAGAAAAACTATATCATGTAATGCTTCATATTTTACAAATATTCAGATCAACATTTAAATCAAATACGTAGTGTTTAAACTTTTAAAACCAGTTGCAATCACAATAAGGCTGAATGACCACATAATGGGTTCCAACCTGGTGACAATGGGAGAGTAACATGGCTGCCGATCTTGTAAAAAAAAAACAGCCATGGCCAACCAAATTGGCCACCCAACCTTACGGGTCACTAGCAGGTGTTCGACTGCCGAGCTGACGTAGAAACAAGTGTGGCCAACTGTTCTGGACACCTGATCTGAGAGAACATTTTTTAACAGACAGTTCCGAGGGGAAAGAGCTAATATTGAACGTTTACTCTGTATTTAGTAAGTCTAGAAAGTATGTCTACATTATTAATAAGTTGAGTAAATTGGTTTACCTTTTGTAGGTCTAGTCATGCTTGTGGTCATTGTGGTAGATATGTTTCCATTCCCTCTGGACAAAATACACATTTGGTCAAACAATATGGCTCCTCTAGAGAAGATAATACTTCCGTGCATTGATTTGAAATCTCATACGCTGTGGACAAGATCATTTCCAAAGCTTACATCTGAAGCCGCTTTAGTTCTCAATGATGTCAACAAAGATGGTATTCCTGACGTTATTGTTGGGTTTGGAACAGGTATTGATAACATTTTACTAATTTTTTTTGTACGTGGTATTCAGTAAAAGTCTTTAAAAAAATATAGGATGTTGTGTCTGAAGCTAAATATCTAATCATATTTTTATGATTAGATATTTTGGCAAAACGTTCATCTAATCATATTTTTGAAAACCAGCTAGCCGCCATTTTGTAGTTTTCATTAAAACAATCTTATCTAAAAGAAACTGTTTGACTGATTTACTTCAAATTTTCCAAAATCCTTTTTTTGTTTTTATACTAATAAAAAATAACAAAAAATCAATTTGATAAGTCTTAATTTTCAAAATAGTGACTGTTTTAAATACACCATGTTTCAAATATTTTTAATAGCTTACCTTTTTAATATGAAAAATATTATTTTATTCATTACTATTATTCTTTAATTTATTAATGCTAACCATGGTATAGATGGCTCAGCCCAAAGGTGCATGTGACCTTGAGGAGAAGTTGATAGGAGTGGGCCAGATTGGGGTATACGTTATATTATTACAGTTTAGGTGAGTGAAAAAGAATTGAAAGTGAAAGTGAAGAATAATTGGGCAGGGTAGAAAGTGACCTGTATGATATATTTAGTGCATGTAGGGGTTTCAACAGCAGAGGGGCAATGTTCCACCACTCCGTCTCTAGTTTGCATGAGGGGCCATGTTGGGAGTGGGGACAACGGACACATCAGCTGGTGCAGTCGGTGGTGGGATATGATGCTCATGTGATTTCATCTCCTTCGCTCCCTGTGTTGCAAAATCAAGAAAAAGTGTCAGATTTTTATATAATGTCATGGATGATCTTGATTTATGTTCCCCCATAACAAATTAAATAAGTAAATATAAAAATAAACAAATCAATCAATCAAAAATGTCTTTATTGCCTTTAGACATAGAGTAAGCATTGGCATGAATCAAATACAAATGAATTTATCAAATATAAATATCATATGGTTTTTACATTTTTAAAACTAGGCCTATATACCAAGTATTCTTTTTGCATACAGCAAACAATTAGTCTGAACCCGCGGCCAGAGACAGCTGGACAAAGGCGGGGAGTGAAAAAGGGCCTCTTTTATGAAAACATTGTTCTGCACAAACAGTTGTCTAGTGTTAAATTATAATAAATAGAATCAGCTGATAATTATTATTTTAATATTTTAATACGGTTAATAGTAATACAATTGGTAGCAATGTCGCCACGTGCTCAGACTAATTGTTCAATCAGTAATACCTTAGTGATCATACCACACTATATTGAACTAGCACAGTACCTGTCCATCGTATGGGGTTTACACTGATTTATATTGCACTTATTGCGTTTGGTAATACAAAACAGGATGAAATAAGTTAACTCTAGCTTAAGTGTGGTATGTACCTACTGGTAGTTACCAGTATAATGCAAAGGTGAGTTGTGGTTAGGTTTGGTACGGTATGTACTTCAGAATCAGAACACGATACCTAGAAAAGAAGACGATAGGTATCACGCGCATCTCCCATGACGTTTTTCCCATGGGGGAAATGGCAAAAATAAACATCAAAATACTGTTCCAATTACCGTAGTTACAATTCCAGCTTATAAGTGGTAAATAACTTGATTACTATTTAGCTTCTATGTAATTGGTAGATTTAGTTAGCAGTATTTAATAGAATAAAAAATCAGCTGATTTTGCCCATGTGATGTCACATGTCTACTGCGCAGCCTTGTTGTGATACCTACCGTCTTTTCTAGAAAATATTATAAACAATTGTCAAATTGGTATTGGCATAAGGCTTCCATCCATACTTCATAGAGCCCCTGGAGCGGTGCCCTGGTGGAATTTCAAAATATAGATATGACTATGTTTTGACCATATACCCTAAGAATGTCCATGCAAAATTTCAGCTGAATGAGTCCAGTAGTTTTTGTGTGATTTTGTAATACACACACAGACACCATTAGATTTTTATATAATAGTAAGATAATAAACAAAACTATAAATGGATGCGTAGAATATTCAAATTGCTATTTGGACTCAAAATGAAATAATAGTACGTCATGAACGGTTAGTACAGTCAAATCTTCAAGCACAGATAGGGGTTAGGCTTAGAATATTGTACATTTTATATATTTTAATGTTTTCTAGATAAAAAAAACCAAAACTAGCCTTATCTCAAAGATTGTCATGTTTTTTGTTTTGTTTGTGGACCTTTTCTATAACCAAAATGTACCTTTTTGTTAACTCTTTTTATGTTGTATTAGAAATTTATATGTCTAAGAATATTATACACTATAAGGATCTTTGGTTGTATAACATTAAAAAAAGATCCTAAAAGCTACACTCTCGTTGCTTCCATTATGTGTTCATGTGCTTTTTATGGCATTTTTTGTTTTGTTCCTCTATTTTCATTTTGTTTTGTTTTAACTTTTAATTCTAGATGTTATGAAAATGTTACAACTGAACATGTTTGTTACTCCAGATTTGGCATTATAGTAACGGTGCATGAACACTAGAGAGGGCAAGTATGGTATGACGCCTTTTATATATATACACATATTTTTTTATCTCATTTTTTTTTTTTAAGGAGAGGCCAACCTCCTCCTTAACCTTACTCTGCCCATTCCTCATAGACTATTGATCTGTGCGAGGAACTTAATCAGACGGAGTAAGGGGGCGAACCAGTACAGTAGAAGGTGAATATTATTGATAAATCTTCCGGTCTAGGCCGGATTCGAACCAGCACTATCTCTAACCCAAGCTCAAAGTCCTGACGCCTTAGACCACTCGGCCACCAGCTCGCCCAAATGCCACAGCAATTTTGAAACAGAACATTTTCCTCAGTTCACAGGCATAATTTGAGTAGTTAAACACAAGTATCGATCCTACATAACAAACAAAAACCAATCAGTACAGCAGTTAAATGTTTATAATTAATACATAGCAGAAAATATCATTATTTTACCAGTAACTGATTTATTACAGATGACGATGGAACTTCTGTTTATTATATTGTACAAATTTAAGGATTTATTTATTATTGCTTTAATTTCATTTTATTATTTGGCTTTTTATATTGTTAATTATATTATTTGACGTTATTTTCTGTTTGTTATAAGTTTCTAAATGTTTAATTTTCTTGTGATTTTAGTTTTGCTTCTACTTTTTGTGTGCTTTTGAAATGGCTCTCCCTGTACTTGAATGGTAAGTAACTGTTTTATCTTTAAAGGAAGTGAATCTTAAACTTTATTTTTATAAGAAACTATTTGTAGAAAACCAATTGTGTTTCAAGCTCCTTTTTTATAAGCACTGTAGCAGAACATGGTTAATGTTTTTGAACTGCATAATCTTAAGTAGTTTTTCTTTGGCTTTATTTGTAACCCCACGTTACTTTACTTAAATCGACAGTAAGTTAAAATGTAACAAATTTTCAATAATTGATTATTTTGATCAACTGTTTTATTCGCTTTCTTTGGTTAAAATAGAAAAAAGTAATAAATGAGTAATCTTTCAGGAATACTGCTTTACTTGTATGCCCAATAATTGGGATAGCCATACTTAATGTGTTCAAGTGTTTTGTTGTTCCTTTTTAAGGCTTACTAACATACATATAATTAAACAGAATGATGAATGAGCAATCAGACCTTCAAAACATTACATTTGGGATTCTGCAGCGTTTGATTTTGAACCGTTTACTTTTTGTGCTTTTGTGTACTAGTTATCCTTTTTTGCAATATTTTAGAGTTCCATATCTTCTATAACGTTCTGATTACCTTTATATACTGTTCAGATTTTGCTCATAACCCAATTTTAACTGTTCAAAATGAGGTATTGATCATGTGTTAAAATAGTTTTATTTCTATATACATTTTGTTTGTCAAGCATTTAATGTTGTAGGTGTTTTAAATAACATATGTTATGTGTTGGTAGTAATAACAAAGCAGTAAATATCCTAAAACCAAATTTATAACAATACAAGTACAGACTGCAGAGGGAGTGATACTAAGTACAGACTGCAGAGTGAGTGATTAGCTGAGGTGACTGTACGCTAACAGTAGGCTACGAATAAATGCAGACTACAACTACAGTATTAACAGCAGCAGTAGCTAAACCCGTAAGATCTGCGCATGCGTCAACCAATCTTAGTTCCGGCAATATCCGCTGTGGCGCTGTAAACTCTAATCGGGTAGCCGTCAGTAAGTGTGCTCAGAAATGGTTCTAAGTATTTTGTAAAACATCTCATAAACTAAATATATTGAAAAACATGTTAAATACAAAAGTTGTAGATTATTTAATTCCTCACTTACTATGTTTGTCAAATTGAAAATCCAACCGTTATTGTTCAAGCAATGCGCTCTCGTGTAGCGCTTGCAACCTCGCGTTACTTACGTTTTGCAATATAACTCGTAAACTAAATGAGATAGAAAAAAATGTTAAAAACAAAAGTTGTAGATAATTTCATTCCACACTAACGATTTTTTGTCAGATTGAAGATCCAACCATTAGTTTTCACGCAATAAGCCAAATTGTGCAAGGGATACGCACGGCTTTTTGTCAAATTTCTACCCCCCAAAACTACCCTAAATATTCTAATTTTGAAAAATCCTTTCTTAGTACGCGTCTAGGGCACATGAAGAACATTTGTACCGGCTCTAGGTCTTGTGGTTTTTGAGAAACCGTGATCAGTGAGTCAGTCAGTGGGTTTTGGCTTTTATATGTATAGATAAGTATTATTCCTCTATTGAATTCAAATTGTAAAAAAGTTTGTTTTATTATACTATTCATTTTTGTTGTTGTTGTAATATATTACAAAAGTTATTATTTGGTTTATCTTATGACTTTTTGATTTTATTTTAAACTATTGGCTTAGTCTGCTATTACTTGTTAAAGAAATACGTTTTTTGCGTACAGAATATTTGTCGTTATTGTCAAATATTTTCAATTGTAACAGTATTTTTTTATTTTAATTGAAACACTCCTTCTTTTGCGTTCTTCCTGCAATGTACCACTGCTTATGTATGTATTGATTTGGTTTCCATTATGTTATCTGTGTGAGAGTACATATGTAAATACAAATTTAATTACATTTTTTCAAGATTATTTTTGTATTGATCATATATTTGTTTCTGTGTCATGTAAAATGTATGTAAAAGTAAAACAGTTATATATTTTGTTATTGATGTATTAACTACCTAAAGCTTTAATACATTTGATAAACATATGGATTAATCAGTCAAATCAATCACAGTTACAAATTATCCATTCAAATTTTAAAAGTTTGAGGGTCATACTAATTCCTGGCCTAGTGTACTTTAACCTAACCTACAAAAAAACTGAACATTGAAAACAGGAAATATTCTATCTATTAGTTTTTTTGTTTTTTTGAGTTGTCTTGAATCAGTCAATGTATGTCCAGGAGCTGATGAGCTTGGTCTTGGAGATGAGGTTTGTCCTAGTTACATGCCAGGGGCAATGCCCTGCCTCGGTGGCGTGATGGCTCTGGACGGCCACTCAGGTAACTTGTTGTGGCAACACTGGAGCCACCGCAGTGTTTTGTTTGTTGACTGCTCCACCGACATCACTGGCGATCACACCAACGATTGCATCGTATCCGGGAAAGGTGGGGTAAGTATTATCTCTAACATACATCACTGTCATAAAATATTTAAATGATCAACTGTTTATGTTTAGAACCTTGTTAGAAGCTCGCCTGCAAACTAAATCTTGTTCTTGTCAAACAGATCTATAATTTCTGGAAAGGGCCTCTCTCCCCCTCCCACCCTCTCTCTCAACCTTCAGCTTCACTGTTGTTCTATTTACTTTGTGTGTTCACAGGTCAGAGCAGCACAATACATGTCAGATATTCCATAGTTTGATTTCAACCCTTTATGATTTTATATCACTGAATTTTATAACTTGACCAACAGTGTTCTACGGACTAACATTGTTTACAGAGTAAGGTTATCATTAATTTTTGTTTGTTATTATGGTAACTGACATTCCAACAGGTGCTGAGTGCTCTCAATGGACCAGATGGTAATGTGCTGTGGGAGCTGAAGAAGCCGCCTAACGTAGAAGAAGTTGATGTCTACGCTGCCAGGTTCATCAGTGATGTGGATTTCGACTTGGTACCAGACATTCTTGCCGCACACTCATCAATACAAGCAGGTTAGATAACAAATCGGCTCTATGATTCATCTTCAATTTTATATAGCTTATTTAAAAGTGAAATTGAAGATAGTTTCCACGTAGCACAAAATAATAATAATAATAATAATAATGGGCCCAAAATCAAAGTCTGCAGAACTCCAAATCTAATGTTTTGAAGATTTTATTGCTCATTCAACATTATGTTAAAATATATCTATGTTAAGTAATATTTAATTCATGATATAGAAATTTAGTTTCAGAATGAATATTTATCATTTCAGCCTTGGAAACTTAAGTAATTTCCTTGGTGGTACCACTGCAGGTAGATAGTTGCAACTCTAGTACTAGTTTTATGGCCCACTTGGATTCGTGTTACAACTCGAGTGTCTCTTTGCAGCCCCTAGGTAATAATTGTCACAACTCGAGTACACCCATTATATTCATCTCATTTAACTCTTAGTGCTAACATCCATTAATACATACAAATTCAAAATCTTTATTGCACATTACATTTTCATTATTACAATAAGTAATCCAAACAGGTGCATTGTCAAATTATTTAATACAAATACAGTTAGGTACTAAAAATAGTTATTGAACTAGTGGATTAAAATAAATTATTATGCTAAAAATATCTTAAATTATTAAGCATATTGTGGGATGATTTATATAATTTTTTTTCTGAATTACTTAAACTATTGTGTTATGTCATCATTTATCATCTCATCTATACTATAGTATGCCTTTTGCAGTAGAATTTCCTTAATTTGCTTATGGAATTTAACTTCTTCAAGCTGTTTTAGAATTGTTGGCAAACTGTTGTAAATTCGAATGCCCATGTATAAGGGACTTTTTTCAAGTAAGGTTGTTTTGTGAAGTGGAAAAAGCAAAAGATCCTTGTGCCGGGTTTGGAAATTGTGCTGATTTTTCAATTTTTCATAAATATTTGGATTTTTATGGACTAAATTTAGTTCTAGAAGGTACAAACATGGTAAAGTAAGTAATTGGTTTTTTTTAATAATGGGCGACAGTTTTCTTTTAATTTAGCTCCCGTCATTGCTCTTAACACGTTAGCTGCCACTGGGATGGACCGGTGATGTCCCCATATTGCCAAGTTTTATCGTTACTTTTTTTTCATTAATTTTTGTTGTAATATGTTTGTTACGTAGTGTCATATGATATTTTATAAATAAAATGTTTCAAATACAGCTGTTAATTATGGCTCGATCGGGTCGGCAGATTTTTTTATTAACGAATTTTAATTGAAAAATAAATGTGCCGACCCGATCGGAACAACATTGTTTTTGGGTATATTTCACGTAAGATATTGGCAGTACTGCACTCGGTGCGCGGTAAATCGTGACACATATGTTCGTGTTATTTTGTGCGCTTTTTATTGTACTCGGCACCCGCTTAGTGTAAATCTAACCTCACTTGGTTACAGTTTGTGTGTTGTTAGGTGTAGTGTATTCACACTGAATTTTACATTTTGTTCAGATATCCTTCCATGTTACGTATGTCTTTGAGTGTTTGTATTTTATTTTAGTTTATTTAGTTAGTTTATATTTTTAACAATGGGTGATTTGAATAGTGATGAAATAACAAACGCTTTGTACAATCCTATGACAAGTGAATATGACCCACAAATGGACAGTGTTAGTGATGATGGTTGGGGAAGTAATGAAGAGAGCGACATGGATAACACGGACGAAGATCCCGACTTTGCTCCCAGATACGACTCTTAATCGGAGAGTGACTTAGATGGTAAGATAAGTAATGTTGTAGACAATAATTATGATGAAGATATGAATGAAGTTATGACTGAAATTATTAGTGAAAATAACAGTGTGAATGATGAAAGCGTTATGAATGTTGATGAAGTTGTAAATATAGAACATGTACAAAGAGAAGATGTAAATATTAGTTTAGGTGAAAAATACAAAGTGTTGAATAAAAATGAAAAAATCCAAATGAAAAAAGATGAAAATGAAAAATGGCAATTGTTTGAGGGTAGGCAAAAAAATATTAAATTTGACGGAGTACCATCATTTTCATTCAATCTTCCACAAAATGCAAAACCTGTTGAATACTTTTATGCATATTTGACTGATGAAATCATACAGGTTATGGTTGACGAAACCAATCGTAATGCTGCTCAGGTTATAAGTAAATTACGATTGAAGTAGACTGCGAAATTGGAGACCTACTAATCCAGACGAAATAAAAAAGTTCTTGGGATTATTGTTATGGATGGGTCCTGTGCCAATGCCTCGACTGACAGATTATTGGTCGAATAACATACTCTATAAAAATTGTGTTGTAGGTAAAATTATGAGCCGGAATAGGTTTCAATTAATATTAAGATTCTGGCATTTTAGTGATAATGAGAAAATGCCACAGGGAGATAGACTATCCAAAATCTCACCCCTTATTGATCATTTGAATAACCAATTCAAAATTTAAAAATCTCCTGGTGAAGATGTTGTTGTGGATGAGAGTATGATCCCTTTTAGAGGACGGCTCCTTTTTTGCCAGTATCTTCCCAACAAAACACACAAATATGGGATTAAGGTGTTTAAAATCTGTGACACAAGTGGCTACACTTTTAAAGTAAAAGTTTACATAGGAGCAGGGACTGGAGCCGATGACAATCTATAACATAAGCAACATCTGTAGTTTTGGACTTAATGAAAGACTACCTAGATAAGGGCCATACCTTATATGTAGACAATTTTTATACCTCTGTAGACTTGGCCAATATACTTTTGTCACGTAACACACATATTTTAGGAAGTGTTACTCATAATAGGGCATGTTTTCCCCACAAGAAATCAGTACCATCCAATGGGACAGTAACACTTCGTAGAGGTGAGATGAACTGCCTTGAGTATCTGAATGGCATTGTATTCACGAAATGGTTTGACAAGAGGGAGGTTAGGATGATGTCCACAAAGCATCCTGTGGATTATATTGACACAGGGAAAAAAACAAGACAGGGCCAACCTATTTTAAAGCCTCTAGTAATAGTTCATTACAACAAGGCAAAGATGGGAATCGACGTGTCTGACCAGATGGCATCGTACAGCACTGCTGTAAGAAAAACGATGCGATGGTACCATAAAGTCGCTGAAGAGTTCCTCTTAGGAACAGCTGTTGTTAATGCCTGGTTAGCGTATAAAGATGCCGTTGGAGTCACAGCCCAAAGTAGAAGAAAACCTGTACTCCATTACTACATTTAGAGAAAACATTTTGTATGAGTTGCTGGGTTTTCAGACGGGACAGGTTGAGCCTGTGAAAGAAGTTGGACATCACTTCTTGTCTGAAACTTCCACTTTCGTTGGTGAAGGGAAGAACAAACGAAGAGCGCGAAAGAACTGCAAAGTGTGCTACCAAAGAGTTGCCTGCACAGGAGACCGGAAGTTAACAAAAAACCTTAAAAAAGTAACTACCCGATGTAAAATGTGTCCTGAGAAACTCTTTTTGTGCAAGGACTGTTTTAAAAATGTACATAAGTAGACACATGTAAATAACCTAGTTTTTCTGCAAATGTATTTTATCCTATTACAATTTCTTTATAAAATGTATCGATGTGTTGTTTTGTCCATCCCCAATAAAACTACCAATTATTTAACATTAAAACATTGATCAAAGTTAAAAAGAAAATGTGCCGACCCGATTGGGTCGGCATCATTCACGCTTTTTTAAAGTAAATTTTAACTTGAAGTAAATGGTTTTAGAATGTCCTGAATACATTTTTATATAACTATGGGATCCTATATTCATGAATTGTCTATTAAATAATTGATAATTAACAACTAGTTCTTCCGGTGTCAACCGTGTCAAAGGACTATTTACAATATATACAGTTCCAGACGTTTCGCCCATGCTACGATGTGGCATCCTCAGTGGTGTGGCTCAGTGGTGGTTAGGCTGAGAAACGTCTGGAACTGTATATATTGTAAATAGTCCTTTGACGCGGTTGACACCGGAAGAACTAGTTGTTAATAATGACTCCAGCCGCTTAAGCTTACGAAATAGAAATAATTGATAAATAGAATTATAGACTTTAAAAATTGATATTTTGTAGACCCTTAATAATTGCTGACACCGACCCGATAGGGTAGGCTGATGTTTCTAGCGCAACTATGTATGCTGACCCGATCGGGTCGGCACGGCAGCTAACGTGTTAAAACAGCTTTTTGTGCTTTGAATACTATTTAAAAGTTAGGAGATGTTCCTCAAATTACAATCGTATATTTAAGAATAGATTGAATGTTTGCAAAATATACAATTTTGCATGTAGTAATAGATACTGATTGAGCCAAAATTGTCATTGCAAATCTAAAGGAGCTTAATTTATTTACTAGGTCATCAATATGGTATTTCCAATTAAAATTTTTATCAATTTTGATTCCTAAAAATGTGTGTGAATCAACTAAATTTAAGCTAAAATTGTCTATTTCGTTGTTAGAGTTGGCTTTAAAATGTATTACATTAGTTTTGGTCTGATTTAACAAAAGTCCAGCAGAATTAAACCAATCATTCAGCTGATCAAGAGTTCTTATAATAATTTCTTCCATATTCGACACATTTTTTCCTGTAATAAGAACATTTGTATCGTCTGCAAACAAAACAAAACGTTAGTTAGACATACTACATGGTAAGTCATTAATATAGTCATATAGTATTGTCCCTTAAAATTTACAATTTTTTGGAACCTAAAATTAATCAGTACTCTTTTTCTGAATTCAAAAATAAATTTTACTGCTGGCTTTTAAAAAACCCATTTTACAATTTAGATGAATTTTTTAACGCAATTGACCTTAATTTTTAATTTTTAAAGTACACATTTTTTATTACTAATTTGACTTTAAAGTCTACTGGTAGATTCATAAATAGTCTAATTTTAGTAATTAGTATGTATGACACAAGCTATTGCAATAGCTGCTGCTATGACATTGTCAATGATGTAAAATTTGTGTGGCAAATAAAAATTATTATTATTATTATTATTATTATAAATAAGAAAAAGGGTTGGTCCCAAAATAGAACCTTGTTAATTGCCAAACCTAATATTATCACAGTCAGATGTAACTTAAAGAGAGTTTTCTTGAATAATAGTTCTTTGTCTTGTACCTTGTAAATATGATTCTAAGTAATTTATTGCTTGTCCTCTAATTCCTAATTTGAATAATTTTGAAAGGATAATTTGTGGTTTACACAGACGAAGGCCTTTGATAGGTCACAGAATATACTTGCGGTAGACTGTGATCCATCCAAAGCCACAGAAACGTTATTCACAAAGGAAACCAAAGCTGACTCTGTGTTTCTGTTTTTCTAAAACCATAATGTTCGTCACAGATTAATTAATTTTGTTCCAAAAATGTTGTCAACCTAGAATGAATTGCTTTTTCAAAAATGTTTGAAATGTTGCTCATGAAGGAGATAGGTCAGTAGTTTGATATGTTATTAGCTGATTCTTTCCTCTTAAACACAGGTAAAACTTCAGATAGTTTTAATTTAGAGGGATAATGCCCAAGAAGAAATGATTGATTAATTATCTGGTCAAGATAGAACTTATTATTTTAGCAGAAAGTCTCAGCAATGGTTTAGAGATACCATCCCAACCACATACTTTACTGCTGTTTAAACTAAGAATTATCTTTTCTACCTCATTCGCAGAGACAAACTCAAGCAAACTCAATATTGGTACTTTGCTATTTGATCTATCATTTCCATTGTAAACTATGTCTACTCTCTTAGGTATATCTAATAAACTAACACCATTAACAAAGTGTTGAGATAAACTGTTCAACAAGATCATAAGGATTACTAATTTCATTACCATTAATATTTAGAACAACTTTACTATCCCTGCTATTTTTATCACCTAATTCACTTTTTACAATTGCCCAAGTGGCCTTTGACTTATTTTTTGCATTAATTATAAAATTCTCATTTGCCATAATTTTCACAATTGATACTACTTTTTTAAAGCATTTTTTGTATTTCTTAACATAATTTTGGAAACCTAGATTTTTATTTGTTTTTGCCATTAAATGCAGGTCTCTTTTCTTTTTGCAGATATTCTTATTCCTTGAGTGATCCACATTACTTTTATCTCAGTATTAAGTTTAACGGTTTTTAGTGGAAATGACTCATTCATACATAGCATAAATTTACTAAGAAAACATTTATAATTTGATTCAATATAATCTAAAAAGCAGAATTCCTGCATTTCTTGCTCTAGATTATTGATAATTTTATAAAAACTCAGTGGAAATATTTTAAAACAGTTGTTATTTTTGTTTGATGATTGGTTCCACAATATTCTGAGTCAAGAAAAATGTCAAATTGTCACTTTATTTGTTATTTTATTTTGTGTGAACATTTTTAACAGTAATTTAATGAATTTTTGTATGTAAATATAATTTTTATGTGCCCTTCATTAACAATATGTGTCTTGGCATAATTGTTTTTTAAAAGTATTATTTTCTAAGTGAAACTTCAAATTTCAAACAAAGTTTTTTGGTAATTAAGTATTTTATTTTATCAAAGAATTATAAGTTGTTATTAATATCAGTCTTATGATATTTTTAAAAGCACATTTAGTAATGAATAATTAAGAAGAGAAATGTGAATCAATGTGTAAAAATAAAGTTTTTATTGGTTTTCCCCCAAAACGTTTCCCAATCACTAAAAATGGACTAGTATTCTTTAGCTATCCCAAGGTAAAAATGTATGGTATTTTCAGCATTTTTTCATATTTGTGTCCAACACTAAAAGGGTTAAAAATATTTACAGTTAAAGTGTTTGCTTTCCTCGTGCAGTACACATTAAGCAATGAAAAGAAAATTACACAGTAAAAGAATTGCCTCTTAAATGAAGTATTTTGTTTATATTTAAAGAAGGTTTTTACTCATATGGCCATAAATATAAAAGAAAATTTATCTGATCTATAAATATAAAACAAACAACAAAATATTTAGACTGAATTACTTGTATTAAAAAAGTAGGGAAACTATTTTAACTTACTTTTTTATCACAGCAAAATGATTGGCGGTTTTAATCACAGTAATTGGAATGACATTTATGACCAATTTTAGTGGCCAAGAGTCGGTGAAATAGAAAATATACCCACCCCTAATATAAATATAATGAATAATAATTAAATTAACAAATAAATCCAACATCAAGAATACAAATTTGTGCTTAAGTTAAGAGTTGGTTTTGAGTACACAAGAATATAAAGAATATTTTCAAGGGAAGTTAACAATTATACAGATTTTTATACCATTGCTATACAGCTTATTATGTTTTGCTTGTTGTAATAGTATAAAGAAGTTTTAAAATGTCTAATAAACATTTTCAAATTTGAAAAAAGTGTGGTAATTCAGTGTGCATTACTGAAATTGAGTTTAAATTGGCTTCAATTTTCATTACCAAATTTGTGCAGGTGAAACTCAAGGTCACCTTCTTCTCCTGAGTGGGCGCACAAGCAATGTGATCGTACAAGTTTCAACCCCCAACTATGAGAGTATTTACAGTCCTCCAATCACACTTGTAAGGCCAGACGGAACCAACATCCTCCTCATAGCCACTGGCAGTGTGGACTCCTCAGGTGGTCTGTATGCTGTTCCTCTTCACCATTTGATTTCTGGCAACATCTCCCAAGTAAGACGGCAATTATTTGCTGTTTGTAAAAATATACTAGGAGAGATAATAATGACCAATGCACACACGGTGGTATTGGCCCACCCACCTGCCAATACATTGGTTCTGGCCAACCCGCCCACCCATTCATGTAAAGTGGTTCTGGAAATTTTTGTTACTACGCCCACCATACTCGTTGAACAAACTTTATGTACAGGGGGTAGTAGGAATGGCCTTGCCATAAAACTTCAACAGCATTATTTCTAGATCTTGGCCTGTGGCCTTGAGGGTAAGCTTGGCCTACAGCCTCACCAAAAAACTTTGCCTGGAGAGATGCGGAAGTGGATCTAATGATGTGTTTAGGTCGCAGGGCATTGTGCATGGGTCATCAGCAAACTTACCTTAGAAGACATGTCCACAGACATAGTACACAAGAAAACAAATACAGGCACAATACAAATGTTCAGTTCATTTTTAACCCTCTTAAGATGAAGATGAGGAGAGAGATTGATTCAGTTCTAACTGTTCTCAAACCCCAAAGAACAGTTGGTTGAGTTATTTTTTGAATGTCTAGAAAATATGTAACCATGTGTTTCTAATTTAGTATGTCTTTAATGCATATTTTGAAACTGAAAGTAGATTTTATCATTCATTATAATTTCTGATTTAATTAAATAGGCTTTTTAATTTTGACAGTTTTAACTAAGAAAATTTTGGATTTACTAAGATATGGATGGATATTGAAACAATTCTACAACAACAACAACAAGCTAGCAAATTAACAAAAACATAATTCTTATCACAATAAACATTGCTTAGCTTTTGATCTTACATACTACTTTTTTCAGAGCCTACAGTTGATAAAAGGTGGAATCAATGATTCACCTGTTCTTGTTGACCTAAATAAAGACGGCACAGAAGACATTGCAGCCATATCTGAAGGAACGATCACTGTATTCGATGGCATCACTTTCAACCAACTGTGGAACGCCACGTCTTCATCTATGTTTGGAAGGCTTCAATTCCTCAAGTAAGTAATACCGTTGATAATATGCCTTTGGTCTTAGGAAGCTAAGCATGGTTTAACAAAATCGAACACCATAATGTTTGTACATTTTGTACTTATATTGTAATAGATTTGTGTTGTGGTGATGTTAACTTGTATTGCTTTCATTTGAAGCATATAAACTAACATTAGTGTTTCTGAAAACAGGCTTATCTTCATCTGTGTTTCAATTATAACTATGGAATCAGCAATGATTTCCAACTATAGTTTTGTTCACAAGTGTATTAAGTTGTAAGAAAGAAAGGTTTCAGTGCCAGTGTAGTAGCGTGTTGGTTAAGGTTTAGACTGAGGAGCAAGATCCAAAGCTCAACTTGAGGTAACGGTCAGTACTTCACCGATGTTAAATAAGTTTTGCATACAGGTGCATCTTAACTAGTGATTGAAATTTTTCTTAAATTTAAATTTATATTATAACCTAATTATTTGATTATTACATTTCATAAAATGAGTAAATATAAATTAATTATAACATTATTAATTAATTGTTTATAATGGTAACTTAATTACTGAATGATATACAGAATCTTCTTTTTTTTGTTTACAGTTCACCCACACCAGCTGACTTTAATGATGATGATGTTCCGGATTTTCTCTTTACTCATTTGGTGGGCAAGTCTTATCCAGAGTATTACTTTTCTCAGGTATTTATTATTTGACACCCTGCTTGGGTAATGAAGTATTCAATTTCTTTAAATATATTAGAGCCTCACTAAGCCTCACTATATAAACATGCCATGATACGTCGGATAGCTAAAAATGTCAGTTATTAGGGATTGATAATAAAAAAAAATGGCATAGAGTTTATCTTGCATAGACACTTCAATGCTTCTACTGTTGGAAGCCATTTCACTAGACCTGTTCAATAAAACTACAGCAGTGTACAATGAGTAAACAAACACAACTTAAACTGCGGCACTGTACAGTCACAAATAACAATTTTGCCTTTACTAACTTGACAAAAACAGTAATGTGGTAAATAAGCCTTGCACAGTAAAGTAACATATATACATGCTTTAAAACAACAAACTAATATAAGAGACCGGTTAGTAAACTTATGAATTACAGTGTGTGAGTTATGAATTGTATTTAATTACGAATTACTAATGTTATAAAATTCTAGCTTACAACTGACAAAGTAGATTTTTCACTTGCCGTTCTGCCATTTTGTTTCAGACTTCTGTAGTCGATGGACGCTCTGGTCGGCCTCTTTTAGATAAACCAATCACAAGTTCTGCGTTTGTCGACATCCCAGGAATAACTTTGAGCATGGCAGGCAGGGGAAACGATTTCTTCCTTTATTGGTTGGGAGTGTGTACTGGCCATGAAGAAACCCAGCAACGCTTTTCTTTCCTTAATAGTAAGTTTGATGTTAGCGTATTGGGCCACTTAAAACTTATGTTCTAAATGATTCAATTTTCTCTGTACATAAGGAGTCGTAAATTAAAAATAGTTTTACGTCCTTGGTTTTTAACATTTTTTTATATGTCTGTTTTATAAAATAACAAGTTTGTATTTATTTATATATACAGTAGGGTCCCGCTAATCCAAACTTTGGTAATCCAAAAATCTGCTTAATCAAAAAAAAAAAAAAAAAAAATAGGCAAACAATTTTGGAAAAATAAAAATGCTGTTACTGTAAGAACCACTACTTTATATGTATCTACAAATTACAACAAAATATTATTTCAAGTACTTAACTGTTGATAAACTTATCAACTATTAATTTGGTTTGAAAATCAAGTTAAATACTTTGCTTTAAAGAAGAATTTCTCTCTCTCGAAGCTAAATTAAATATTATAACCAACAAAACCTCAAACACATTATATCCAGTGGGGTCGCGGTGGGTTATTGCTCTACGTAGCGCAGAACTTAAAATGCAGCGGTACGTTATGGAAATAACAAAATTGAGATATGTAAACAAACGAGTTCGAACTGTTGATGCGATACTGATAGTGTGAATTGGGAACAGTGCTGTCAAAATCAAATCAAATCAAAATATCTTTATTACAATTTCTTCAAGAAATTTACGTTCGTCAAGAGATACAAGTTTATATACAAAGAAAATGTTTTTTTAAGTTTCGTCTTGCTTTACAATGTCAGTCATCTTGTTTCAAAATATTCCTTCATTGAATAAAATGGTCGCTCCATTAGCCAGTCTTGTAGATGGCGTTTCAGTTGTTGGCCGTTGAGGATTTTCAGATTTGTTGGAAGTGAGTTGAAAACTTTCCGTCCGATATATGATGGTTTTCTGCTGTATTGTGTGGTGTGGTGTGCTGGAAGATGATAGTCTGCTGCTCTCCGTGTGTTGTAGGAGTGAATGTTTTCTCCTCTGGTAAGCCCTGTCTGGTCTGTGTAGGCAACTACTGAGTAAATGTAAAGGGCAATGACAGTCATAATCCTCAGTGATTTGAAGGCCTCTCTACAACTCTCTGTTGGAGTGAGGTTGGCGAGTGCTCTTATAGCTTTTTTCTGTTGCACTAGTATTCTGTCAAGGTTCTGTTGTGAAGTTCCTCCCCATATGGACAGGCCATATCTTATGTGTGATTCTACCAGCGCGTGGTATGCTGCTTTTGCAGCCTCTTGTCCAGCTATCCACTTTATTCTTCTCACAACGAAAATTCCAGATCCAAGTTTTTTGCTCAATGTATCAACATGTTCAGTCCAAGAAAGATTGGTGTCTATTGTCATGCCCAGTAATTTAGAATGATTTTCTACCAAGATGTTGGGGACTTCTGGGATCTGTTCATGTCTTCTACTGAAATTAAGCTGAGTGGTTTTTGACGGATTGATAGCTAAGTCATTTTGTAGACAGTATTGTAAAGCTTTTCCAGTTGATGTAGTGATTGTTGAATGTAGTCCCTGCGCTGTGTCATGTTGAAGAAGAAGTGTAGTGTCGTCTGCGTACATAATGGGGAGGATGTTGTTGTGGTTAATGAAGTCATTAAAGTCATTGGTAAACAGCACAAATAAGAAAGGACCCAGGACTGAACCCTGGGGCACTCCTCTAGTTATTGGCTGAGTTTGGGACCTAAAAGTGCACAATTTATTATTTACGGTTCTATGGATTTCTACAATCTGGCTGCGATCTGCTAGATAGCTTGCCACCCAATGCCTTGATTTGCCTTGGAAGCCTAGAATTGATAGTTTCTTCATAATCAAATCATGTCCCAAGCAATCGAATGCTTTGCTGTAGTCTAAAAGGATGGCTGAGACAAATTTACTATCTTCTAGCTGGTCTGTGATATGTTCTACTAAGCTTGTCATTGCAGTGATGGTGGATCTTCCCTTCAAGAATCCATGTTGGCAATTTGATAGCAGTTCTTGTTCTTGCAAGTGTTGTACCATCCTTTTTAGAGCAATTTTTTCTATAATTTTTGAGAAAGGAGAGATTAAAGAGATTGGTTGATAATTTTCAAGTTTGGTTTTTGATCCCTTCTTGTGCTTTGGGTAGACTTTTGAGAGTTTTAGTTTTGAAGGGAATTGACCGTTATCAAAGGATTTGTTAATTATTGTGACGAGTGGAGCTGCTAATTGGTGTGCACAATGCTTGACTGCCTTTGATGGGACTTCATCAATGCCACATGACAGTTTAGGTTTTAATGTCTGTATTAC
Source organism: Stictocephala bisonia (assembly GCA_035578905.1). NCBI lineage: Eukaryota > Metazoa > Arthropoda > Insecta > Hemiptera > Membracidae > Stictocephala > Stictocephala bisonia. The sequence goes on from JAQJVL010001307.1 coordinate 138,878, forward strand.
AGACAGTACTTCACTATATGTGGTGGGGGCCATAGTCTGAGGTAGCGTGTCTGAAGTAGCGTGAGAATGCTAGAAATATGAATACGAAAAATGCACACGACTTCCATCAGCTGATTACGTGGCCTAGTGGCAAATGCAACGGCATCAAGTAGCGCTGGGCCTGGGATCAATTTCTGTTAGTGACTCTAACTGTTTGTCATGAAATATGGTGTTTTATCGTACATCTCTGATGAACATATTCTTCTATTGAAGGGTTTATTACCTTATTCTTATTATCATAGGCTCTTATTGCGTTCAAAACTAAAGTACTGTACTTAATGATGATGTACTTGTTTTTTATGTTATTTTTTATCCAAAATGTGTTTGAAAATCTGTTGAATTTGAAAAATTCAGTAATCTGAAATGGGTTCGGTCCCAATTATTTTGGATTACCTGGACTCCACTGTATATAAAGCTGCAAGTTTGAGTAATTGAAAGCCTTCTCAGGAATGATATATTTTTATTGGTGAATTATGACAGCGGATGTATGTCCAAGTTGTTGCTGTGGCACTACATACTTAATTCTTATAGATGACTTATAACACTCTGAACATTTATTTGCTTTTAGTTTAAATATATATCAACTTGCCATTTAATGGCCAATTTTTATCATTTAAAAATTGTTATTCATTATTATTCATTCATTATTCATCTCTAAGACGCCGATCGTAGAGATATTGGCGAATATGAGGAGTGAATGAGTGTAGTCATTGTTACTATCTGAGTTCGACTTAGCTCAGAAAGGACTATTTATTAATAGCCCAATAGCTAGGGCAACTATGGGACCTACAGCTTTACGTGGAATCTGAACCACTTAGTGTTCGTCTGATTTTCAGCTAACTGACAAGTTTGACACTCAGTTATCTTCCCTGCACAATATCTGAACCTTGACAACCATTCAACACGGACACTCCAGACTTCTCTAGTAGTGTCTACGTTGATGACAACCAATGAGCGGACGCTAATTAAGAGTGTCGGTATTAAGAGAACCGAGCATGGAACCTAACGCCTACAATCTCCCGAACACTTTGTCCCCAAGTAGCTGGGATACAGCTCTGCGCCACCAGCGCCGACTAATATTAATTTTATTTTGCTGTATAGTTTAGTAATGTCACTAAAAGTCCAACAGAATACATAATACTACTTTCTTTCAGATAGACCAGTACAACTGAGAGTTGGGGCGAAGTATGTAAACTACGTTTTAATTAAACTCTATATATAAAATTATTCATTTTAGACCAAGACATGGCCTTTTTCTACCTTCTATTTTATTATACACTGTTCTTACAGGTACACCGATAAAACAGAGAGCTAAAGCCGATCTGTGTAAACTACGTTTCAACTCTACTCTGGACATAAGATTGTATGCATTCAGTCAACACACAGCCCCTCCTGGCATTCTTTTGTATTCCTCAGGTGAGGTCTTCTGTTACAATTTATATTGTAGTTTTGTGACTGGTTGTTTATCACTAGAGGAAATTGATCAACTATTATTTTAATATCCTGGCTGGGTAACGTAAACGAAGATCAGGGCTCTTATTCTCCTCCTCTTGACATTATACTCTGCATAAAGCACAAAAATCTCTTTTGTGTTGAAAACAACAGAGGCCAATCTCCTTCTTACCCATACTCTGCCCGTTTCCCGCAGACTATAGATCTGTATGGGGAATTTATTCAGACAGAGTAAGAGGGTGAACTAGTACAGTAGAAGGTGAATATTACTGACAAAAATACTTCCAGTCTAGGATTCGAACCTGTGCCACTTCTAACCCAGGCTCAAATTCCTGATGCCTTAGGCCGCTTGACCAATGGCTCACCCAACTGATCAGTTTTGCCAGCAAGGCTAAGGCTTCGAATTGTGGAGGACTAGGTTAAAGGTTTCTAAGCCCCAACTGAGTTAATGGTCAATATTAATAATCGTTGAATAGATTTCACACACAGGGCTGCAGGCACATGTGAACTGTTTTTTTTTTTTTTTTTTTTTTTTTTTTTAATTACAAGTTACAAATATGCCTTTATCAAGAGTTGGTCATCACTGGCAGCTTTCAGTTATCATCTTATTTTTAATTTAAATCATGTTTACGTTTACATTTTACTCCATCTAATACTTCACTCATCAGTTTGCCTGCAAGCTTGTGTGTTGACTATTTATAACAAAGGAATTAGAGGCTCAGTGAGGATTTAAACCTTGATCCTGATACTCAGAAGCCCTAAGCACTGAGCCGACTGAATGGCAGGATAAATATTGCGTATATTGTTTTTAAAAAATACTTAAATATAAAGCTGTAAAATATAGAATTCCTAATTTAACACCACATTATTAAAAATAATGTAATGATGTTAAAAAACATTATGTTCACTAAGTGGTTGAGCATTAAATACTGTGCACACATAAATTGCTGTCAGCTCATAAGTAACATGCTTCGTTTGTCAGTGTTATTGTTCCTTTAAAATCATTTGGAATTTCATTGTAAGGCTGTAAACTTTTATAGAAAGATGATTTCTTGTAGCATGTGGAACAGTGATGTCAATATTGAAAGAAAATGACTTGAAAAATTACTTTATTGTACAAACAATTAGTGAGGTTAGGACTAAAAAGCCTTCTCTAACACCTAACCATAATTGTAATTAAAACTTTTAAATATTTTATACTATGTTTTTTAAAATTCATCTATACCTGCCACCATACTGGATTAGACTCTCCGTAAGGCCAATTTTAAAGTCTACTCAAGATTACAGTTTTATTTATTAATGAACAATTTAAATTTGACTATTTTTATAGAGAATAAAATTGTCAGGGGCACCATGAGATCAGGTTTTGATTTTATTCCCTGATTTCTTTTTTGAATACAACTATAATGAATATGAAATATCTATTTGTATCATCATCAAAATATTGATATTTATTCATGAAATTATACTTAACTATTACTCTATGATATTATTTTATAATTTATACTTGATTTTATATTTATTTAAAATTCTTTTGTTAGCTTATGCATTTGTAAAAATATGTTATATGATTCTGGATTAAATTTTTATTTATTTTTTTTAAACTTCACTTTCCAGTTCAGATGGGCTTGCAAGCCTGTGTGTGAACTTTATTCAACAAGTGAAATTCTGACCGTTAGCTCAGTGGAGATTCGAACCTTGGACCATGCCCTCTGCAGTCCGAAGCCTTAGCCACTGAGCCACTATGCCGAATTAAATTTTTTGTAATACCAAAACAAATTGGAAAAATCTACTCGTGGGGCTCTAGTCACAGTTATCGTAAAACCATGTTTACATTAGAAACATATGTTAAAAAATGTAAGCATGAAAAGTAATGTTGAACTGAAAAACTTGAGTGTCAGCTGTTTGTAAAAGCGCTGCTTGATGAGGAAGTAGGGAAGAGAAAGTAAACTACCACCATTCTTCAACTCACAATGGCTTGGGAATAGACGGATAGACAAATTGTACTGCCCACAATATATCTGCCCAATACTAGTGAAACCCTTCGAAAACGCATGAATGGCCATAGACATGATTGCAAAGTCCAAAATGCTGAAAAACCTGTCTCCGCCCATACTATTTTCCATAACCAAAATTTTGATCAGTGTTACACCACCAAAGTAATCAGATTCCTTCCTTCCGATGGCAATAGTTCCAACAACAAAATAATAATCACTTAATACAAACTAATTTTAGAACTTATATCCGCAGTAGGGACAAAGGATTCTTTTATTCAATAGTTTATAAATCCAAAATATTTTATTAATCTTTTATTATAGAATCATATGGAAATTCACCAGTGGTGTTGCAATATTTCAACAGATTAATAACTGTACACTGTAGTTGGAACGGTCGGGTAGCATTGGTCCGCAGAAACCACTTACAACGCTGAAATGTCAGCATTGTCGGTTTTGACATCCGATGGGGAGGGCAACAGCCTACATTCCTTGGTTAGTTCTAAGTCGTGCCTTACGGCCATTCGCAGATGGCATCAGTTGCCGGCTGCCAAGCGGAGCGAAAGAGGACGCTCTTGTAGTGCGGAAAGTGCAGTAGCAAAGGCATTCAGTCAACAGGCGCGTAACACGTGGTACCGGGTCCTCTCCTCCCCTCTTTTTTAAACTTAATCAAAATCTAAATTCATACTCAATTAGTACCCTTTGTAACTAAATTATTACAGTGTTAAAGGCCTAGTAAAAAGTAATAAACCATTTGTTTACGCCCATACCGTTCTCATTTTATTAACCGAACCCGCTCCTCTAGAAGACCAGGCCTGAAGAAGAGAGAAGAGAGGCAACATATGTTAAAAAACACAATGCGCATCGATTGAAATTTTTCACTCAACTCAAGATATTAATTCTTTACCATGTTGTTACCCCAATCATAATAATTGCATGTTTAAGTATGATTCATAAGAAGAAAAATTATATGCAATTTTATAATTTACGGCTTCATGTACTATTATCAAATTTACAATAAAGGCTTAGAGCGCACCCCAAAACAGGCTGCCCAGATCTAGGGTCAATTAAGTTTGTTAATTTGACAACTGGAAGAAGATAAAATTATATGGAAATAAAACACAAAGCATCGTAGTTTTCAGTCTATGCATGTTGGTCTTAAAAACTAAAATTACAGTTATATTTCTTACAGTACTTGAAATATAGTTATAATGTTATAAAAACATTCTAAAAGTGATCAATATAAGTGTAAAAAAATAAATAAATAATTGAATAATGATACTGTATATTTTTTTAACAATGGGAATGGTTATAAATGTGTAAATTGTTACTTCTATTTTTGTATAAGCTATATTTATCTTGAAGAGATTTTTTTATGGTAGTTTTAGTTAGGGACTGAAATTGCGCCTAAATAGCCCTAAACAATCCCTATTTCTAATGGAATATTTATGATTGGAACCTAACGCTTCATATGACTCAGAGTTTTCTGTAATATAAAGAAGACTTTGGAAAACAAATATTGATGGAACAGTCATTATACCTAACTCTCCGAAGATTGATTTACAGTGAGCATGCGAAGGAAGTCCACACATTAACCTAATACATTGTTTTTGCAATTTGAACAACCTTTCACAAGAAGACTTATGACCCCATAACAATGTATCATAGCTTAAGTGACTGTGTATTTGAGCAAAGTAAACTGTTTTTAAGACTCTTAGACTCACAGAAATCCTTAACCTACGTAACAAATATATTACCTTACTTACGTTAAATTCTATTCTTTGAATAGTCATCCCAGTTCAAACTTTCATCAGTTAAAAACCCCAAAAAACTAACCGGATTCTGCTTTTGGCCCAGGTTATTTTTCTTTTATTGTAAGAAAAAGTTAGATATTGGACTTTGTTATTGTTCAAGCAAAGCAAGTTAGCCGAACACCAGTCTTTTACAATGTCAGATACAGATTTTATGGTTAAATCTAACACATCTTTTGAGTTAGACTTACAACAGATACTCAGATCATTAGCAAACAAATAACTATGAACCAGAGGAGACGAAATGTTGATAGGCAAATCATTTATAAATATTATGAAAAGTATTGAACCTAAAATTGACCCTTGAGGAACTCCCTGTCCAACTGGTAAAAGACTAGATTCATCACCTTCAAAGATAACTTTTGGAAACCTTCCACTAAAGTAAGAAGTCAAAAGTGACAAAGCATCTTCATTAAAACCATAAAATTTCAATTTATTTAAAAGAAGAGAATGTGAAACAATATCGAAAGCTTTAGAACAATGGTGCCGATTTTTCTTCTAGGTTTACTGATGCCTTATCCCTTCTTATATACTGATAAAAAACAAAAATATAAAAATGTTGATCTTCTTAAATTTATTGAATCAAATCTAATTGACTATAGTACTTCTAAATCTGAGGTACATTTTAGAATCAGGATGCATAGATTATTATCATAATCAGTTCAAATGTGACATTTTTAACTAATATAACCAAAATAAACAATTAATATATTTAATGCCCAGGTAATTAATTGATTAAAATAACTTGATTGAAATTATCACTTTCTGAGCTCTTGCTCACAAGGAAAATGCCTTCAAAAGAGTGATTTTAGTATTTTTTTCCTTTTTTAATTGTGTGGTCTGTCAATTTTTATTTTATGTACCTAGTAGGTTTATTTTCATTTGTTAATTTCATTTTCCTTGTTTTCCAAACATTACTAATAAGTGTATTTTAGCACTAAGTAATAATTTTCTAAATGTTTTATTTTATTAAGCAATAATTTGTGTTTTCATTTTATAAAGAGGCACACTGGGCCGAGGAGCGGAACATCAGCTGGAATGGAGGGTCTGTTGTAACAGAAAATATCAAAGAAAGCAAATGGCCGCAGCAGGTGCCTTTGAGTAGTTTCCACCACAAGGGCGACTCAGTGGAACACTTAAGGGCCACACCACACCACAGCCACCACAGGCAGCAATTTGGTGAGTTCTGTATATTTGTATTAACAAGCTTTGTCTAGCCTGTGTAAGCTACAGCGATTTGACAACCATTTTCCTTGGTTTAGTATTTTAGTTTTGTAGTTTAGTATATTCTCAGCAGGATTTTATATTAGTTGTCTGATATATAGTAACTACTTATATATTGTTATCTGATAAATCTGTAATGGGACAGAAAAGACATTTTTACTTCACTGAGGAGGAGAGCATTTGAAATGAAAAATATCTTTACTTCGTACAAATGGCGACATTAGGACTCCTAAGTCATTTCTTATACCTATTATTAAATCCTTAAACATATAAAATGGGAAGCTGTTTTTTGTTAACATAATTCTTCCCATATTTTTTAAATCAATTTTAATGATTGAGCTGTCAAAAATGTGTCAATCTATTTATAGTTGTGCAAAAAGGTCTTTATTGTTTAATGGTTTTACTCTAAAGAACACGGGAAGCCCTCAAAGAATTTTTTTTTTTTTACCAGAGAATGACATGGGGAGAGTCTTAATTTAATCTAATTAAGTACCAGCTGTTCAAATGTAAATATTGATCTTTATAACATTTGAACAGCCTTTTGGAATCTAAATAATGATCTTTATATTGTTCAAGAGTTTATATAGCTTTCATAATGTTAGGAGTACAGTACTGGTAATCTAATGAGTTATTTTATTTATTTAACTAATCATCAGCTGTATTCAGTGGAAGTTTGATCTATCTTATATTACTGTTATAAAAAAAATCTAATGGTGTCTGTCTGTGTGTGTGTTTTAGTCAATCACAAAAAAATTACTGGACCCATTCAGCTGAAATTTTGCATGGCTATTCTTAGGGTCACTCTGGTTAAACACATAGGCCTATATTTAATTTGAAATTTCATCAGGACACTACCCAAGGGGCTACTAAGAAGTATCAATGCAAGCCCTATGGCAATACCGATTTGACAATTATTGTTTATAATAGTTTCATTAACCAGCTGTTAGAATAAACAGAAAACTTACATAGTTCTGAAGTAAATACCGTACCAAACCTAACCACAACGTACTTTTGCATTATAGAGATGCCAGTAGGTACATACCAACCCTAACTTTCAAGAAGCACAATATAAATCAATGTAAACCCTGAACGAAAGATGGGAACTCCGCTAGTTCAGTATGAAAATTAATATAAGTCTGTATTTGTCTCTGTCTGTTTGTTCATTATGCATTACTACACCGTTCATTCAATTGTCATGAACTTAAAGGAGTTAAAGTATTTTTCCCAGATAAGGTTTTAAGCATGGTTATGAGAAGGAGAATTTTTGGGGTGATCTCTCTGAGGACAGAATGGTAGTTAGTCTGGGGGAAAAATTTTAAAAGTAGGCTAAGCCATTCGAAATAGGTACCCCATTGTAGTAGATATTAGGGGAGCACAATAAACTCAAGGTTAAAGTGCAATCTAGGAATAGCCTCAGAGCTCTTCTTTCCCTGTTAAAACTAGTCTGTAGCTGCCTTTTTGACTTTGATAACTTGATAATTTATCTGAAATGAATTAAATTCAAATTATATGTTCTTTTCCTTATGTAGGTTCAGATGACGCGGGTCCCAATGTTGAAGACTTTACAAGAATTCAACAAAGGCGGCCCAACGTTGAGTGGCACCCTCAAGAATCAGCATATGGAAACTTGTTACTTCAGAATAGAAGGTAGGATGTTCATCTCTTCATTCGTTCACACTGAGATATAAAGTACTCTTTACAGACGATACATGATTAAGGACAATTCAGTCTAAACAAACTAAACACCAGAATAATCAATGAAATAAAAAACGTCTTTATTCATATTCAAGAGGCGAAGTTAGAAATGCAAAGCCCTCTCTACCACTTAACCTCATCATACATAATAAGATATCATTTCAAATATAAATAACAATTTACAAGAAAATACAAAATAGAAATTACAATGTACAAAGTAAAACATATAAAGTCAAAAAATGTAAAAAATTATATTTAAACTTAAAAATATTTTGACTATCTCAAACAAAACTACAGTTATTCATTATATTTATTCAAGACTACATTTATTCGGCACAATCACTCATTACCGCCACCACCAAGCCACAGCGCCACCAGCCACTACTCCCGCGAGGCCCGCAGCAGATAGCACCTCACCTCCGCCCCAAACCGAGTGCGCTTATCGATGGATCTGATATTATCAGGCAGAGAATTCCAGAGCCTGCACGCGGAGACAATGAATGATTTGTTGAAAGTGGTGGGGCGGTGAACAGGAATAGCTAACATTGACTCACCACGTCTGGTTCTACGCACACCAACTTGTGACAGGTAAACAAACTGCTCCGACAGATAATTAGGAATTTGGTTTTGAAGAATACTGTACAACAAAATAAGCAATAAGCAAGCCTGACCTTTGGTTATGTTGCTGTTTTGTTAGGAAATGTGTTCCACATCAAGTAGGCTACAGTATTACTGTACACAGGTGTATTTTTAATTTTAACCACATAAATAGAAAAGGCACTGCAGTAACTGAAAGTTATAATTTTATTTTTTATTTATTTTATTTTAGGTAAAATAATTAAAAGATTTATACGTTATGTTACATTCCTTTTATTATAAACCCAACGACATATGTCCAATACAATAAAAGTAACAAAATATATCAGTAAGAGTTAATGTACCAAGGTATATGAGATGTTCAGGTGAGCGTACTGACAGACAGATATGACTGCTTCAAACCGGATATGACTGTAACGGCCCACCTGATTGCCACGAATTTCTAGAAAAATGTCTGTCATAAAATTAGTGCGCCAGGAGGGAGGGAGGGTTTCTCTGAGTCAGACACTATTTCTTACTGTTTTATAATATCTAACCTAAAGATATTTCTTCACTTTAAGCGTTCAGAATACTGTTCTATTTTCTTCTTTTTTCTCAAGACCGGTCCAAATATCAAAAGATTCGGTTATCAAGTTCTGGATATGAGAGAGTTTACTTTATTCAACAATGATTTTTTTATTTATTCAGTTGTAAAACGCCGATCGTAGAGATATGGGCGAATATGAGGGGTGAATGAGTGTAGATGAACGAGTCTAGGCATTGTTATTACATGAGTTCAACTTAGCTCAGAAAGGACTATTAATTAATAGCCCGATAGCCAGGGCAACTATGGGACCTACAGTGATGATGGTACTAACTCACTCATTCACATAAAGTGGTATTGCCCCACCAGCTCACCAGTCCCTAAGGTACGGAAGTATTGACCCACCTTCTTACCCCAATACACTGTAGTATTTTAATTACAACTTAGTTGATTTTACAATCTATTTTTTTACTAAATTAAAAATATAAAAGAGCCCAATGCAAAAAGAGATTATACTGTTTTTAATATGATTAATAAGAATAATGAATATTAAAAAAATAATTAAAACTATCATTGTAGGCCTAATTAAAAACTAAGATACCCCAAACTAACTAAAGAAATTAATAAGTTTCTCTAGACAAAAAAACTAGAGACAGCTGAATCTGAAGACATCAATGCCATTTTACACCCTCAAGGAACATCTGCAATAGAGAAATACTTGACTTTATTAATATTTTTTTTAATTTCGTTGCTATTCATTTCTCTCAGAAATTTTAGTAAAAAACTTTTGCTTTATAATGTTTTAAAGTAATACAGTTAATGCAGAAATCGTCTTTTTGCATCTTCATTAGTATAATGTTTGATCTATTATAAGTACTGGCACGTTTATTTGTTTTTTTTATATTTGTTATTTATTTGTAACATTTTACATGCTAGTTTAACCTTGTAAAATATTTTATCGGTTAAGTTAAGTTAGTTTGTAAAGGAATAGACTAGGAAGTAGTGTAGTAGTGTATACACGGTGTTCAAATTTGCATGAGAATATTAGTCCAACTCAAACAAAAAACATTAATACAAAAATACAAAATTCCATTTTATCCTTCGTCAGTAGAGAAAATGATTTGTAGCTAATGATCATTTTATGCATATGATCTCATCTTTAGTTATAGCAAATTAATTAATCTATTTTTATTCAGATACCCAAACCTTGGTTTATACAACAATGTCCTCAATGAGGGACAGTCTGATGTGGACAGTGGATACAGTCAAGAGGGGGAAGAAGGCCCAATGTTCCCCCCCAACGCTTTGGGAAGAGATGAACGAGAAGATAGGCATAAACGAAGCATCTTCAGCAGAGTTTTACCACATGTAGGATCTACAAGTAAGTGATCCCTTAAAGAAACGTCATAATATTAGTTTATAAAGTTGTGGCAAAGCGATCACCACAGCAATACCAAAGGCGACAGCTGTTATGTTAGGGCTCGAGGGGAGGGGGACATTTCAAGTTTGTACAGTGCATCGGGGACCATTGTAGGAAGAAGACCAATGCTGTCCACCAGATCAGCTAAGTTTAAATTTTAATGAATTATTATATCTAATACTTTTTGGGGGACTTGAAAATTATGATGGGTTAAATTCCAATCGCAGGGGATGGGGACTTAGCTATTTAGTATTTTTCACAGCATTTGCATTGAATTTAATATACCATTAACACTCCTAGGTACAGCTGGTAGCTAGCTAATTAAAATCGTAGATTTAATAAACATAATTGTGGGTGGAATATTTTATTTTTCTATTAAATTATTTAAACAAATCTGGCTGTGATGACACAATTAAGGATCTCATACACGGCACTCTCATGGCTTGAATTTTATTTAAATAATAATAATAATAATAATAATAATTTATTTTTCCAAAATATGCATTACACTTTATACATTACAATTAATTAAAAAACCATTACTTATTAACAGACATATAAGACAAAGTTTAACTAATTTATTTTTAAGGCTTATTAATAATAACCCTAACCCAAGCTCAAAGTCCTGACACCTTAGACCACTCGGCCACCGGCTCGCCCAAATAACTTATGTTATATAAATATTGCAATGTTCTTCTTCACTCTTCATACTCTAATCCAATTATCAATTCATATAGGACTAACTGGAAATACGAGAGAAGAAATCAACCGTCTCATAATCTCATTTTTTTTTTTTTTTTTTGGAAAAATAAAAAATATGCACCTCAAAGGCTAGGCCTGTCTGAAGGTTGCAATCTTATTTAATTTACTTTTACCATTTAGAGCTCGTATGAACTAAATGAAATCGTCCAGCCGTTTTCTTAATATTGTGTAGGTCGGCCTAAATAATTATAATATTTTATCATCCACGGCCATCGGCCAATTCCAATATTGCAAAATTTATTCATGAACGGCCACCACCACACAAAGTTATGATCATTTGTTTATTAATATACGGAACATTGTGCCGTAAATTATACCTCAAAAGGTTAATTCTAAACAAAATGGTGGCGCTCGAAAGTTTCAATACTGATCTTATGCCCGTGTTCAAGAATGGCTTAATTTTATGTTAACCATATCAGAAGAAGCTACAAAACTTCACACATGATTACTGTACACCTACTTTAAGATGTATTCAGTGCCCAGCTATGGGAACGATGTACGAGGGGTCAGTATGAAAGTTTTAATTTAAGCATAGGTTGAAAAGCACATTATTTTAAAGGACTAGTCAATCAAAGAAGAGTTCCGCAAACTGCATTTCAAAAGCTTTACCCGTTATAAAGTGGTGGCGGTTAAAAATCTATGAACCATCACTATTTTGTAACTGTACGGAAAAGAACTGTATATGAATTATAAGGACATGCAGGACATTTTAAATACTTACATTTTTAATTGTTTTTATTTTAATTCTGGTATATTTATTAACAATGCTTACTGTAAACCTGTTTTACACGATGAAAAATAAACTTCTTGATTCCTAATTTTAAACAATTTTATGTCAGGTCAAAGGGCACTAGGCCAGGAATTAGTGTATTAGGAGAGATGGACATCAGCAAACTTACCAAGTGGAAGACAAGTCCTGGCTGGCACGGGGGTTGCAGGGCTGATGGTGGTGCTGGGCTGCATGCATGGTGGGCAAACTGAGTGAAGGATAAAAATAAGTCATTTCCTCTCATGTTTTATTTTTATTTTGTTTTTCATTTTTTCAAAATTGTTTTTATTCTTAATTTAATTGTTTTTCTTAAAAGAAATGTTATTTACATTTAGTGGAAAATTTAATTGTATTAGCTATAAATTTGTTTATTCCATCAATCTAGGTAATTTTTTTAGTATTAAACTTTTAGATTATCAATTTGTGATTCCTATTTTGTGTTGTTTAGTGTTAAATATGAATTGAAAAAATTTTTATTGTTACATGTTTACGTGGTTTAGTGGAAGAGAGGACTGAATAAATTCGCCACTAAAATAAAGGCTTTTTCATTCGTTCACTCAAGCCCGTTAACACCACAGTAGTTGTAAACAAATATAATAGTGATTCTATTATATCCTTTTACGACTACTGTGGTGTTAGTGGACTTGTCTTCTAAGGTAAGTTTGCTAATATCCTATCTCTCCTAAATTTAATGAAGTAGTTAGACTGACTTTGAATCACAAACACCCTTAAAATACCTTGCATTGTATTGCAGTAATTAGTACAAAAATGAAATACATACCATGGAACTAAATTAATTGTTCAGTTCCAGAGTACAGTACTGATCAGTATGGTTTGTTACAGGTGTGTTGGCCCCATCTGTGGATGGATCAAGCGTGGACATTGTAGTCACGACTCATTGGCTGCCTGCGGCTGATAATGTCTATGTCAGAACTAAATTAATTGTTCAGTTCTAGAGTACAATACTGATCAGTATGGTTTGTTACAGGTGTGTTGGCCCCATCTGTGGATGGATCAAGCGTGGACATTGTAGTCACGACTCATTGGCTGCCTGCGGCTGATAATGTCTATGTCAGATTGCCAAGAGATGAGGCGTGCATTCAGGAAAGAATTTCTAAAATTTCCCCAGGTCAGTTTTGATCAATTTTTTTGTATGGCTTTGTATTTAATTTACTACAATCTTACCAGGCAAGATATTCATATTAGATATAAAAACGAGCCATTACAGCCTATCTCAAGACCCATCCTCCCACACAGAGTCGGGAGACCCACCGTCCCACTCCTCATACATGACACTCAAAGATTGGCTCAATGGTTAAACCTTCAAATTGCAGAGTCCCCAACTTTCGGAACTTCACTTCATGCACAGGCTTGCATGCTTATCCAACCTTGAGTGGGAAGTTTTAGTTAAAAAACCTTTTCGTTATAAATTAAACTAATTTCTTAGCTTACTGGCAGGTTATTTTTCCAGTAGAGTAAAAAGAAGCTTTACGAGGAAATAATAATAGTACATAAGAAAAATGTGTAATTGTGTTTTGTAAAGAGTAATTTTTCGACTGTTACAGAAAAGTATGATGACTTGGAGACGTTAAGAGCAACTGTTGAAGAAGAGTGCTTCTTGCAGCGTGATATGTCTAACATGAGGCGAGGCTCAGAAGATGGCGGTAGCCAGCTGATTGTACGACGGCTGGCGCTGTTATGCAGCTGCGACACCGTGTCACTGCCACAGGAGGAGTGTACTCACCCCCTTCCTTTTAGTCACCAGAGCTGGAGTCAGCGTGCGTCCGGCAACTACTACAAAGCACACGACTTTCCTTCACGCACACAGCCAGTTCTCGCTTGAGTGTTTATTCATAAATCTAAACAGGTTTGTATAGCATGTACCAAAAGTATGTTAAATGATTTTCTTAGTTAACCCTTTTGGTGCCACTAAGGCACAAAAATATAAAACTACTATATCTACAACCAGTATCTGTCAGCAAAAGATAGTAATATGACACCATCTAAAAATATTATTCTAAATGTAATGATGCATGCTACTTGGATAAAGTGGCACATAGGTAATTTAATAATATAAAAGTTGTGCATCTCGTACAGATTTAAATAAATTGATAACGCATGTTGATGTATAAATCTATTATCATAGGTTATATATTTTTTTAAGCTCAGTATACTGTGGAAAACCTTCAGTTTATTTTTATTTGAATTGTCAAATTATTGTGCAGTTTTCATAAAATTCAGTGTGATGAATCATTTTTTAGATATTATACATACTAGGCGTCATATCATTGTAAGCCTGGGTATTTTGCAGGTGTTGCCAGTTCTACTCTTGTAGAATTGAAAAGACACGTATGGTTTGTTATGTCGCTATTCACCAAAGACACTGGGATTTGTATCTGAAAATTTGTTGTATATCGATGTATGACTGAATCAGTCAGCTGATTTCAGCAACAGTGGTGAAGGAAAGATTGGCCAATTATTTAGTTTAGCATTCACCAATAACCAAAGTAGATTTAGGAACTCATAATAATTTAGATCATACAATTATAACAATTTAATAATAAAATGTAAAACGTAACGTAGCTATAACCAAAAGAATAACACATACAGTTAATTACATATACAAGCATACTGAACTCTGTAATAATAAACAAAATATAAATATAATAACAAAAATAGACAAAATAAAATGTATCTTTCTTCATGCCACCGTACGTGTATGCGTGAGCGGGTTGGCTAATGCCACCTTACGCATAACGGGGTTGGCATGCGTTGCGTGCAGGGAAATCTTCTAGTAATTTACAAACATGTAGTTTAAAGTTTTTTTTTGACATGTATAACATAATTAACATTTTTCTAAACAAACTGCAGAAATACATTCGTTTATTAAAGCAAAATTATTACAAAACATTGTTTGAAAAATTCGAGAGAAATCCAAAGCAAACATGGAAATTGTTAGAAGTGAGTGGAAGGTCCGTTACTTTTGTCCTTGTTTGATTAGGTTATTTTTATAATGTTTAAGAATAACAAATGAAACCAAAATAAACAATCGCATCGAACGGAACGGCTGTAAAACTACAGTTACTATTGGTAATCAGTGAAATTGTAACATATGGCAACACCGTTAGGTGATGGGTGTAGAGGGGGAGTGTCTTCAGCTCAATTGGCCAGGCATGACACATTAGTATGAATGTTTTAGTCACATGTATAACACAGGTAGAGGCAGGAACAGTCAGTGACATAGTAGAGTGGTGAGGGACATGCTATTGAGAAGCTACATGTGTTGTTTTAAGAGTATGCCATGACTGAATCCCTAGTGGATTATGCTTTGCCACAGGCTTCTGTCGATGCCACACGTGTCAATGATTGTAAAATCCTGAAGACAAATAAAGTGATTGATTGATTCGATCAAAGTATAAGGAGAAAACTGCATCAAGATTTGCAAATACATCCTTTGAATATATTAGTGGTTCAATAACTAATTATAAAAGATAGCAACTTCTTTACAATATTTGCTCAAGATATTCTACAGAATGTTTATCCACCTGATCATGGGAAATTCATATTTCAGCATAATAAACAAATAAACTAAAAATCACAGGTACTGGTATTCGAATAGCCCCAGGATTTCCTAACAACTGCTGATGTTTTGAACTCATGCATGGTAAAATTATCTTTTTTAACCATTAATCCATAAACATGAATTTCACACCTACATGGAAATTTTGGAACAGATATCACCAGGTCTATAAGTTAATGACTATAAATCTTGTTGACAATTTTCAATTTATTAATACAGTACAACTTTGACACTTGATACTTCGACAGTCCTTATACTTTGATACCGGCCATGAAGTCGTGGCATGGCAAAACTATTGTCCGTGGCAGGCTGTGCGTGGTTTTGCAAATCAACGAAATAACAGTGTAAAAATGAATAACAGTAAAAAATAACCAATTTGTTGGACATTCAGTTACTTCACCTTGTAAGTACTGTACTGTCCATACCTTAATAACTTCATATTGTAACTCAATATCAATTCAGTAAGACATTCATTGTTACAGTCATACATAGCTTGTTTTTGGTTGTGTTAAAGTAACTATTCATGGAGACAATACAGAACAATTTCCTTTAAAATTATTTGTTTGTTTGTTTAATTTTTACCGTACGTTTCTTTTAGTTGAACTTTTCAATACTTTGACAACCCTGTAGCCCGCAAAGTGTCGAACTATTGAGGTTTTATTCAATGCATATGATTTGTTTTTTAGGGAGAGTGGGTAGAGGAGCGGTCTAAGGCATCAGGACTACAGACTGAGTTAGAGATAGTGCAAGTTCGAAACCTGGCCTTAACTGGAAGTGTTTATCAGTAATATTATTTTATATTCACATTGTACTATACTAGTTCTCCCCCTTACTCTGTCTGATAAGTTTACCGCATAGACCAGTAGTCAATGGGAAATGAGAAGAGCAAGATGAAAAGAGATTAGCCTCTTCTTTAAATGAAAAAAAAATATTTTGTCCAATGTTAAAAACTGCTTTGGTGACTGTGACGGTTTTGTTAAATATTTGATCACTCATTTAGCAAAAATTTACATACTAAGAAACAAAATCTAATGTGTTCAGGGATAAATTTTCTTCCACATTTATTATTTCTGGTGTTAATTTATATTATTTCACAGACGTAACATCGAGGAGCTCCAGCCTCTGCATGGAACAATAAACAGACAAGGAGTTACGAAGCCAATCCCCACCATGGAGCTCATCTCATTATGGTTTTTGGAATAAAAATACAGAATAATTCATTGTAGCATATTCTTTTTGACTGTACAAACATTTCATTTTTTAAATTAAATAAATTTGTATGTATAAACATGAACAAGACAACAACTAACATAGTGTGAACAGTTTTTATAAACATTTTTTAATGCTGATAGGATGTTGAAATATGTTGTTGCGTCGGTAAATAATCCTGAAATGAATTTAGAAAGTCAGCATTTCAGACTATCCAGTTTCAATTGAGTTTCTTGAACAAATTTGTTCATGTCATTATGATTCTTAATTAAAACACCTTTTAAACTGAGGGGCACTTTATTAGTTTATAATATTTTGATTTTGTTTATTTTTAATGTTTTTGCTATTAAATAATTTCGCTCTTTAATGGTTCGTGTATACACGATTTTCCTGTGTTACAACTTTCCTTTTTTACAACTATGATTGTGTCCTACTAATTTAAAAAACCAGTTATGTTTACTTATGTATAATCACCCTCTAATACTAATGGTTTTGAAAAAAATCAATTTGCAATGTTAGCAAAATCCACTTGCTATTACTTATAAAATATTTATAGGAAATGTTTTATAAGGAAAATATTTATATTACTTATAAATTATCTTATAGGAAACTTTACAAAATTTGCTTGTCCAATTGTCTTGATACCGCTTGTGTTGAAAATTACTTGAAAGATGACTGATTTAAGTAAATGAATATACATCTATAAGAAGCAAAAAGGTATACGGAAATATTCAGACACAGACGAAACAAACTTGGTGCGGCTGCCACTAGACGTCGCTGGCTGGGATTTTCTGACTAGTACCTCCCTCCTACCCTCCCCATCCCCCCGTTCACCCTCTTCTTTGAGGCTGCTGGTGCACTTCCTGTATCGTCGATGGTGTCATGTCGTTCTGTCTGCCAAATCAAATTACTCTCTTGGTTACATTCTATTATAGCTCGCACTAGCGCAAGTATCAGATGTTGCAAGCAAACTGTGGGACAATTATTTGTCCAACTTTTTGTCCTAAAATTACATTTCGTTAATTTTATCTAACTTATAGTTAGTGTTACGCAGTGGCAGCAGAACCTGGGGGTCAAAGAAGAAACATTGCATTCTAAAAATTCTGAGGAAAGGTAAAAAAAAATTGATTTTGAAATCATATCTTAATCAATCAAAACGTTTTAATTTTGAACTGACTGGTTAATTTATCATACATGAAACCTAATTTAAACTCTCGCACAACAATTTGTAAATAACAATAAATTGATTGATGGCAGTGATGGGAGCGCAATAAAAATGGGAGTGTATCTACCTGCGTAATCTTAGTCTGTAGCTGGCTTGTGTTTTTATTAATTTCAATTTTGAGAATGACATCTCAGCCGATGCAACTGCCATTGGTGTGGTTAAAAAAAATACGAATAGCAACAAAAAAGGTTGGGGTACACATCAAATAACCTTTGTGATCACGCCCACCCATACACGTAGAGTGGTATTAATCCACCCGCCTACCCATACACGCACAGAGGTATTGTATTGACTGGAACATGCACTGTTAATTGACTGAACTGGAATTAACTGTTAAACACACCAAGATTTAATAGTGAATGTTAACTATGACAATGATCAAATTGGCTTCTATGTGTTTGCTTTAAATAGGTTTGAATGTTTGGTTATATTTTCAATAAATTTGGTCTTAAAACACCAACACACAACTTGTCAACTTAGATGTTGTGGATTTATACGTTTTATACATAAGATAAACACACAGTATCGAAGCTCAGCCGTTTTACTTGCAACCAAGCGATGTTAGCAACCTAGTGGTGTTGTAGCAAACAAACAATTTGATTTGAATATTTATACCAATTAATTGTATTGCAACATAAATAAACTGCCATTCTATCTAGCGGTTAGATGCTTTAGCTCTGCATTACGACCACTAGGATCGCTAGCTAGAATATTGAACCGAGCAGTTGGCATTTTTCTCACAAGTAAGCTTCGCTTCTGTATGTTTATTATATTATGCATATTATACTACACTCTGTGTTGTTTAATTATGAATATGATATTGTAAAAACATTTTATTTGATGTAAATGAACGATTTTAATATTGATATTATTAAGTAGTTACTAAGTAAATATAACCCAGCAACACATTAACAAACATATTTACTACTTTAAATAACATTAAAATATCAGAAATTTAATTAATTCTGAAATACTACTGAAAACAATACAGAAATGTTTTTTAGTATCTATTAATTGTTGTAAATGACGTGTTGGAGGTTGGCCAACTCAGCTGAGTGCTGCTTGTACAGACCATATGAGAGAGTGAGGCACCCTCTTATGTACTATAGGATGCTTGATGAACATCATAGAATAAATCAAATTATATTATTTATTTGATCCTAATAGTGGTGCATACAACCAAAAAATTGAAAGTGCAATGTAATAAAGCGCAGTGTGGGACCAGCCGTGCAATATTAGATTCCTACTTAAGAGCGTTGCAGCGACATGATGGAAACAGCAGGAAGGATGTATTTGAGGAAATGATACACAATATCGGTAAGTGTTGGCATTATTTTTAAGTAAAATAATTAAATATTTTATATATTTATCTCTGAAAACCAAAGAGATTGGCTTCAAACAGTGGTATACGTATAACTGAAAAGATCCCTCAAAATTTATATGTGTGTACTTGATGCACATATAAATTATTAGTGTGGTAGTTGCAATTCTAAAAGCAAAAATTTTTTAATTTATTAATTATAACTATACTTTTCTTTTCTCAATCAGCCAATATTGCCCTTATTTATATTCAAATTATTATATTAGAGTAAAGATATTTTTTCAGGAATAAATAAAAGTAAAATAAGTATGTTCCTATTATAAAGAAAAACTGTTACTAAACTGTTGTGTATATTTTACGTTTATATTATCTTAAATAAACAAATGTTGTAATAATTTATTTTGATATAGGTACACAAAGAAAAAACTGCAAGTGTATTTCAGTTGGTGAAAATCTTTTATTTCTCAGTATGGAAATATAATGCAAGTTATGTACTGTATAATTGTAAACAGAATAAAATTTGTCTATTTACTTATGTAGTTTTTATTTCTGTAACCTATAAATTTATTATTTATTTATTTATTCATAAGACACTGATCGTCAAGATATGGGCGAATATGGATTTCGAATGAGTGTAGATGAGCGAATGTAGTCATTGTTACAAATTAAGGCCGACTATTCCTTGTATGAATTTTTGTAACTTAAAACTTGTCAAATAAAGCTCAATTAGGATAAGCACACGTTTTGGTAAACCTATACATGTTGTACTCATTGTTAGGAGTAGGGAATTAAAAATTATAAATATTCTATGAGAGTAACAAGGATAGCGTGATTAAACAGAACAGAGTTTCGTTTACAACAGGCAATAAATTGAGAAATTTAATAAAATGAGAACATTGGTTTTACTACATTCGCTCATCTACACTCATCACACTCATTCGAAATCCATATTCGCCCATATCTTGACGATCGGCGTCTTACGAATAAATAAATAAAAATAAATAAATAAATATATCAAGGCCGAGTTCCTTCAAATATACCACTTTGCCTGCCCGTGTGTTATTTTGGGTGGTGGGGGGGGACCTTGATATGGGAGGCAAAATATTTAAAAATAACAAATAAAACGGGTTAACTAACTCATTCTAGAAGAAAACATAATTTACAACTTGAAATTAAAATGCATCTCTTATTAGCTATAGAGCATTGAATATTAACATTTTCACCCAGAAATTTCATATTTTTTAGCAGTTTTTTTTAATAGCCAAAAAAGTGTTTCACTTATGCAAAAAATGTAGTTTTAAATCTATTAAGAGTCTACAGAGACAGTCGGCCATGTTGATTTTAATCCTATAAGAACAATGTTATTTGAGTATCCATATTTTTTCTTTATTTATTGACCAAAAGTCATCTATGAGGTGTCATTTTAAATGTTATCAAATTGCGCATTGGGTTTGCTTTTGATATTTTTAATACATACGCCTAGTTTTGAAAAAGAGATGAAAATAAAATCTTCAAACTAAATACTTTTTATAATTTTTTCATAAAACTAATTAGGAATTTGCAAAGCAATTGCAACGCACAATTTAATTCTTGATCAAATGCAATTTTTTTGGGAACAATCCGTTTAAAAATAAATGTTTAATTTGGGTACACGTGATCATATGTTTGAAAATAACACTGTTCTTATGGGATTAAAACTAACTTGGCCGATAGCCTCTGCAGACCCTTAAATGTACCTTTCAGATTCTTTTCACGATTAGCCAAAGGCTAGTTATAGCACTTTAAAGATGACGCTTTTGTCAATAAATAAAAATAATGGGCTATTTCGAAGATGATGACTCATACAAAACAATGTTTGAGACAAAATTTAAGAAGGATAAAATTATAAAAAAAATTAATATGAATATGTTTTTTATAACACAAAGTTAAAAAAAAAAACTATAGCTAAATAAATAAGTGTTGGTTATTTTTCCACTTTATTGGCACTTTGTGGCTAATACATTGTTAACCTTCAAAGAAAACTTCTAGTCATATCATAAATCTGTACATGCTCTATAACATTTTTTGGCTGTTTTGGACTCCTGACAGTAGAAAATTAGTTGATTTTTCAAGAAAGTTTATTACAATTTTATTATTTGTTGTGACTTACTGAAAAATGTCCTTTATTTTATAATTCGATGTGCTTATACAAAGATATGAATATTAGAATTGATTGATTTAGGGTTTTTCTTCTAAAATGGTATGATTTAATCGCAAAAATATAAAAAATGTTTAATTTAATTGAAAAGTGATGGTACTTAATTTACTGTCTAAAAATTTACCTTTCTAATGAAACCATACATGTCAAAATATCTCTAACAGAAAAATATTTATTAATGAAAAGAGATTTATTTACATTACAAGATTAGTAAACCCTTAGAAACTAATAATTTTTTTAAATCTAATTTTATATTTAACACATAAAATTTATTATTTTAAAGTTGGTACATCTGATATCATACTTTCAATCTTTGACAATTAATTGATAGCTGTCAACAAGATTATTATGGATGTTTACATATTTTTTGTAATATTTTTTGTACCAGTTGTGAAACATTTTGGAAATACAAGACTTAACATTCACAACTTTGTTTTATATTTTTATGTAGCTAAAATTATGATCAAGGACCCAAAAAACCCCTTTATCAATTAATTTTTATAAAAATTTCAATCATGATTTTTTTATTTTCCAAATACAATTAATTGATTTTTTTAAAGTTTCTACAAAGTCCACAATTTAATTGCATTTATTATTAATCCATGAATATAATCTATATGCAAACAAATTTGAGTTTAACTTATTTCTTTACTACTCTATACAAACAATTTTTGAAAATGGTGAAAAACTAGGATTTTTCATCCACCACTTTAATGTATCATTATTTTGTTGTTGTCGAAATTTTAATAAACATCCTACAAAACCCATTGTTAATTATTTTGAAAATAAATTTCTATTATTATAATTTTTATATATTCTTCATCCACTATCTTGTTTTTTACAGGTTTGCCTGCATTCCATCAGGCAAAAATATAAAAAATGGATGTACATATTTTTATTTTTAACAATCTTGATACTGGCAGAAAAGCATAATTTTCCATCCACCATTTTGTTTTACAATATTTTCTAAGTTAAATTCATAATAAGTGACTTAAAAATCCCGAAGGTACTAATTTTAATTAAAATATGTATTTTTCGATTTATTACAATGTTTTTGTTTACTTCTTGTTTTTTCTATGTAATTGAACCATTTCTGGACTTAACAATTGATATATTTCTGGAGTTGAGACCTTCCTTAACAAGTTGCAAAAGGTTTCAAATCGATTTATGTACTTTCTATTTTATTGGAACTTTCATACAATTTTTTACCTGGGTTCATGTACTATGTACTGTTTGGGTTCATGATATTTTATGGGCAATATGTGACATTGTTCTTTTGAGTCATCCAAAAACTGGCATATATAATTTTTGAGAGTTAGGAAATATTTTGTTTATCCTTCCGCCCACCTATACATGTATTGTAGTGATGGCCCTCTCACCCACCTATACATGTATGGTGGTTATGACCCTCCCGCCCACCTATACACGTACAGTGGTATTTATAGTGTTTATAGTATTTATTATAGTATGCTGATGATGGCCCTCCCTTCATCTAACTATTTAGGTTGGTAGTAACAGCTGATCATTTATTCAAAACTGAACATTAACATAAAATGTATTTAACTTTATAAAAAAGTAAAAATCAACTACAATAGTTGCTCAAAGTGTCCACCGTTTTGACCAATGCCCGTTTTTGCACGACAAATCCATTATTTTCTAGTATGTTTCATAACATTAGGAGCATTCTTCATAGTATGTGTAATGTGATTCCGTAACTCCTCTAGGGTGTTAATCCATTTTGAATAAACAATTGCCTTCATTCAACCCCATAGAAAAAGTCTGTTGGCGTGAGGTCGGGAGATTGTGGTGGCCATTTTACCGGTCCGTTTTTACCAATCCATTTTCTACCTTATGTATTATTTAAATAGTCTTTCACATTATTAGAAAAAATGTGGAGGTGCCCTGTTGTGCATAAACTATGCATCTTATCTGTTTTGAAAAGGAATATCTTCTAAGAGGGTTGGCAGGTTTGTTCTTACAAAATTTAAGTACGCTTCTCCAGTAAGATGATTGGGTAAGAAAAACAGACCAATCAAATTATCACCCAGAACACAATAATCTAGACTGAAAACGTATGCTGAAAATGTCTCGTCGAAGTATCATGTGGGTTTTCATACGCCCAAGTATGGGTTTTACGAAAATTTACAATTCCATTTCTATTGAAGCAGGATTCATCAGTAACCAGAATTCGCCGAATAAAATACAGATGTTGTAAACAATTTCTTCTTAACCAGCAGCAAAACATCTTATGTTTATTAAGATCTTCGGTAATAAGTCTTGTATGCGTGTTATGAAATGGGTATAACTGTGTTTCATGAAGTGTTCACCATACGTTTGACTTCGAAATATATAAATGCCGTGATAATCGTCTGGTGCTTGTGGTTGGCGATAATTCTACAGAATTTATTATTGTTTGTTCTTAATTATGGGTCCTTGCACTACATTGACGACCAGTATCTAGTCGTTTAGGTTTCAAGCTACCAGTTTCTCTAAGTCGTCTCTTCACAACTTCAAACGTTTTGCGATCAAGTGTCTTCAATGTGGAAAAGTATCACGATATTCCTGAACTGTAGCTAAACCATTCTTGTTAACTTTACCGTAAATCAGTATCACGTCCGTACTCTTTAAACGAATACATACCATTTGCATTATTTGCCATTATTTACTAAGATAATTACATACAATTTTACAAAAACTGTATAACATTTTTCAAAACAATCACAGGATCTCACAAAACACAATCTTCACGTGCACAATACAAAAAACACCATAAAGGTTATTCAAATATTACTTCACTAACTGAAATATTGATCAGCTGATATTGCCAACCTTTACAAAAAAATTATTATGATAAAAGTTTTGTATAAATGATCATCCTAAATTACTCCCAACCTAAATATTAGTTAATATTTTATGCAGTTAAGAATGTACGTCTGTTTTGATTTTAATTAAAGCGAAATTTCAATATCTATTATTGATTTTTTCCCTGAGTAATTCACATGACTCTTTTCAGAATTATATTTTCTACAAATTTACTTAAGAAAAATACACCGTTATTTACCATTTATGGAAGTAATATTACGTTAAACAAAAATGTGTTATTTCTTTGCACCAATTCTTGTGTTTTACGTAAGATATCTCTGAAAGAAGTACCTTTACAGCTCTGAAATCAATTTTATTCAATTTTTCAGATTAAAATACATATGAATCAATTGTGTTTGTATCTTTGTAACTACCTTTAACATTTGTATACGGTCTTACTTCACCGAGGGTACAGAGTTCTAGGTAAAATTTTTTGCTAGCCGTAACTCGCTAACAAAGTGTTTTCAGGTATATGTTTATATGAACTTTTTCTCTTATTTTTAGCTATAGAATGAGTTCCCAAGAGATTGCCGCATAGTTTTGAATTACTCTGTATATAAAAATACAAGTGGAATTAAAGTATGTTATTGAATTAAAAATGATTAATGTTACTGTCTTCTTAAATAAAAAGGCAAATTTCAAACTTTTTCCTTGCAGTAGTTATTATTTTCTTCTTTTAATTATCAACTAAAGCAAAATATTGAATGATATTGAAATGCTTGGTTAAATCGGGCAAATTATGTAACAATCAGTTTGGATGTTCAAGGAAAAGACACAAATCTTTTATGAACATTAAATCATTTGGTAAATAAATTTTATTTTTCATCATCATTTTTGTTTATATATTCCTAAATATCTACAGGGTAGAAAAAAAATATAGAAACACTTTCACAACTTTTCTATGACTTCACTGGTCAAATTGAAATCTTGTGCATCATCATGGTTACAAAGAAAACACTTTTTGACACCATTAGCGACATTTTTAATTGCAAGTTAGTAGTTGCAAGTTAGTAGAATTGCAAGTTAATTGAAACTTTTCTCGAAAATTTTGAATTAACAGTTAAAAAGATTTTAGGTAAGTATTCTGCATATAAAATAATTATATGCGGAGACTTTAACATTGAAATGGCAAAGCCTACTACAAATATCTCTTTAAAATTTCTGAATATATTGCGGTCTTATAACTTTTTCTGTGTAATTAAAAACCCTACCAGAAATAAAGCGTGTATTGACAACATAATTGTTAATTTTTCAAGATATCTTTATAAAGCCAGAATATTAGGGGCAGCTTTGCAGATCACGACCCTTTACTACTGGAAATGAAACTCAAAACTGATAAATGTTTAATAAGTAATAATAACAATGGTAAAAATGACACATTCATCCGTACTCAATCAGACAATCAAATTAAGGAATTTGCGGAATGTCTGCTCAACAATCAATGGAGTTTTACCAAAAACTTGTGTAGGCCTGGTGGTGTATCTGATGCACAGATGTGTGATCGATTTTTTAAAATGTATATTGACCTATGGCACATTTGTTCACCTCTGGTTAAATGTAAATCTAATCATAATAATAGTTATAGAAATAAGTACAATAAGGTTAATTGGTATTCTGTGGAGCTTGTAGATTCTAGAACATTAATGCTCTCATATTTTACAATGTACAAAAATATGGTTCCAGGTACAATACAATCTAATCAGGCATACAAAATTTACCAACATTTTAAAAAGAAATACAGAAAACAATTAGCAAATGCAAAAAAATTGTCAAAATTATATAGAAAATTCTGCAAACAAGTGTAAGGCCATGTGGGAAGTCATCTCGGGGGAAGCTCACCTACACACACACAGCAGGTAAGTCTCGAACCAGATATGTTCAATAATTACTTTCTAAATTCTGTACATGATTTGGGGCAGCGGTTTGATAAGTCAGTTGTTTCAGCTATTAACCTTTTAAATAATACAAACTTACTTAGGCTTATAGTTTCCGTTGGAGAATGACCACACCTGAGGAGGTGAGTAAAACAGCTGCACAATTGTCGAATTCTAAGGCAATGGACTGTTATTGGCTTTCAAATAATATTAAGAAACCTATTCATTTAATTAGTGTATCTTTGGCCTTTATTTTTAATACATGTTTTCACGTTACTTTCCTGAATTACTGAAATTATCCAAAGTAGTACCAATATTTAAGAAGGGAGATAAAAGCTCGCCACAGAATTACCGTCCAGTCTCAATAGTTCCCATTTTTTCAAAATTATTTGAATCAATTATATATAGTCAATTAAGTGAATATTTTGAAAGAAACAATTTAATTTCAGTTTCTCAATTTGGATTCAGAAAAGGTATGTCTACCGTAACTGCAGTACAGCAAATTGTTGGGAATAGTCTAGAAGCGTTTGAAAATAAGGAAACTGTTGTTCTCACCCTTTTTGATCTCACTAAAGCTTTTGATTGTGTGCCGTTTGATATTTTACTTTATAAACTTAAATATTATGGAATTGATACCCATTCACTTAACTTGATTAAATCATATCTCAGCAATAGAACTCAATATGTTGCACTCAACAGCAGGAATTCTGCGGTTGCAAGTGTCTCAACTGGGGTGCCCCAGGGCTCTGTCCTAGGGCCTTTTCTGTTCATAGTAGCCATAAATGATTTGCCATATAACAATACTAGTGTAAATACAATAATATATGCGGACGACACCACCATTATGAAAAGTCATAAAGGCCTAAATTATTTAAATGACGTAATTGAGGGCTCAACAAGGGATGTACTGAATTGGTTTCAAAGTAATAAACTACATTGTAATAAAGATAAAACTCAGAATTTGATACTTAGTCTCAAAAATGAAATTCCATACAATTCAGTAAAACTGTTGGGCATAAATATTGATAGTAAATTGTGTTGGAAAGACCAAATCAATAATATCTGTAAAAAAATATCCAGAACAGTTTTTTTATTTTGGAAGCTAAAGCCACTTTTAAATTTAGAATACTTAAGAATTGCATACTTTGGCTTGTTTCAATCGCATATCACCTATGGGTTGATACTGTGGGAACATTCTCATTGTGTGCATGAGATATTACTAATACAAAAGAAAATTGTTCAAAATATGGCAGGGGCCCTGGAGCACTGCAAACCGCTTTTTGTTTACCTAAAAATCTGTACAATTATTAACTTATACATTTTTCAGGTCTTAATGTATGCCAAAGATAATTTAAATTTATTTCAACAAAGACAAAACATACACAATCATAATACTAGAAATAGAATCAATCTGGATATTCCTCATCATAGGCTTACTCTTACAGGCAACTCCTAAAAAATTAATTGTGTGACATTTTTTAATAAGCTCCCCAAGATTGCTTGGACCATACCACGTAATAAATTTAAAACTGTCATTTATAACTGGCTTCTCAATAATCCATTTTATTCTATTTCCGAGTTTCTAGAGTCTGACTTAACACAACTTTTTGAAATATGTAACTGTAATGGTCTTTTCTGTTTTAAGTATAGATTAATTTAAATATGTGTATGTTGAAGAGTAATTTGTTGTAAAATTTTAATATATAGTAATTTATTGTTGAACTTTAATATATGGTAATTTTATTGTTGAATTTTATTATGTAATTATTTATTGTTAAATTTTAATATACAGGGAGGACAGAAGTTAGTGTTTGTCTAATTTTTCTGGTGAAACTACCACATATTAGTGACAAAAAAATGGAAATATTATTATCTTCACCCCAACCATGTTTAATAAATAGACATTTTTATTGTTTTTTTAATAAACCTGTTTTGTTTTAGTAAAACTTAGTTTTCACCACTATTCATAACATTTTTTTCCTTTTTGGTGTGTTTTTTGAAATCTACACAACATTTTACATAGGAATTCAAGGTAAAGAAATTTTTTATTGTGAGTTTATTATAAACGAATTTGTGACAAAGTGAAATTTTAGGCTTTTTTAAAAATAAGTCACAAGATATACAGGCTGAGGACTTCCTTAAAATAGTTACTGAAGAGAGGCCAATAACAGAAAAATCTTTCCCGTTTTTTAAGCTTTAAAATGATGTAATACAACTGTACTCTCATACTCGTCTTCTAATGGTTAATACAGAATCTATCCTGAAAAACAAGGTTAGCTTAAAATGCCAAGGGATCATTGAAGTAGTCAAAATAACATTATTTTTTTTATTCACTACAGTACGTATGTTATTCACAAGATTAACACCTAAAAATAATGAAAGAAGAAAAACACAGAAAATAATGTAATCTACAGAGTATGCTCAAACTGTCTGCCTCCGTTTCTTATGCAAGCCCTTGCACGCTTTCTCATGGCCCTGACCGTCACATTCACAGTTAGTTTGTCTCGCACCTTTTGGGCAGCTACCTGAATTCTGTTTCTCAGTTCTTCTTCTGAGTTCAAAGGGGCTGAATAAACTTCATTTTTCATCATCCCCCAAACAAAGAAATCCATAGGAGAGAGGTCAGGAGATCTGGCCGGCCAAGGTATGGTTCCAGCGCGACCTATCCACGTAGGGTAGTTTTCCGTCAGCCATTGTCGCACATCATGGGTGAAATGAGGGGGAGCACCGTCTTGCTGGAAAATGATGTTGTCCCTCTCGTTATAGTCCAGACCAAGTCCATCCAGAAGTGTGGGCAAGGTATGTTGTAAGAAATCTAAATAAGTTTGACCGTTTAAGTTTTCTGGAAAAATGTGCGGGCCTATAAGTTGATTTCCGATGACACCGGCCCATACGTTGACTTAGAAACGTCTTTGAAAAGAACTTTCTCTGGACACTCTTGGATTTTCTTCGGCCCAGTGATGCATGTTATGCGTGTTGAAAACGCCAGCCCTAGTAAAGGTAGACTCATCAGTGTACAGGATCTTTCTTAAAAAGTGATATTGCTCAATATCACTGTTGAGCAGCCAGCGACAGAACTGTACTCTTGGAGCATGATCATGTGGTTCTAATGATTGAACTTTTGTAAAATGATATGGATAAAAATTATTTTCATGTAAAATACTTAATATCTTGCACTTGGAAACACCAACTTCGCCGGCAAGTTGTCGGCTGCTTGTTTCAGGATTTCGACGAACTAAATTTAGAACTCGATCATCCAAGCCTACATCTCGGAGAGCAGGACCTATCTCGTTTGGCTGCCTGTGAACACTTCCTCTCTCCAACAAACGCTGATGTAGCCTCGAAAAAACTTGAGTACTAGGCACTCTACGATCTGGATAACGTAATTGGTATTCTCTTTGAGCAGCCAGTGCATTTCCGTCACAAAAACCATACACAAAGTGCATCTCCGCATACTCTTGCGTTGAAAACTCCATGACAGCTTCTACTCTACTACAAAATTAACAGGAAACAGGCTACAACAGATAAGGCCTGCTGGAAGACAAATTAAAACCGGAACAACTTTGTTTCTATGCAGTTCTCCCCTTTTGAATGTGGGTATAAGAGAAAGTGGACTTTGGATGATCTGATAAGATTAGTATTTGTGTGGTATTTACTAAGCTATGGAAAGTAATTCACTGTTTAAATATGAAATTTCAACATTTATAGGCATTACCTTAAATTTAAACTGTATTTTGACTACTTCAATGATCCCTTAGTATTTTAAGCAAACCTTGTTTTTCAGGATAGATTCTGTATTAACCATTAGAAGACGAGTATGAGAGTACAGTTGTATTACATCATTTTAAAGCTTAAAAAACGGGTAAGTTTTTTCTGTTATTGGCCTCTCTTCAGTAACTATTTTAAGGAAGTCCTCTGCCTGTATATCTTGGGACTTATTTTTAAAAAAGCCTAAAATTTCAGTTTGTCACAAATTTGTTTATAATAAACTCACAATAAAACATTTCTTTACCTTGAATTCCTTTGTAAAATGTTGTGTAGATTTCAAAAAACACACCAAAAAGGAAAAAAATGTTAATGAATAGTGGTGAAAACTAAGTTTTACTAAAACAAAACAGGTTTATTAAAAAACAATAAAAATGTCTATTTATTAAACATGGTTGGGGTGAAGATAATAATATTTCCATTTTTTTTGTCACTAATATGTGGTAGTTTCACCAGAAAAATTGTTTAACACTAACTTCTGTCCACCCTGTATAGTGATTTATTGTAGATTTTTAATATGTAATGATTTATTGTTAACCAAATTTTGACAGAGTGCAACTGCCTAACTGCCTTGTTTTAGATTAGAGTTGTACTTGTAGATTTATACTTGACATGTCCTATTCAAACTTATGTTTGTCAACGGAATAAATGATTCTTGATTCTTTCATCTTTTCAGTAGGATGGCCCACGTAGAGTTGAATGAAAATCTTTAAAGTAAGCCGAGGTTTTCATTAAATTAAAGGCCTACTTAATAGAAATTAATTACCACAAACTGGACTTAGAAAGGTCTATCCTTTCCAGAGTAGCGGTCATTTGAATTTTAAAGTAAGTAAGTTGAACAATATTATTTCTCCGCTATTTAACATTTTAAGTAAATTATTCTGATCAAAAATAATACTTTATGGAACACAACATCTCAACAACAAAAAATTATCTATGGAAAAAAATAAAGTTGTTGTGAAAGTGTTTCCATATTTTCTAAGCTTAGAGAAAATTATTTTTTTCCATAGATAATTTGATAATTTACTTTTTTGGAGTTATTTTGTTTCATAAAGTATAATTTGTGATCATAATAATTTACTTAAAATGGTTAAATAGCGGAGAAATAATATTGTTCAAATTAGTTACTTTGCAATTCAAATGACTGCTAGTCTGTAAGGATAGACCTTTTGAAGTCTGGTCTGCGGCAATTAATTTCTATTAAGTAGGCCTTTAATTTGATATCAAACTTGACCTAGGCTTGCATTAAAGATTTTCGTTCAACTCCAAGTGGGCCGTCCCCCTGAAAAGATGATTTGTTGCTAATGGCATCAAAAAGTGTGTCCTTTGTAATCATGATGATGCTCAAGATTTTACTTTTACCAGTGAAGTCATAGAAAAGTTGTGTAAGGGTTTCCATATTATTTTTCCACCCTGTATATGAGCGAAATATCACTCACTCATAATCATACAATCTCTGGAACCACTGAACGGATTTTGATCAAATTTAAGGAAATTTAGCTTTTGTAGCATAGAGACCCGCTAAGAAAGGATTTCTTGAAATTCTATTCCTAAGGGGTTGAAACAGCTCCCTATACTTTCCATTTTTTCCCATAACCTCCTGGGACCTAACCGCCTTTTATAAGGACATAGGTATTAACTGTACTGAGTCCTAGGATTTTGTCAGAAACGAGTATGACAAAAGCCGAATGTCCTTCTATAAGGACAATTACTTCAGAACCATTTCAGTCCTGAAAATTAAAAATTGTAATAATAAGGTTTTGATGTTAAATACCCTCTAAATATGTAACCAAAACGAAGGGAAAAATAGAGAAAAAAATATTATCCACCTTTTAAACTAATATTGAGATGTCCTTATAAAAGGACATCCGGTCATTAAAAGAGTACAATAGGTAAACACACATTTCAATAAACAAAGTTATTTTACTCAAAAAACACAAATAAAGAAAATACTTTATAGTAAAATAGCTTATATGTAAGTTTTAACATCTGCAAGTTACTGTGTATGAAATTTCTTGAAGCAATTTCGGTTCCCCATAAGGCACAGATACACTTTGCACCGTATGCAGGATACAGAAGTCTTTTTAGTACATTTACTGCCACGGCATCTTTTTTGTATTCCAGTTGACACATCAGGTAGGTGCACAGCTCCTTGTTTTCTTCTTTCAACAGAAGGTAGTCCCACCATCCGTCCGTCTCTACCACCTCCAATGCCCTCTGTTTGCTCTTCCTCCTCATCCTCTTCTAATATCTCTTCCTGAGTATCGTTTGCTTCAATTAGTCTTCGTCCATATTCAATTTTGAATGTTCTCAGTTGAGGTATGTCTTTTGCTCTAGCATTCAATTTTTGTTTGACATGTCTCATCTGCAACCAAGCGTTACTTACACCCAGGTCAAAAAAATGCAAAATGCACCGAAGTACGTGCTTCTTAGTACGTGCAAAATGCACTTCTTAGTACGTGCTTTGGAAGGGCAGTACGAGATCATGCGGTTGGCTAAATCTACGCCTCCCATATTTTTGTTGTACGACTGGATAACTTTCGGTTGAGAAACATTGACAAAGCGTTTTTCTACCTTTGACCACCTCTTAACATCAGTCATTGGATCTTTACTTTCATGTGTTGATAATATTACCACTGCCTTATTATCAAGCCATTTGGTTAGAGCAATGACACCATCTTCACAGACTGAAACACAGGTTGATCCTCTTTCTCCTTTTTTAAAAGTCTTATCTTTTATGAGGTCATTATTTTTAGGAATGCGATTCTGCATTATAGTTCCTGAGCACCTAAAGCCCCTTTTACTCAGCTCGTGTGCTAGCTTCACTGAAGTGAACCATCTGTCATGATATAATATGTGTCCAGGAACTAACGATCTTGTCAAGTGTAATACAGATCTTGCTGATAACAAAACCTTGGTTCATCTCATCTGGGAACGTATTTTGGCCTTGATATACAGTGAAATCACAAACCTTTTACCTTCACTGTAAAAAAACCTACATTCCCAAGCACATGTGAGGTTAGGGTTTGCTAAGACAAACACCTTTAATCCCACCGGATTAGGTTTATCTGGCATATATTGTTTCATGTTACATCTACCACTAAAAGGGATCATCATTTCGTCCACACAAATTGATTTCTGGGTTGTTTCATACATCCTGCTAAGATTTTGTCTAGAACAGGCCTTACTTTCCAGAGTCTGTCACTTCTTCTCATTTCATCAGATACCTCATTATCAAACACCACTTTAAGGAGCCTCTTATAAAAAAATATCTATCTCTTGTCATAGCATCAGCTATCAAAGGCACCCTATATTCTTTTTCCCAATACATCCGCATTATCGGATACTGAAGTGCAGACATAACAAAAGTTATGCCAAGCCATACCTTCATTTCTTTCACAGACAAACGTAGATCTGACTAAATTGAAGCCGAATGTACTTTTAGAAGGTACTGCATGAAATACCGGTTCATGATATTGAGACCAAAGTGCCTTATATAAGTACATATAATTTAACAATATATTTAACATACAATAATTGTGTTAATTTATCAATAAACACATGCAAATGTAACTGTAACATGTCTAGACAACATTTCAATTGATTAATGAATGAAGATCTTTAACTTTCAATACTTACAACGAGAATTACTTTCGCTTGACCGGCTCCTGTCTGACGCCATCTTGATATGACAGAGAGATCAACCATGCAGAGTGCTCTGGCGGTGACATGAAGAACTACCTAATCAACTATAACTACCACCTGATTGGTGCTGCAATCTGGTCGGCGCCATAACAACTACTTAGCCATAGACGGTTTGTTTATTTAGAGCGGCTTATAGAAGGACATTCGGCTTACGTTGTGATTGGCTAAGAGTTTTTGCCAGGACTCAGTGGTAATGTTCTAATATAAGTACATTGGGTTTCAGCTTAGAAAAGTAAAAAAAAATCAGCGGTCTCAGGAGGTTAAGAATAAAATTGGCATTAATTTAATAATTTATTTAAATATGTTACATATGTGCTTAATTGATGTATTATTTTTGATTTGTTGACAAATTAGTCTGATTTAAAATGTTTTGTAAATATTAATTCCCTGGAAGAGAGGTTAACAATACAAATTTCCCACTGCCAAGGAAGTTGTGATTTTGATTGTGGGCCAAAAGTTTTAACGGAGATATATCATTCAGCACTCCAGAGATGAAAGGAAAGTGCAAATTAGCGAGGGATATTGTTCTTACAATGCTCTACAATACTCACTCATGCTCTATTGTGAAGAAGATAGGTCCTACATAAACAGCTCTTAAAGACCGTGTGTTTGTCCTTTATGCATTACTAAACCATTCATCGGATTGTCATGAAACTTTGGGAAGGTGTAGAGTTCAGTTCTGGGAAGGTTTCTGGCATGGTTTCATTCACATCCATTTAAGGACTCCACCCTAGTGGCCTTTAAAGGTTCAATGATAATTTAATGAAGTTAATTTATTTATTTGACAACAGCTGTTGGATAAAAATAAATAAATGAGCACTTTTGAAATAGGCTGCGATGCTAATTGAAATTTAACATTTAGAATAAACATTATTGTTTATATGTTAATCCCGTAGCAAGGCACAGGTTAACAGCTAGTAATGATACAGAAATATGCTTTGTCAATGCATTTTTAAATTTTTAAGAAAAATAACAGTGCCACTTTTACAAGAAATGTTTATAAAGATGGCTTAGTTATTAAATTATACTCATAAATACTGGAATACTTATCATTTAGAAAATCTCAAAAATAGCCAAGATACAAACTTTCGACATAACAATCTTAATTCATAAGTAAACACAACTGCTCTTAAAATTAAGCAACAATAATCAATGTGAATTGTACAGAACCAATAAAAACAGGCCTATTTAGACATGGAAATAAATTAATCTATAAGTAGCCTTACTCTTACTAGTTACTAGGTAAGAAACTTCTGTATTTTCTGTGATCTCTTGTAGCTAGTGCATGGTTTTCCAAGTAGCTTGTGCATGAATTGCACTCCATAGAAATTATAGTGTTCAAGAATCATTTAATCCATTGATAAACAAATAATACATTTGAATAGGACATGTCATGAATAGAAGAAGCTACGTCTACAGACTCTAGAAAGTCAGTGATAGAATAATACGGATTATTGAGTAGCTAATTATAGGTTACGGTTTTGAATTTATTATGTAGTGTGGTCCAAGCCATTCGGGGAGAGAGCCTATTAAAAAGTATTATGCTATTGATTTTATAGGACTTGCCTGTGAGAGCAAGCCTATGATGAGGAATATCCAGATTAATTTTATTTCAGGTATTATGATTGTGTACACTTTGTCTTTTTTGAAGTGAATAAATATTTTCTTTAGCGCACATTAAAACTTGAAAAATGTATAAATTAATAATTGTACAGATTTTTAGGGAAATGAAAAGCGGTTTGCAGAGCTCCTGCACCTGCCATATTACGAATAATTTTCTTTTTTATTATAACTATCTCATGCACATAATGAGAATGTCTCCACAATATCCACCCATAGATGATATGCGATTGAAACTGGCTAAAATATATAATTCTTAGATATTCTAAATTTATCAGTGGCTTTAACTTCCAACATAAAAAACTGTTCTCGATATTTTTTTACAGAAATTTCTAATTTGGTCTTTCCAACACAATTTACTATCAATTTGTATCCCTAATAGTTTCACTGAATTATATGGAATTTCATTTTTGAAGCTAAATATCAAATGCTAGGTTTTATCTTTATTACAATGCAGTTTGTTAGGTACTTTGAAACCAATTTAATAAATCCCTGATTGAGCCCTCAATTACATCATTTAAATAGTCTAGGTCATTGTGACTTTTCATAATGGTAGTGTCATCCGCATATATTACAGTATTTACACTATTGATGTTGTATGGCAAATTGTTTATGGCTACTATAAATAGAAAAGGCCCTAGGACGGAGCCCTGGGCCACCCCGGCTGAAACACCGAGTCGAGTGCAACAATATTGAGTTGTACTGGTGATTAAGATCTTATCAAGTTAATTGAATGGTTGTCCATTCCATAGAATTTAAGTTTAGATAGGCCTATTGAAATATCAAACGGCACACAATAAAAAGCTTTAGTAAGACCAAAAAGGGTGAGAGCAACAGTTTCCTTATTTTCAAAGGCGATTCCCAACAATTTGTTGTACTGCAGTGACGGTAGACTTACCACTTACCGTTCCTGAATACAAATTGAGAATTTGTAATTAAATTGTTTCTTTCAAAATATTCACTTAGTTGACTGTATATTAGTGATTCAAATAATTTTGAAAAAATGGGAACTATTGAAACTGGACGGCAATTGTAGTAAGCTCCAATTTTTCGTCGGAGACTAGCTCTTTCAGTGCCGCAGGATCGCTATTTGCAACTCCATGTTTTATGCAAGAAATGCCAGAGTCGCTATTTGCGACTCTCGCGGTATCGCATTTATTTTATATAGTACAAACCTTAACTGGCTTGATAACTATGCGTACGGGTTCCAAAGGCTTCAACGTAACTTTCAGTCTCGGTTCCGTTGCATTCTAAGTAGTTTCTGATTTTTTGTAGTGGTTGTAAACAAAGCCTCAGTGTTGTTCCGAGTACAGCGCTGTGAGGCGGGAGCGTGAACAGTAGCCTTGTTTATCTCGTGTTTCATTGTAAATATAAAAAGTTTCTAAATGTAAATAAGTTTTTAGTGTTATTATATAATTTTTCGTTAGTTTAGTGTAATTACAGTGTTTTATTTTGTGTGTGTTATTACTTTCCAAGACTTATGTTTTGACTGTACATATTACGACGATCGTAAGTCTCACTGTAGTGTAGAACTAGAACTTATTATAGCTTGTAAAGTGATATTTATATACTAATTATGGAAACAAACAATATTGCTAACAATAATGAATGTTTACTAGAAGCATTAGACACTAGTATAAGTAGTGTAGATAACAGAGTGTTAGTTTAGGTGAAGGTGATCTGAGTACAAATGTAGGCCTACATCTTGAAGACGGTCAAAACTCAGACAATGACAGTGATTTGGATATTTTTGATGATTCCTCCTCAGAATTGGATGACACAGATGCCGATGAAGATTATAATCCATCAGCTGGTGATTCATCTGATTCCTTTGAGAGCAATGTAATTATTACATCAACACCTAAGCGCAATAAGAAGTTACCACTGTTTCCTGAAATACAAGCTAAGCAGAGAAGATTGAGTTTGGATGTAGGCCTACAACAAGGAAGCCCCATTCATAGTGGTGATAGTTCCCCTGACGATCCAGTAATACCAAACCAAGACCATGAGTCATCTGTTGACGACGAGCCGACACTTGATTATCGACCGCCTGTCCCCCCCCCCCCGATTGGACATAGTTTTGTTTTTTGTCCTGTAAAAACTATATTTGTTGGTATAAAATAATTTTTTTTATGTATTTTTGAAGGGAATTAGATGCACTATAAGAAAACATAATTGATAAAAAATTAAAAAAATATTCCAGGACTGCTATGTAATGTCAAAATCAAAAACATTATGTAATAAAATTTTTTTATTATATTTATTTATTTATTAATACATTTATTTTTACAGAGTTGGCCTCACCAAGTTTGGTGTAACTTGTCGGTGAGGTCCATTATAACATTTAATAAATAACTCTATTTAAAAATTATCAAAGTAATTGTGGTGGTTTAGGGCGGCACTACAATGTTATAACTGGTTTGGCAGTACAATGAAAGAGAAAGAATACATTTATTTTTTAATCTAATAAAGAGGTAAGATAAGTGACATAAAACAGCATAAGAGTAAAGTGCATTCACTTACCTACAAAATAAAAAAGAAAATAGGAATTTATATCAATAAATAAATTTTTTATGATTTTTTAACCAAATCCTTGCAAAATTGTCAATTCTGGCTCGGCACTTTATGCATAACATAATGGAAAATGGGTCCGGCACTCAAAGGGCTAGAGTAGCATTGTTAGTCGCTTGTGTGATGTCTGGCTACACTAGTCTACGGTCCACCACGTGGTCACAGAGCGGCACAGAATCGCACGAACACCACAGACCGAGACGGCGATGAAAGACGAACACTAGTGGTACTATAGCGAAGCCGGCCGGTGGCACTCGTGGGCGGAGGACAGGGGTGTCAGGCCCCGGTAATAGCTCCACCCTTTCATTTTTGTGACCACTATTGCCTCAACAATACAATTCCACGAAATATGAGATCGTTCTGGAGCTTCTACAACAGCATAAAGGGTTCCTGTTCTGGCTCCTCAACTGGGACCTATCATCTGAACAACAGGACCGAGACTTCTCCCGCTGCCGTCTGTAATCTCTTTGCGGACCACTTCTCCTCAGTGTTCACTCGGAATGACGCACCGGCTCCCTATTATCAGTTCGACACCCACGTGAATCTGTCTGTTTGTGTGCTGGAGGAGCCTGATGTAGAGCAGAAACTCTTCTCCCTAGATCCGAACAAAGGCGTAGGGCCTGATGATGTACCACCACTGATACTCAAGCACTGTAGTAAACGGCTTGCTCCTCAACTTACAGTCGTTTTCAATAAACTTATTCAACAAGGTATTTTTCCTGACAAACTGAAAACCTGCTATGTTGTCCCCATACACAAATCCTCTGATGTAACTGATGTGCAAAATCATAGACCGATCGTTATTCAGCCAGCTCTGGGGAAGGTCTTTGAATCCCTTGTCCTGGATTGTGTGAGTTTTCATTTTTCAAGTGTGATGAAAGAAGAACAACATGGCTTCTCCCGAGGCAGGTCTGTCACAACCAACCTTGTCCTCTACAAGCATGACATTCTGACGGCCTTCCGTGATGGAAAACAGGTGGACAGTGTGTATATAGACTTCTCCAAGGCATTCGACCGGGTCAGTCACAGTCACCTTCTTGCCAAACTTGAGGCATATGGTATTTCAAGCAGTCTTCTCCAATGGTTTCGCTCCTACTTGTCAGACCAGAGACTCATGGTCAAGTTTCTGGGAGAAAAGTCTAGACTCTTTACAGCAACTTCTGGAGTCCCACAAGGCTCGCATATGGGACCATTACTGTTCACCATATTTCTTAATGACATTGTAGACATAATCGGTGTCAGGTGTCTGATGTTTGCAGACGACATTAAGATATACAACTCGATATCCTCCATTAATGACTGTATTCTTCTGCAGCAATGTCTCAGCAACATAGAGGAATGGTGTGTCCGCAACAGCATGAAGATAAACACATCCAAATGTTTTGTGGTTTCCTTCCACCGCTCAAACGAAGCCCTTGTCTATGATTACTCTCTGAATCGATCTATCCTCAAGCGTGATACTTCTGCCCGTGACCTTGGAGTTGTGTTTTCTAGCAACCTCAGTCCTGAGAAGCATATCGATGCTATCGTATCTAAGGCTTCACAAGCTTTGGGTCTCCTTATAAGAACTTCTCGTAGAGGCTTGAGTACTGAAGCGATGAAAACTGTCTACATGGCGTTGGTCAGATCAGTTCTTGAGTTTGGCAGCGTGGTGTGGTCTCCCCATCAGCTTGGCCACATCCAGCGTCTGCAGAGGGTCCAAGATAGGTTCCTTCGTACTGTTGGAGTCAAGCTGGGCTTCGATTACCGGACTGTTCCTCTGGATGACATTGGTGAGATGCTGGGGTTGGAGCCATTGCTGAAGCGGCGGCAGCTGCTTGATATGATGTTCCTTCAGCGAGTTGTTGCTGGTGATGTCAACTGTCCTCGACTGCTGGAGCTTATCGACTTCAGGACGCCAAGACAAACCCGCTCCTTACATCTGTTCAGCCGTCGTGTGTACTCCACGGGATACGAGCACCACAGTACCATCCCTAGGCTCCACAGGATTGGAAACTTTGTTTCTCCACACCATGACTTCTTCCATGAGAGCAGTCGTCACCTGAAAACCACTTTCATGGCACTTTAATTATCACTTGATCTAATTATATGTATCTCACCTTAATTCTGCATTTTCTTAGTTTATTGCAGATCTTCGTGCTTGTTAGTGTTGTTTAAATTATTTCTATATCCTTCTAGTTATTATTCTTACACGTTTGCTTGTTAAATATTTATTGTTTGTTGCATGTTGTTGCTAGTTTAAATTATGTACAATAGATAAGTTATTTTGCTAGTTGCTGTTACATGTAAATCTTATGCTTGTTAGTACTATTATGATAATTATTTATTTCTCTCTAGTCATTTCTTTTTACTGTTTGCTTATTGAATATTTATTACTTGTTGCCAGTTATTGCTAGCTTGAATTATGTATGATTGTTATTTTGCTAGTTACTATTGCATGAATTGTCAGGCAAGGATTTAAGGGGGGGGGCGATGGGGGCGATCGCCCCCCCCCCCCAAACGGAAAAAAACAAAAAATGTACCTACACGCTTAGAATAAAATGTTAATAAAATATTTGATTTACCGTCATGAAAATAACGTTAGAAATTGTTACCGTTTTAATAATATTACAGTATATATAATATTCGGATGTGTAGTCTGAGTTTGTAGAAAGGAGAATTTCCGAGTCGTCGGTTGGTAATTGGTAGGCATATACAATATTTTCGCCGGCAACACTGCGTGTCTAGCGCCGACTTAGTGGCGAGACGCCGAGACACTGATTGACAGACGACATTGATTTGATAGTTGAGTTATTATATTAATGGTTGTGTAATGAATGTGTTAAATGTAACTCTACACAGTTAACTATGTTTAACTATGTCCAAACTATGATTAAGTTGTTGCTCATTAAACTGTTTCCATAAAATTTTAACAATACAACATTCCAATGGAATCCATTTTATTATTTAATAGTTGTGATATTAAATGTATATACTTAAATGCTATTTCGAAGTTGTACAATTTATTTTGAAATTACATCAGGAAACTACCCCAGGGGTTCTAAGAAGTATCAATGGCAATACCTATGGCAATACCAATTTGACAATTAATTGTTTTATATAATAGAGCCCTAACAGCTGGGCACGGGAAACACCGAGTCGAGTGCAACAATATTGCATTGTACTGGTGATTAAGATCTTATCAAGTTAATTGAATGGTTGTCCATTCCATAGAATTTAAATTTAGATATTGAAATATCAAACGGCACACAATAAAAAGCTTAATAAGATCAAAAAGGGTGAGAGCAACAGTTTCCTTATTTTCAAAGGGGATTCCCAACAATGTGTTGTACTGCAGTTACGGTAGACTTACCGTTCCTGAATACAAATTGAGAATTTGTAATTAAATTGTTTCTTTCAAAATATTCACTTAGTTGACTATATTAGTGATTCAAATAATTTTGAAAAAATGGGAACTATTGAAACTGGACGGTAATTTTAGTAAGCTCAAATTTTTCGTCGGAGACTAGAGTAGCATTGGTAGTCGCTTGTGTGATGTCTGGCTACACTAGTCTACGGTCCACCACGTGGTCACAGAGCGGCACAGAACCGCACGAACACCACAGACCGAGACGGCGGTGAAAGACGAACACTAGTGGTACTATAGCGAAGCCGGCCGGCGGCACTCGTGGGCGGAGGACAGGGGTGTCAGGCCCCGGTCATAGCTCCACCCCTTCATTTTTGTGACCACTATTGCCTCATGGTTATGTGGGATGGGTACCCACATCACTCGCTTTGCTCATTTAGTTCACATTCTCCTCGACTTGGAGTTCTTGAGTTTCCCCCTCCGCCATAATCTGACAACCGTTGTTCTCCATTGTTGTCCAATGTGAATACACTAATGTGTTTTTGTATCAGTGCCTATAATTTATGGCTATGTAAAAATTAGTGTTGTTGGGCTGTGTTAAGAAAGTGACATAATTAAAACATTCATTCTGCGAATGCTTTTTTGCCGGCGTGGTGGCTCAGTGGCTAAGGATTCAGACTGCGGAGAGCAAGGTTCGAATTCCCACTGAGCCAACGATCGGTACTTCACTCGTTGAATAAAGTTCACGCTCATGCCTTTCGGCCCATGTGAATTGGTGAATGAAGTTTAATTTAAAAAAAATACATATTGTGGTGAGATTTTATCATAGACCTTCTATTATACCGTATATAAAAGGTCTATGCTTTTATCACCTTTTTTTAAAAATTAGTACTACTTTAGACAATTTTGTACTTGTTTGTACTGTTGCTCGCTATAGGCCTAATATATGTACAATACATATTTATTTATGTTACCTTTGCATGTTGTTTTATATAATTATCTTATTTGTTTTTAGCTTTTAAGATCTCTTGTACATAGCCCATTACAATTTGTATTTTGTTGAATGGCTGAATAAACTCATTTGAATCACAACAAAACTTAGGCTCTTATAACTTATGCAACAAAATACTATATGATTTGTACAGAATCAACAACGACTTAGGCCTAATTTAACAATCAAATTACAACTACTAAATATGAATAAGTAATAACAAATGGATAAGAAATTAACAAATATATATAGATATTGATTACTATGGACTAATGAGGGGGGAAAACTAACACATTCTTTAATGGACAGACATACTCATTAAATAATATGGCACATTTATACTTATACACATAAAATGTAAGTTATATCCTTTCAGAATTTATAGTTAGTTTTGATAATGTTGGCTACCTTGAAAACAGGCTGCCCGTATCGGCCGTATCTTGCCTTTCCAGTGTTGTTTTCCAGTGTTATTGTATGTGGTTCTGTATGGAGGTTAGACAAAAATAACGTGTACTTCCTCACTGTGAAATACGGTTCTACAGTATCTGATTAATTAATATTAGGTTTAGATGTGAAACTGAAAGAGTGAAATATTGTATTAAAAACTTTACGAGAATATTTAAATGAGGAAAATTAGAATATTTTGCTCAATATTTAGAACGATTTATTTACTTTCAAATAATTGTCAACGGTGCTTCTATATGTATCTGTGATTCAGTAAGTTGTAAATATGATAAATTGCAGTCTAGTCTTCTCTGTGAATCGGAAATAACCGCAAAATATCAGTAGATTGTAATTAAACTTAATTACATTCTATCTAATTGTTGATAAGTGAATATAATGATTGTTAAATTAACGAGTGTAGTCGGCTCTTTTCAATGTACAAACTTAAAACTTGGTTTGTATAACAATAATATCGTTGTAGCCTACATAATCTTTATAAAAATTCAAACAAATCAGTTATTATACCAATTGTTTATCCAAGTGAGAATTAAAAAGTTCAGAAAAATGACTCAGTAAGAAGTTAAACTTCCTTGTCATATGAGCATCCCATTAAATAAATATTTATCATTACTGTACTTTTTAATTTTAAATTAGGCCTAGCTATTAAGAATTTGCTTATATGCAGAATACCAACACAATTTCCAGATATTAAATTTTGAAAATAATCAGCTGATAATCGCTGTTCATTTCTCATTGGGCTATTGATTAATGACACTTTCTAACTCTCCCATACCAACTAACACTTACATGCCAATGCATTTATCAAAGAGCCTAGAAATCGTCAACCTTAGTTTGTAACAATGACTACATTCGCTCATCCAGTGGCGGCGGAACCGGAGGGTAAGCTGACCCCCCTCAAACTGTAGGAAGGGGTTAGAGTGGTGATAAAAGAAATATTAATAGAAATAATTTTGAGTGAAGATGAAAAAGTTGTATATATAAAATATTAAGCAGCCTAGTGGCTACGAATGTCAAAGAAAAAATTAATTCTGATATCGTATCTTAATCAATCAAAACACTTTAATTTTGAAGTTGCTAATTAATTTATCATACTTATAGCTTAATTTAAATTATCACATGACAATTTGTTAGAAACAGTAAATTTATTGATATAATATTAGTTACAGGTATGCAATGTTCATAATCCCACCGATTGTCAGTGACTCATTTTACAAATTCCATTTGCTTTGTTTTTTGACACTTCAATACTTTACTGTCAGTACTTCAAGTACTACTCCGGCAATTCAGTTAGATACTGATTATTAAGTTATTTGTTCTGTTAGACTAACGTGCAGATTTTCAATCTATGTAACAAACATCTAATATTGTTTCTAATATTTAAAACGTTACCACAGATTATACTGCCCTTCTGGCTAAATTCAGTGATAGGTTAATGTAAAATGTAATATCCGAGTGTGTTCATTTTCAAAATTTGTTCACCAAATTCTCTGGAGAGTGGTCCCCTTAGACCCCTCACTTTTGTGCCGATTGAACCCCTTGCCCCGTATTCATTTGAAATCCATATTCGCCCATATCTTTATGATCTGTGTCTTAAGAATACAGTATATAAATTTGATTTAACTTATTTATTTATTTATTTTATTTTATTAACCAACGGCATACACCATTTTACAATATTAAGGATACATATATCAATATGGCCAACAATGTTAACAATAAAATCTATGCTAAGATGTCATAAAACAGTACAGCAAAATTAGTGAGAAGCCACAGAAAGAATAATTATGTACAAACTTTACGACATAACAATTGAAAATATAAATATTTAACAAAATACAAAAATACAGGCCAGGATAAAGACACATCA
Source organism: Stictocephala bisonia (assembly GCA_035578905.1). Taxonomy (NCBI): domain Eukaryota; kingdom Metazoa; phylum Arthropoda; class Insecta; order Hemiptera; family Membracidae; genus Stictocephala; species Stictocephala bisonia. The sequence goes on from JAQJVL010001307.1 coordinate 183,762, forward strand.
CATGATCAGGTTTCCATCGGCGGCCACTTGACGAACCGCTCCCACGACTGCGGTGAAGAGGTCAACTGAAGAGCCAATCTCATTCCCAAAGCGCATAAGCCAAGGAATGAGACTGAATCGAAGGTAGTTGGTTCCAGCATGGTCATGTTCGAAGAGACGTTGATGTCTAGTAGTTCTGGTAGGAACGTGGAATCTAATTGTACCCAGAAAGAAGGTGCAGTTGATTTGATGATTGAGGAGTTTGAATAGGAAAACTCATTTATTATTAACAATGCTAGTAATAAGTTGTAATGCTTTAAAAACTAACATGATTATTCTAACTATTTTCTAATTTTAATGAAATAATCAATTTTAATATCCATGTAGGGCCTAATATTTCAATTTTTTTGGAAAATAGATTAAGTCAAAATATTATTGATATATATGTGACCAGATAGTTATTAATTTAAATAATTAAAAAACACAAAAATTTTGGAATGCATAAGTCTAATTGATTACATTCTTACATATGAGACGCCAACACAACGTTGTTGGTATTTTAAGGCGAATATGAATGGTTATATGAGTGTAGGATGAGTGTAGTCTGGATACTAACTGAGTTCAACTGTTCCTCGGAAAGGGCAATTTATTAATAGCCCAACAGCCAGGGCAATTAAGGGACCTACAGCTTTACGTGGAATCCAAACCACGTAGTGCTGGTCTGATTTTCAGCTAATTGACAAGTCTGATACTCAGTTATCTCCCCCACACAACATCCGCACAATGATTACCACCCAACATGGACACCCTAGACCTCTCTAGTAGTGTCCACGCCGATAGCAACCATCAAGCGGACGCCATGTCGGTATTAAGAGGACCGAGCATCCAACCTATCGCCTACAATCTCCCAAACACTGTCCCCATGTAGCTGGGTTACAGCACTGCGCCACCAGTGCTGACATTATTATTACATAACTGATAGGTAATAGGTTATTACAGTTAACTCTAGCATCTGAACATTATGGGACCGATACTGTTGGATTAAAGAGAGGCTATGTAGTACATACGCTATGTCTACTATAGGCGTACATTAAAATGAAGCTTAGGAGATATTATACTGTATGCTGTGTTGTTAAAATGCAAATACAATGCAGAAGGAAGTACTGTTTTAATTTGTTAAAAGGTAATGAATAAACACACAAAATACAAGTCAAGATGAAATTTATTTTGTTATAAAATGACTGAATACTATGAATACTAGTCGGCAGCGTGTCAGACTAGTGGGTATGTTGGAGTTGAGAGCATAGGATTATAGAGCGTCAACTGTAATATTTAGCCTACGTAGGCCTAGGCCTAATTCCTTTAACTCTGTTGAAAAATAGCATCATTTGGATTGTAGATTCTGGATTGAAGTTTCTGTTGGATAGTCATATAATTAAAATAATTATAAAAAGACAAATATTTTGAAATGCATAGGTCTAATAGATTACATAATGATATTAATATTTAACCCCTGCAGTGCAGTAGGGCATGACAGGTAAAGAGCACAACCTGGGTTAGTAAACCTGGCCCGCTACGAACTCCGATGGTGGTTTTGTCATCCCTGCCCAAGTTCTGGTATATGGGATCAAATGAATCCATGCACACGAGATGTCTTTATACCGTTTTTCATTTCCTTTCATAGACCACGTAAGTGTTCTATGCTGATCAATTTCTACGGACTCTATACAAGTTTTTAGATTGTGTTAGTAACTTATTTTTAGACTTTTGTACTTATAATTTCGTAGATAATAATAGTCCATTTGTCACGATGAGTGAAACTGATATTGTTAATAGCAATGTTAATATAATATCGTTAGTTAAAGATAGTTTTTTCTGAGTTTATAGGACAGCTTTTTTTATGTTTTGTTTCTTACAAAAATATTTCAAAGTACGGTAACTGAAAAGAATTGAAATATGCTTAAAATAACAATGAAAAAGTAGATTTATTAATAAAGTAGTTAATGTTTTCTATTAAATATAATATATATATATATTTAATAATAACGCTCAAAATAAATGAATGAAAATGTATTAATGTATGTAATTGCCATTATTTTAACAATTCTGATGCAGTTCCCGTAATTGTATTTTGGTGCTGAATACTATTTCAACTGTCTGATGATTTAGTTTGTCGTATGATGAAATTATATTTTATAATGATTTCATAATCAAGCCGCGTTTACACTATTTAGCAAATGTTATATGTAGCAAAAGAACAAATGTTATATTATATAGCATGTCACATGTAGTATTTTGAGCTAGATATAGCAATTTTGGCTATAAGTAACAGAAATTCTGTTTAAAGCAGGAGTTGGTAAGATCAAAGAAATATTATGCTACATCTAGCTTTGGCTATATATAGCACTTCTTCCAACATCTGCTTCATATAGCATTATTTATCATCAGATTAGTTGACTGGCGTGTGCTTTGTGCATTCTATTGTTTTTGTTAAATTAGTTTAGAAATGGAAGCCATGTAAAGTGAGAGTGAGTGGGAAAACCCATTTGACGATTCAATAGACTTGTTTTGTTGATAACCAGCTCTATGGATACTTAACTGCCTAGATTTTAAAATTAGAAACAACAAACACGATGCTTGGAACAGCATTACTTTGGACATGCAGTTGAATAGAGTGGAAGTGGGGGAAAATGAGGTGTCCGACTGGGCAAATTACGTCTTATATAAAAGAAGATTGGTTCAAAATGTTTTTTTCTCAATGCCATGTCAAATCATACTTAAAATGTATTCAAAGTGTTTACTTGTTATTTGTAAGTTTTTCAAACTGCTGTCACATTCTATATCATTAACCAATGCATTACATTCGATGTCATTGACGGCGACATAGTCAGCGTTTAATTCTGATAGTACAAATCACTCCCGCTATATCTTTGACTACAGACGGACGGGCATACCGCCTACCTTTGTTTTTTTCCATAAGAAGATAAAACTAACAGCAATAGCTGCCGATAGAGCTAACTTTATATTCCTAGACATTTCTTTTGACAACTGTTGAGGGATGTGTTGCATATAACATTGCTAAATGAGCAGAACACCATTTTACCTAAAACATCTAAAACTGAAACTTCTAACATTTGCTACATCTAATTATGTTATAAAGCAGTTTTGCTATATAGTATAAACGCACCTTCAGGATTCAAATTTTTTTAACACTTCAGACATAGTAAAGAAATCTCCAAATTCTTTTTCTCAATTTAATTTATCGAAACAAGCAGAATCCTTCTTCTGGATATCTCATGGTGTTAAAAAAGCTATAATAGTATAGTTAATTTTCTACTTATAGTGCACCAATTACAAAACTAAACTTAAAAGAATGTTCATATCTTTGAAATAATATAAAACAACGCCTGAAATCTGATACTCTAAGGCAGGGTTTATCAACCTTTTCCAGCCATCGTATCCCTTTACGAAAATTGAACATCCTGCGTACCCCTTACTATACCTTCTTAGTAATAATAATGGTTATTAGAAAATGTTAAGAATAAGGAAAGATATTTTAAAGAACAAAATATTTTTCTTACGTTATTCTTTAATAACACATTTACAAGACACAACAAATTTTAAAATATAGACTTAACTTATAAAAAGAAGGAAGTTTTGCACATAATTACTCTGAATAACATGTTTACAAGACTGACAAAATATTAAAAAATATGATAACTTTACAAAAAGTTAATGAGAAGATTCAGCTTGCTTCTTTTTACACAGTTGATCGATGTTGGGCTCTAGCTTTGTTAAATACAACCTTAAATCGTTCTCAACATTAAGCTTGTTCCAGGACAGCATGTGGATCGGGTAGAAGGGTGGCCTATTGCGTACCTCCTGAAAAGTTTCGCGTACCCCTAAGGGGTACGCGTACCACAGGTTGATTAACCCTGCTCTAAGGAATCCTGAATTAGGATGGGTCCTTGATTCATAGGCCTAATGACTGAGGTGATGGGGGTAGTACTATTCTGTACATAAGCAACAAAAATCTTATGAGCGGCAGATGGACATTTACCTCGATGGCAATAACTGCCTTTTGTGTAACAGGTTTATCTTTCATTCATATTTTACCAATAACTCCTGCAAAACTTAAACAAGCTGATTACTTGCTTAGCTGCCAATTAAGGCATATATTTTTAAGTTTTTACTTCGCAAAATTGTATATATGTATCTTGTGTATGATACAGCCTTACAAAGCATATTTAGGGTTAGTATAGGGGGCAGGAAGAGTATTGAAGCAGACAAAAGAGGCGTGTTTCACTATGCTACCGAGAGGAGGAACTAGCTATCTACATCACTGATATTACAACTTAGTGCATATCATTTTAGATAATTTTAATTACAAAAATTAAACTATTTGCATTATGAAAACACATTAAACAATTATTGCATATTTGTAATGACATTGATGTTCAGTTTCTTAAACATCTGTTTACAGTTCTGATGCTATTGTTAAAATTATCGTTTTAAAAACTAAGTATTAACAACAACAAAAATGGAAATTTTATATCCCTCACCCCAACTATCCTTAAATAATAAAAATTTTTTTTACTTTTCATAAATCATGTGTTTTTTAATAAAACTTAGTTCTTCTCTTCATGATATATTGATATTTTAAACTTTTGAAAATATTTTTGAAATCTACACAATATTTTTCTTGAGGATATAGAGGAAAGGAAGTACAATTAATATAGTTTTAATACTAATTAAATTTTGTTGAAAAAGTAACTGGATAAAAAACCGGAAAATTCTATTTAGTATAGTCTGAAGAGTCCATCACAAAAAACTATATTTTGAGCGTTAAAATGACATAGTATAGCTTTACACTATCCCTGTCTTTTAATGATTATTACATTTAATATCTTGAAAAACAATGTTTGATTAAAATAACCACACTAATAAAACCATATTCAGATATTTCAATGTGTAAATTTAACAATTTTCATTAATTCCCTTATATCTTAACGATGAATATGTGCATAACTCCTCTAACCATTGTAAACACACCATCGTCAACAATATATAAAGTAAAAAGCTCAAATTTATTAAAATGCATTATTTTAATATTTAGTTTATCTTTAGTTTTTTACAGATATTATCTTGAAAAACACAGTTTGCTTAAAATATCATGGTGCAAGAAAATTTACCAAAATACTATTGAAACTGTTAAACGTTAATGTATATCGACTTATGCTTACATTTACAATTTTTTTCTGACTCCTAGTAAGCCGCCCTCCAACGAAAGTAGTGGATCAAAGAATACATGGTAAAAAAGAGTTTCACGTCAAGCTATCCAGACTATCCACCCATACACGAACAGTAGTAATGGCCCACCTCCCCACCCATACACATACAATAGTAATGACCCACCCAACCACCCATACACATACAGTGGTAATGACCCACCCACCCACCCATACACGTACAATGATAATGACCCATCCACTCACCCATACACGTACAGTGGTAATGACCCACCCACCCACTCATAGACGTACAGTGGTAATGACCCACCTCCCCACCCATACACGTACAGTGGTAATGACCCACCCACCCACCCATACAGTGGTAATACCACCGTACGTGTATGGGTGGGCGGGTGGTACGTGTATGGGAGGATGGGTGGGTCAATACCACCATACGTAATGCTAGAAAGGTATTTAATTTTTTATAAGTAAATTATGATCCAGTTTTATAATACCAGACCAATATTTGATCAATTTACATTCATTTGCATTCTTGTATTTATTATCTTCACATTTTAGATGGGAGAGAAACAATCTTGTTCAGGTTAAATTTTTTTTCATCCATACTTAATCTCTGATCAGAACATTTACATTACAGTAGAACTCCAGTTATCAGAAGCAATTGGGACCAGACCCTATTCGGATAATCAGACTTTTGTCTAAAAGCATTCTATTTTATTTAATTACTGCATGTAATTAAATACATTAATGTTGAAATGGGATATAAAACAATATTATAGATTAAAAAGGACATTTATTACATAATTAATTACATACTAGTGTACTATAGTGTGTATTTCTACCCTGTAAACAAATGTTATTGTCTGTCAAACATCTTAGTTAAATATGCTCTATATGTTTGACTGTCTTGTCTGTTTTTGAGCAGCCAAGTCGCGCATCTGCTTGGCAGAGAGAAGGACAATAGCGTGAGTAGACAATACATTATCCCTATCGCATTATGTTTCCTGCCAGAATTTGGATTTTTTTTTTTAAGACGGTGTTACATTGTATAGTATTTATTAAGGCATATTATATGTTATTTATTATGATACAAATATGTATGGTTTATCTTTCTAAGGATTAAAAACAGTACTCTTTGTTATTGTACGCTTTTAGTTTTTTTCAAACCAAAATAAAAAAACTGAAGATTGTAACATTCTGAAAGCGGTTCAGATAATCGGCGATTCGGATAGTTGGATTTCCACTGTATTTAATAATTGTCAGTGGAGTGTGAATGCAAGCCATGATATGTATGCAACAACATGTGAGTATGTTGAAATGCACTTTGTATATGATTTTTGTGATGGAAATGCACTGGCTGCTCAAAGAAAATATCACTATTGGTACCCAGATCAAGTGTTTTTAAGGTTACATCAATATTTTGTCGGAGAGAGGCACTGTTCATAGACAACCAAACAAGGTAGGCATGGATCAACGAATTCTAAAATTAGTACATCAAAATCCTGAAATCAGTAGTCTACGAGAGTTCAAACATTAGAACTACATGACTACTCTGTAAGAGTACAATTCTGTTGCTGTCTGATCAATAGTTATATTGAGAAATATAACTTTGAGAAATATTCTGTACACTGATAAGTCTACCTTCACTAAGACTGGTGTTTTTAACACGCATCAGTTGGCTGAAGAAAATCCCAGGGCTTCTCAAGAAAATTATATTAAAAATGTTTTCATATTAACGTTTGGGTTGATGTAACGGGAACCAACTTATAGGACCACCCATAATGCCACAAAACTTAAATGTTTGAGAATATCAACATACTCTACAATAAACTTAGGGATAGACTTGATCTGGACCGTCCGTTTCCAACAGGATGATGGTGCTCCTCCTCATTTCACCAACAACGTGAGAGAGTGGCTGATGGAAAATTACCTACCTTAGATAGGCGATAAAAGCCAGTACCTTGGTCAACCCAGTCTCTTGACCTCCCTACTGTCGATTTTTTTGTTTGGAGAATGATGAAAGAGGAAGTTTACTCAGTCCCTGTGATCACTGAAGAAGAACTTCATTAGCTGCCCTAAAAGTATGTGACAAACTAACTTTTGTCAGGGCTATGAAAATGCACACAAATGCTTGTATAATAAATGGAGGCAGGCAATTTGAAAATTAACTGTAGATAAATTTATATTTGCAAAGTATGTTTATTCTTGTAATTGCACTAGTTTTTTTGTATTTATCTATTGTGTTAGTTTACATGGTTTTTTTTATAAAAAAATGTACTAGTAATTAACGATCTTCATTTACTTGTTAACACTAAGATAAACTAAAAATTAATATAATTCATAATAAATGTGTGTTTTGTGTTGAAATTTATTTTTGACGATGATGTGTTTACAAGGGTTGGATGAGTTTTGCAGATATTCATCCAAGGATGAGGGTAAAGTTGTGTATCATGTCATTTTAAAGCTCTAAATAAAGGCATGTTTTAAGGTGTTGGCCTCTTTTCGGGCTATAACATATTGCCCAGTGCTATAACATCTATTTTTTATCCAGTTAATTCAAAAACAATTTTATTTGCCAAAATTCAGTTTAATATTAAACTTATATCAATTCTACTTCCTTTCCTCTATTCTAATGTAAAATATTGTGTAGACTTCAATAATGTTTTCAAACGTTCAAAATGTCAATTCATCATGATGAGAACAAAGTTTTATAAAACAAAACAATTTTTTTGTAATGATAAAAATTTATATTATTTAAGGATGGTTAGGTTTGAGGAACACAAAACTTAAATTTTTGTATCATATGTACTTTGTATATTCATTCCACTTTATATATGGTAGTGGTAACAGATTGAAATTTTAAATTGATTAATCTCTCTCTCTCTCTCTCTCTCTCTCTCTCTCTCTCTCTCTCTCTCTCTCTCTCTCTCTCTCTCTCTCTCTCTCTCTCTCTCTCTCTCTCTCTCTCTCTCTCTCTCTCTCTCTCTCTCACACACACACACACTCTCACTCTCTCACTCTCTTACTCTCTTACTCACTCACTCACTTGAAGAAAGTGCCAGTGGTACTGAAAGTTTTTGTGATTATGTGATTCTTTTGTCTGTTACTACTACTCTGGTGTTAGTGAACTTGTCTTCTAAGGTAAGTTAGCTGGGATATCCTATCCCTCCAATATACTAATTCCTGGCCTAGGGCCCTTTAACCTAACCTAAAATTGAAAAATAGTGGTTTTCAGTGGTCCATGAAATTGGCATCAGTCCGTATTGGTGTTACCTTCATGTGTACAAGTTTATGTCATAGGGTGTAATGGTGCTATTATATACTATGTCTGTATATTTACTATGAATTAAGGGATGATCGTGAAATTGGGACACATTTAATTGGTCGGTAGTAAAGTTTGTTAAAAAGCCCAGCTTAATAAGGTTCTCAGTTTGATCCCAATCAGAGTCATAATAAATGTTGAAAGAAATCAGCTGATAGCCACCGGCTTTCATTTGTCATTGGACTATAATGACACTTTATAATGAATAGCCAGCCTTAGTTTGTAACAATGACTTTATTCGCTCATTTACACTCATCACACCCATATCTTGACGATCAGCGTCTTAAGAATAAGTAAGTAAATAATGTTATCATGTTTAGATATAATGAGCTCCCCTTTAACCAGTATCTAAGAAGTAATCATGTTCTCTAATATCATTGTCTTTACACACAAATATAGTGATTTTTTTTACATTTTTTCAGATAACATTGTTACTAAAGAAACTGTACTTGGACCCAGTTATGCCTGCATCAGACCAAAGTGATGATGAAATTGAATGCTTAGGAGTCTTTACAAGTACACTAAGAAAACATTCTGACTGCAACAAAGTAGAAAAAGACACTGAACTGAACTTTAACACCGTTGAACAAGATGTTAATAAAGTGGGAAACAGTTTGGACCAAACACCTTGTCAAAAATCCTCTGAATTGGGGAAAAAATTGAATCATGGAATACGAGTTTATTTGCCAGAAAGAGGAAAACATGGGCTGAAGAAAATATCAGATGCTGAAGACTTGGATGTAGATGTTGAGAAAGAACCATCAGAGGAGCCACAGGAGGAAATAGAATTTCTAGAAGAGTTAATCTCTTTAGGAGGCCAGAGGACTGAAGTATCCAGTCGAAAAACAAAGAAGCAACCTCAGCCCAAAGTTCTTGAAACAAACTGTGAATTGGTTTCAGTTGAAAAAGCATCTGGTATTCACCATTCATTCACAGAAGAGATTTCAAAAAATGAAAGTAGTGCTAAATCTCAAACAGATATTTTGCAATGTTCTGGAATTGATCAAAATGAGAACTCTGGAGGAAATGTTATTAGAAAAAATATTACCTCAGTGAGAGAAAAGTGTGCGTCTATCAGATCTGATTTGTCAGAAGAGGCAAATTTGTCTGCTCAAACAACCAAAGTTATTGATAAAAGTGTTGTTTCTAAACCAACCTCAAGCATAACTGATGATAAAAACCAAGCAGATGCATGTGCTAAACTTAAACAAGAAATTAGGTATATTAATTTATCAGTGAATAAAAAGTATTGTAAGATTAACAAGGATAGTAATGATTTAAACAATATCAACATAGAAGAGTCTTCAAATTCAAAACCTCAAGATCATGTTAATAAACCTCCAAAAATACTTTTGAATTCACATACAACTACATTTATGCCAGGATATAATAACACTAATTTTGGAAGTGTACAGATTCAAAGCACACCATCTCTCAAAGAATTGAATAAAGATGAAAACAAAAATATGCCACACAAAAGAATTTGTATTAATGGAATATATTATTGTGCAAAAGATATTGCTCAGCCTCAAGATACCAGCAAAGAATTGGAAAATAAGCTAGAAAAGTCTAGAGATGAATCAGCAGAAAGTGTTCAAACAAATTACTATAGTGAATTGCAAGAGAAAAAGTCTGTGGAAACACAAACGGATTTTAGCTGTCTTTCAAACAATAATTGTATCTGCATGCAAATTAAGGGTAAGTGTAATTTAATGTGATCTGTAATCATCTAAAATTGTCAAATCAATAGGTTTCAAGTGTTCATACAAGTGAGTTCTAGTTTGTTGTTTTTTAATAAATAGAATTATTATCTAAATTGCGAAAATTCATTTTTATTTTATATCTATAATGGAATTCGTAATATATAAAAATAGATACTATTAATTATTGTGTATGTTAATGCAGTCAACACTTGATTATCTGTGGGCGGGATATCCACTTTGTAGATTATCTGTGGGCGGGATATCCACTTTGTAGATTATCTGTGGGCGGGATATCCACTTTGCAGATTATCTGCAAAAAGACCTGTACGATTTTTGTTTTTACGTATTTGGAATTTTTGTTAAAAATATGTACAGCCCTCGACAATAAATATCAAACAAAAATAGATTTACATAGTATAAAAAACTCACCACGACAGTGTGTACACTGTACAAATCTATACAATCAACCATATCAATGTTCATGCTAGGGTGTTGCGTAGCACTGCTCTTTGACTATTGACAGGGTGGCAAAGAGTTGCAGACAACGAGGAAGAAGAAGAGATGCTTCCTTAATCGCACTCTGCTTCCCATGAATTGGCTCTGCTAAAATTTGAAAAAAGGATGAAGCCATCGGAACACTTGTGGACAATAAGAAAAAACAAAGGAAACTTACTGATTTAAAAAAAACAAATCAACCTTATCTTACTACGACTGTCTTTATACTGTAGCGTACAGTATAATTTAGAGTGCTGCAGTATGTACTCTTTAATTATATGTGCACTGTATTTGCTGCAGGCCTACGTAATTTACTGTAAGGTTAACTATGAACTTATAACTACATTTGTTATTGTAATAAAACCGTAGTTATAAATCAGTAAAAACTCCTTAACTTTAAATAATATTTTTGCGCGCTTTCTGTCACAAATATTACATATACTGAATGCATAATTTTTATTTGATAATAAAATCTGTGCTACTTTTCTTATTCTGAGTTTTTCCCCGTTTTTTACAATTTCCGGATTATCCATGAATCACATTATCCGCGGCTGCTCAGCCATCCTATTCCATGGATAATTGGGAGTCGACTGTAATGATAAAAATACATTTTCATTAAATTTTTTTAGAACTACTGTTTGGCAGTTTAACAAAAATTCATAGCATGGCATGGTAAGCCACCCACCACCTTAGCCCCTTAGCTAGGACTGCTTCATACTATCTTACATTGAGAATGGGTTTGAAAAACAATAAGAAAAATAATTGGCAGCATTTAAAGATATAATCAGAAACTATAACATGGCCTGGAGAAAAAAGGGCCTGTTTTTATTCAATCTGATTCCATGTCCTCAATTGTCTTGGTTTCTGAAGTTCAGCATTAACGACAGGATATTTAAAAATCTGCCTGTGTTTGCAGAACAAGATCATTTAGGCACCTCAACAAAGCTTACAGGCTTTTAAAAGGCTCTGTTCTTACTCCTCTTTTGTTAAGTGTATAAAATACTAATATTTCCACAAATATTAGTATTGTACTAATATTTCCACAAATATTAGTATTGTACTAATATATCCGGAAATATTAGTATTGTACTAATATTTCCACAAATATTAGTATTGTACTAATATTTCCATAAATATTAGTATTGTACTAATATTTCCATAAATATTAGTATTGTACTAATATTTCCACAAATCAAGAAATTTCATATTTACTGACAATATTGCTCTCGCAACCCATCACGAGGACATATCACAAACTGAAAGAACACTTACACTTCAGTACATCATACTCAATAATTATTTAAAGAATAATTATTTGTTAGTCACTCATCTGCCAATCTAATTTTATCATCTAACTACCTTGAGAAATTGGAGGATTATTGTGCGTATGTATTAGAGGTGGTACGAGATCTTCCACGTATAGTATACAGTGAAATCATCTCATGTTCTATTTTCACATTTTATTTATCCTTTGTTATTCTTAATAAAGTTGTTATGATGTAAACCCATCAGTAGCAAACTATTTATCTTCTGTAACAAGTTTCACTGGGAATAATAATGTAATTTTATTTGATTTTTTCCAGACAATGTAGGAAAGACAAGAGAAGAAAGTACACAGACAGCTCCCTCTGAAGAAAGAAATATAAATTCTGATTTGAAATCACAAATTGACAAAAGTACTCAATCAAATTATCATTTTAAAAATGTGGAGAAGATCAAGAGTAATCTTTTTCCTAAAAATGTATTCGATGAAACATTATATAGAACCTTGGGAGTTAATCGACCCTCTCAACAATTTGCAGATGATCTTTCAGTCGACACTGCTCACGTCTCGCGAAATAACATTTTTGATCTTACTTCACCTACATTACCAAGTACATCTTCATCATTCGCCTCACAGAACTATCAACAGCTCCCAGCTCCTATTAATAAACTTTTGATAAAAATCTCTGAAGACATAAAGTCTTGTCTTATTGAAGATGAGAATGGGAATCTGTAAGTACCAACAATTTCTTCATAACAAATTTTAATGAAGTTTATTTTCCAAAAATTATTGCTCACAATGATCTTTTTTCAAGTAGTTTAGGCAATAATAATTATAATAAATATGTAGTTCATATAAGAATTTTAGGGAAACTACATTAATATATTGGAGAAAGTTTTAAAAAAAACTTTTATTTGACTTATTTACGGGTAAATAATATTTACAGTACTCAATGTTGTATTTAAAGAATAATATCTGCACGTGTTGCTGCTATTAATAATTTGTTGTTAGCCAAATTAAATAAGTAGGTATGCAAGTGTATATGTTTTTGACCAGCCAGAGTAAGTGATATATGGTGTATTCATTATAATTTATAAAAGGTAGGCAAATGAAATCCAAGATAACTTTCCGTTGCTTGTTTATTTTGAAACAACTTGGTTTAAGTAAATTCTATACTTAATTAATAAATAAGAGCTAATATTCAAAGTGAACAGTGGCACTTGGGCATCTTGGCCTGCGGCTACATAATTCTTCTTTGCCTGTATTCCCTTTTGTGAATTTTGGCTGTCTTAGTGGGGAATCTCAGCCTTCGGTCTCGCCAGGAAACTCTTTTACAGCCCCATTAGCAGATCTCAGCCTTTCATCGTCTCACCAGGAAACAACATTTGTGGATTTCAGATTGCTTCCTAGTGGGGAAGCTCCATCCTAAGACCTTGCCAGGCAGCTGTGCTACAGCCCCATTAGCGGATCTCAGCCTTTCATCGTCTCACCAGGAAACAACATTTGTGGATTTCAGATTGCTTCCTAGTGGGGAAGCTCCATCCTAAGACCTTGCCAGGCAGCTGTGCTACAGCCCCATTAGCGGATCTCAGCCTTTCATCGTCTCACCAGGAAACAACATTTGTGGATTTCAGATTGCTTCCTAGTGGGGAAGCTCCATCCTAAGACCTTGCCAGGCAGCTGTGCTACAGCCCCATTAGCGGATCTCAGCCTTTCATCGTCTCACCAGGAAACAACATTTGTGGATTTCAGATTGCTTCCTAGTGGGGAAGCTCCATCCTAAGACCTTGCCAGGCAGCTGTGCTACAGCCCCATTAGCAGATCTCAGCCTTTCATCGTCTCACCAGGAAACAACATTTGTGGATTTCAGATTGCTTCCTAGTGGGGAAGCTCCATCCTAAGACCTTGCCAGGCAGCTGTGCTACAGCACCATTAGCAGATCTCAGCCTTTCATCGTCTCACCAGGAAACAACATTTGTGGATTTCAGATTGCTTCCTAGTGGGGAAGCTCCATCCTAAGACCTTGCCAGGCAGCTGTGCTACAGCACCATTAGCAGATCTCAGCCTTTCATCGTCTCACCAGGAAACAACATTTGTGGATTTCAGATTGCTTCCTAGTGGGGAAGCTCCATCCTAAGACCTTGCCAGGCAGCTGTGCTACAGCACCATTAGCGGATCTCCCTTTTGGCCTCTAGGGGAAGCTCGGCTTAAGGCCTTCGCTTGAAAACTGCCTGGTGTGCCGTATATTCTCGAGGACAGAGATTAGCCACCTACCTAACCTGGGTACCTGCTATGGTCTAGACAGCTTGTTCAAACAGGGTTACTGCCTTCTATAGCAGCTTGAGATTACTTTGATATTGCTTCCATAACAAATGATATACATTTGCCGGTGTGGTGGCTCAGTGGTTAAGGTTTCGGAATGTGGAGGGCAAGGTCTAAGGTTCGAATCCCCACTGAGCCAACAGTCGGTACTTCACTCATTGAATACAGTTTACACACAGGCTTGCAAGCCGATGTGAACTGGCGAGTAAAGTTTAAAAAGGGAAACAAAACAGTTTTAAGTGTTATTATTGAAAATGGTTCAATAACATTTATTTAACATGTTTTCTAGGCGTAATTAACACAAAATTAGTTTGCCAAACAGTAAATAATCTAATTGCAATGAATTAGAAAGACATGTATTATTAACTAGTAGAAGTAATACAAACTAGTATTTTTACTTGTTTTCAGTCACCTGATCAGTAAGAATATAATCTCTTTAGAAAAGAACCTTCGCTCTTAACAGCTTCTGTCAACCTCTCCTCAAGGTCACAAGCAGGGGTCTAGTGGTGGCGGAATGACGCTGTGCCACTGGTTATGAAGGGGGAGCGGCGCTCCGCCACTAGCTATGAATGATTCAGGCAGTGAATAGTGATCTGCGAAAGGTAACAGATAAACAAAACAACATAACTGTGAAAGTAGTACTTGTGACAGTGCAGTCGCTTGAAAGTAGCCGATAAGTCTAATAAGTGATTTCACGTTAAACCACTCGTGACGCTGATGTGGGACAAAAGTGGAGTTCTGACCAGGCTAGTGACTTATTATGTTTGAATGTTGACAACACTGACTCGAGGTCCGAGCTTGAGGCATTGTGCACACAGTCAGTGTCGGTTCATCGCTTCATCCGGGCTGTACTCCTAACCATTCGACCTCCTGTGTCCTGGTTCTTCACATCCATGGTGTAAGTAAGTAACGTGTGCTACTGCACATCCTATCGTATACCCGCTGTTGGTGCATGACATGAGCATGGGGTATCCGCTCCACAGATCTTGTAGGCTTTCCTTCCCACTGTCTTTTGAACCATTTACTGTTCGTTTAGATGAAACTTTTGCTATATTATTAAGAATAACATTTACTTCATTATAGTATTCTTTTAAGACAAAATTAACTAATAATAAAGTTTAATATTTAATATAATAACTAAACGTCAAAGATAAATATTACCTTGCCATTGCGAGGATTTTTTTATTTTTGAATTCGCGAAGTCTCGTCAGCCGGAAAGTCATAGATAATAAAATTATCTAAAATTGTTGTTTCAATCTTTTGCCTGTAAAACCAACAGTTTTTCGAGTAGCTAATTAAAAACAAATGCTGCCTGTGTTGGTGCGGTACCAACCGGAAGGGCGGAGGCACGTGGATTGGAGAGTTCTGTTGTTCTGTTTTGTCGGTGAGTCACGAGAAGTCCTCTATAATATTGAAAGCGCTGATTTCAATTGAAACAGCGTAAATAATGTATTGTACATATCATAATTAGTAATTACGACAGGTACATTACATGGCTTGTACTTTTTCAATGGAAATCAGCACCTTCAATATCACAGAAGCATGAAGTTCAGAGGATTTCTTGTGACTCACCGACTATTGTACCTATCGTCTTCTTTAACAATAAGACGATTTTTGATCGGCAATTTGGGAACCATGTTGCTAACATAATTTATAAACCTTTTTCAATACGTTTCTTCCGTCACCTTTTGTATAAGGCGTAGCTTTCGATTAGTTGGTTTTTATTGTAATATAATCTAATAAATTGATTGATTACTTCTTACTACCTCACTTTTTATGCTGCTTGTTAAAATGTCAAGGCATTTTTCACAAATTATGATTATTCTTGTTGTATATTTGCTTAAATAAATTCGCCATATGGCGGAGGATATGTATTCAAAACTATGAAAAGAGCAAGCGTTATGGATCATTTTATAATGAAACAGTTTTTAATTTTGAGAGCCCAGAATGTATGGTAGGAAAATTACAATACAATACAAACATTTCAACAGAAAACAGCAATTAAATATTATCTGTTCGATTCCATGCGCAATGCCATATGTGTAGTGATTGTTTCAGATAGAAAGTAATTGTACATGTCATCTGTAAGTTTAGTATAAGTAGAATAGTTACATTTTAAAACAAATATCTTATTAATATCGCAAATAAATATCTATATACTATTCATAGCCTAAAACAATTTTATTTTCATACATTTACATTTTATACAAAAATATTTAACTATAAAACCATCTATGAATACATACACCTATCATAATTTATCCAACGAATGTAGAATGAGAAAGTAAAGTTTTCAGTATGTATTCAAAATACATATTTTTTACAACTTTTTAATCTTCTCAGTACTGTATATTGAAAAAAAATCATTAATTTTTACACAATATACTTTTTTCTTCTGAAATAATTACTACGGGAGTGGATTTTGATCTTGTCGAGTTGTTACACCCATACACTGCACACAGGGGCATAGTTCAGAACTAAATGGATAAGTGGAATTATGGGCCAAGACTTAAAGTCACCATGGGAAACGAGCATGCGGTAGACAGCGAAACTAACTGACAGACACAATTCTTAATGTTTTATAAAGTTTGTATACCCGAAAAAATCCCAGGCACTTTTAAAGATTTTGACAACATTTTAAACAAAAAATCATAAATTTTTTGTTTATTTGAATAAATAACATATGAGGTGTTGTTAGTTAGGTAATTATAGTGTATACCTAAAAAAAAATACTCATGTAGTTAGGATAACATTTTTACAATTTGTGTTTGGTTAAAAAAAAAATAAATAAAAATAAAAAAATAATTTCTTTTTTAACTTTGACCATATAAAAACTGCCTTAAAAAAGCCCACACTAAAATGGTTTTAGTACATTTAAGTAAATCTAATTTTAACAAATAAAAATTGATAGCATTACCTTGCAAAAATTATAGAAGCTTTTCAATAGTTTCTTCCAAGAACCATTATTGTATCTGCTTCGATTATTGGTTTTAGTATAATCAAAAATTGATTGATTACTTCTTACTATCCATAAACTTTTTATGCTGCTTTTATGTCAAGGTTTTCCAAATTTGATTATTCTTGTGTATATTTGCTAAAAAATTCGCATATGGCGGAGAAGTATTCAAAACTTGAAAAGAGCCTTATGGTCATTTTATAATGAAACAGTTTTAAATTGAAGCCCTAGATGTATTGAAATTACATACATAAACATTTAAGAAACAGCATTTTTATCTGTTCGATTCCATCCAATGCCATATGTTTATGATTGTTTCAGATAAAAGTAATTGTACATCGTCATCTGAAGTTTAGATAATTAAATATTACATTTTAAAACAAATATCTTATTAATATCGAATAAAATTATATACTATTTAGCCTAAAAAATTTATTTCAACTTACATTTTATACAAAATTTAACTATAAAACCATCTATGAAACATACACCTATCATAATATCACGAATGAATAGAAAGTAAGTTTTCAGTAGTATCAAAATACATTTTTTTACAACTTAATCTTTCAGTACTGTAATTGAAAAAAAATATTAATTTTTAACAATATACTTTTTTCTTATCGTTTATGTATATTTCCGGCTGCAACCAGCAAAATTATCCTAAACTACCACACATTCTAGTTTTCCCACTCTAGGAGAGTAATTTTAAGTGAATTACCGGAAAATAATAAATGTTATAAGATTAATAATAAAAATGTGTATTACGTCACTTCTTTGGAAGATTTTGCTTAAAATAATCATGTAATTTTTTCATTTACAGAAAACTACCATTTTAATAACAATATCTTAAGAGCAGTAAAACTATCAATTTCATTTAAAAATATAAAATTTTATCTAAAATACTTTCAACATTGGGTTAATTTTCCATATTGTCAATCATTTTTCTCACTGCATGGCCGACTGGCCTGGCGGAAATTGTGCTGTTAACTGCTGCTTTTTACGAAAATACAAAACACCACACAGAAAAATGTTTAAAACAAAAATTGTAGTTTGTATGATTCTCTAAAAGTTTGCTGGTGACAAAACTTCGCGACTGAAGATAAAAAATGTCCTCGCTTACTATATTTTTTAAGTCACTGTTCAAGAAGTGTCAAGTATTTAAAAAGTAATATTAATCTGATTTTAATTATTCTTGCATTGTATTAACTCTTTCAGTGCCACAGGATCGCTATTTGCGACTCCATGTTTTATGCAAGAAATGCCAGAGTCGCTATTTGTGACTCGCGGGATCGCATTAATTTTATATAGCACAAACCTTAACTGGCTTGATAACAATGCGTACGGGTTCCAAAGGCTTCAACGTAACTTTCAGTTTCGGTTCCGTTGCATTCTGGGTAGTTTCTGATTTTTCGTAGTGGTTGTAAACAAAGCCTCAGCGTTGTTCCGAGTCCAGCGCTGTAAGGCGGGAGCGTGAACAGTAGCCTTGTTTATCTCGTGTTTTATTGTAAATATAAAAAGTTTCTAAATGTAAATAAGTTTTTAGTGTTATTATATCATATTTTCGTTAGTTTAGTGTATTTACAGTGTTTTATTTTGTGTGTGTTATTACTTTCCAAGACTATGTTTTGACTGTACATATTACGACGATCATAAGTCTCTGTAAGTCGATCCGTAAATTTTCTGAAGTTTACGGATGTATTTCAAATAAATTTTAAAATAAAATAATGTTTTTTGTTGTTTTGTTCTTTATAAATAGTTGTGAGATACTTAGTTTGAAACATTTTTAAAAATGACATAAATTGTCTAACACTTGTCAGTAGTTGGAAATTTTTAATGTTTTATAGAGTTTTGTTTTTTGTCCTGTAAAAACTATATTTGTTGGTATAAAATAAATTTTTTTATGTATTTTTGAAGGGAATTAGATGCACTATAAGAAAACATAATTGATAAAAAAATATTCCAGGACTGCTATGTAATGTCAAAATCAAAAAAATTATGTAATACAATGTTTTTTATTATATATATTTTTTAAATCTAATAAAGAGGTAAGATAAGTGACATAAAACAGCATAAGAGTAAAGTTCATTCACTTACCTACAAAATAAAAAAGAAAATAGAAATTTATATCAATAAATAAATTTTTTATGATTTTTTAACCAAACCCTTGCAAAATTGTCAATTTTGGCTCGGCACTTTATGCATAACATAATGGAAAATGGGTCCGGCACTCAAAGGGTTAAAGATCACTTCTTTGTCTTCAGAACAACGTTAAATAATAATAGTTTTGGTGCAAACGACCAGTGCAGCTGCAGATTGTGTAAAAGACTGCAAAACCAAGTAACGCCATTCTCCAAGCTGAAGTCATGCGCAGAACGGTTTCAAACTCGTCCTACTAAATAGCACACCTTCCTTACTTGCACCAAGTTCACAACTATCTATTTTTGTATGTACCGTAGTTATGTGAGTCACCAATTGTATAGTTTGACTTTGATAGTCTTATCTGTCGAGTTTCGATCTGTTCTGCCACAAACGTCATCGTGTTGCCTATTTTAATCATGTTTATGTATGATTACTGTTTTTCAGTATTACTAAAAATGTAAAACCAATGTGCATCAAAGTAAAACAATATAGTATCGTAGTAGACTAGCAGTGTTTGATTTATTTTTGATTTTATATGAGTTAGAACTTTATTAGTAGGCGTAATGGATGGGCAAAAGAGCAAACAAAAAACACTGACCTAATTTTTTCTCGAAAAACTAAAGAAGACCCAAAACAATTGAACTTGGAGCAACCCCCTGATGATGAATGTGGACATAGTAGTGAAAATAGCAATACTCTTACGACTAACAATGAACAAGTGAGTCAAGCAACTCCAAACGGGGCAGATTCTAGTGTCTCAAGTGCTAGCACCCAGTATGAATGGCCAAGTGTGTGGACTGAAGATATGTGGAAGAAGAAGAAATAAGTGTTTCCGTGGATTGACTATAGACAGGGTAAGCTTGGCTGTAAAGTATGTGCTAGTGTATCTCAGTTGGGAGCTCGTAAAAAAAGAACGTATTTCTCTTTCAAATGAATGGAAAGCTTACACTGCACATTTTTTTGGAGGAAACAAATCAAACCAACTTAAGTCATTGCGGAAGAAAATCGTCGAACATATAACTTGTCCCAAAGAATAATTGAAACTTCAGAAAAACAATCCATTCAATCAGTTTGTGATTCAATGAACTCATCTCACCGTGACTCAACCAATGCAGTGTTTAGGACTGCCTGTTATATTGAGAAGAATGACCTTCCATACTCTGACTATTATGGCTTACTTGATCTCCAGAAACTATATGGAGTTAATATTGGTGTTTCTTTGCATTCTCGTTTTAGTGCTGTTAATATAATAGTACACATATCAAAGCAAATGAAAGCTCGCATTGTTAAAAAAATTACTGATGTATCTGGTAAAATATCTTTTATCATCGATGAATCAACCAGCTTGAGTTCAATGACTTTGAACTCAAGCTGGTTGACTACCCTCATTATTTACATGAAATGTGAAATAAACAAGGAAGAACCTCAAAATTATTTATTCATAGATTTGGTTGAAATATTGGACCAAACTTCTGACACTATATTTCAGACTGATCTGAAGTGTTTGAATGAATTTCAAACATCTTATGGTATTTTTATGGTTTCAAAGCGGAAAACCCCCATTTTACAAGGCCTTGGGTTTAAATACAACTTCGGGCGGCCGGACTCCCTTCAAATATGGTTGGGGTTTCCGTACCTCTGACTCCCTTAAATGATTATCTTCATGCCCTCCGGCACTGGTAAATTTAGCACAACATCCCTGGTAACAAGCACATGTAGGCTGGGCCATCTGTAGTGTAAAAGGAGAGATAGGGCATCAGAAGTCAATTCAACAAGCGATCATAAAGGACAAGTCCACCAACAGAGTACACAGGTCAACCTATTACATTATATAGCTCTAAACATTACATAGCACAAATTTGCATAGCACAGTAAAATATAAACTTATGTGGTTAACATGTAATTGAAGCAGTAATGATATTCTCGTTAAATCACTACACTCTGCAAGTAAGCAGCTAACCAACTCTCAGAACATGGTTGCACTGAAACATAGATTTACAACGCATTTCTAGTAGAATCAAAGCCAGAGCATACAAAATAAATTTTTTCTATTTCGGAAACAGACCTTATTGCATGAAATATGTCACAATTTTACAATGGGAGCGGACCGTGTGCCTGAGGGGTCTTTCAGAGCTAAGGATCCTGGGAATATTATTATGTTTGACTAGCTGAACCCGGCGGACGTTGTCTCGCCTTTCATTTTTCATTGACATGCCAAAATAAAGCAATAAAAAGAATTATAGAAAAAAACATTATTTATTAAATGAGTGCAAGAGGGTAAACAATATTTTGGTCTTCTTATTTGGTGTATAAATGTAAAGGTTTTTTGGTGAGCCTACTCGAGCAAGCAAAGAAAAAAACCATTATTTATTAAATGAGTGCAAGAGGGTAAACAATATTTTGGTCTTCTTATTTGGTGTATAAATGTAAAGGTTTTTTGGTGAGCCTACTCGAGCAAGCGAATACAGATCACCTGATCAAGTAAAAGTAGTGTGTGCTACACTCTCAAGGTGAAATGTAGAACTACAATAAATCAAAACATATACCGGGTGTCCCACGAAGAGGTTTACATGTTTGATTTTATATTATTTGCCCATTTTTTCACCAAACATTTTCAAACTCGACACAATTCAATAAATATGTTTTAAAAATATTCTGTTAAAATTACAGCTCTCTAGAAATTGTAGACACAAAATGGTGGCATTTAGAAAATTTACCATTTTGCTTCCTATAAAAATTAATTTCTTGTATTACCTGATTTGATTGCTGTGTTGCAACAGCTGTTTAATAACGCCCACTGTTAAAACAGCTATTTGATTGAAGAATATTGCTTGTGCTAAAAAAACATAACCTAACCACCTCCATTACATTTTTGCTGATATTGAAGATCGAAAAATCGCTTTTAATGTTGAACAAAAAGTGAAGTGTTGTGCGTGGGCTATTGTTTTTAGCAACATTGCAGAAGCAATTAGACAATTTCAGGTTGCCTACCCAGGAGTTGAACCACCTAGTAAGCCAACAATAATTAAGTGGACAAATTTGTTAGAAACTGGAAGTGTCGTAAAAAAATACTCTAGAAAATCAAATGAGAATGAAGCTCTCCAGGTAAACCGAAATCACTGAGGAAGGTTGAACTTGAAACTGGCGTTCCAAGTCTACAATACATAGATTAATTAAGAAAAACAAAATTAATTTTACTAAAGTCACCAAGTCCATAATCTTCTCGAAAATGATCCAGAGAGGAGAGTGGAATTTTGTTCTCATATAATTGAGTTTCATGAGCTAGATCCTGATTGGCATACTAAAATTGTTTTTCAGACGAGTCCACTTTCTACCACAATGGTATTGTAAATAGACACAATTGTTATTATTACAACACCGCTAATCCACACATTCTTGAACAGGCTCAACTCAAATCAAAAGGAATTGCTGTTTGGGCAGCTGTCAGTTGTAATGGCATGCTATCTTACGACATTTCAGACAGTACAATGACTGGGAATAGACATTCACATGTTTTAAAAGAACAAGTATTGCCTCATTTTACAGTTCCAGAAATGGATCAAGCAATCTTCCAACAAGATGGTGCTCCTCCCTATTTTGCAAATCCTGTCAAGCAATTATTAAATGACAATCTTTGTAGCAATTGGATTGGTCGTGGAAGTGATTATTTAGATTGGCCACCCCGACACCCAGATTTAACTGTGTGTAATTTCTTTCTGTAGGGTTACTTAAAGGAACAAGTTTATACACGTAGCTTCGATAATGATGAGGAATTAAAACAATCAATTGAAGATGAACTTCTACGGATACCGCTGAATTTCTTTGTAAGAGCTTACGATTCATTTGTTAAGCACTGTTATCAGTGTGTCGCTGTGGATGAATTACAGTTCGAATAATTTTGAACTCTACTTTAGAAGGAAGTTTGGCTATATTCTGATTTTCTAATTTAAATGCCTTATTTATGTAGAATACGACAATAGATAATTTTACAAAATAAAAAACGCTGGTTTTTTACTGTTTTTAAAGTATAGTTTTTCAAAATGTCACCATTTTATTTCTACAATTTCTAGAGAGCTGTAATTTTAACAGAATATTTTTAAAACATATTTAATGAATTCTGTGTAGTTTGAAAATGTTCTGTGCAAAAATGGGCAAATAATATAAAATCAAATGTGTAAACCTCTTCGTGGGACACTCTGTACAGTACTGTTGTTGTGAGAACTTCAATCTGCTTATGGCATGTGAAACTACATTAAACCACACAGTCATATGTTTTTTGTAAACAATTCAGATTCTCCATTTGAATAACATGGGATCTTTAGGAGCCCATGGGGCGGGACCCTGTGGACGGATCTGCATCAAACTTCACAGAAACCATCTCGGGAGTATACAGGACAACATCCTAAAGTTTCATGGCGATCGGTTGGATGGTTTGGCAGCGCATAAACTTCAAACATATATATATACAAACATCCTCTTTTATAAATATAGATTCCTGGGCTGTTGGATAGAAAAGTGGTTTATAATTGTAACATATTTTTCACTGAAAACCCTGGTTGATAGTATAGGCCTATTGTATTTTTATAAAATAATGTGTTTGTACTATTTATAACTTGTTTCACTTTTTCAGGCCACTTCATCTTGCTATAATGGATAATAACTTGGCTAAAATTAAAAGCCAGTGCATCGTTCTGAAATATCTGCGTTCTCATTTGAACCATATAAATTTTGCCTTTGAGGTAAGTTTTCTACTGGCTGTAATAACTATATATATTTTTTTTATTTATATATTGTTTTATTTATTCTATTGCATATTTTATAGAAAATCTATCCTCTAATAGTTTATTTATCAGATTTTTCCATAATCCTTTAACTTTAGATCTGGCAATGGACTACAGTCTAATTGAATTATACACATTGTCCATCTAGTGATCGCATAAATACTTTCTAATTAGATTGTATGATATACCATTTTACTCAGAGAGATCTAGCAATTATTTTTTATTTGAATTGTGAACAAATAGGGACACTATGAAGATTTACAGTTGCGGGAGGCAAGTAGGAAAGTTTTGCCAATCTGCTTTTTGAGAGAGAAATTTTTGTTAATGAGAGAGTAATATATCAAAGATAGGTCATTTTATGGTCTTTAGATTCTTATGATTTTTTTAATATTAATTATTTTTTCCAAACATTAAGTTTTTATTTATATTTTAGTGATCATAATAAATAAGTTTATTTTGTTTATTCAGACATGTAACATTTACATAAGTATTACAGAGCATATTTTTTACTAAAGGAAATTTAAATTAAAAAAATGTATGTAATTTTTTAATACTAATGTGTGCATGATAAAGTAGAATTGGTTGAAATTACATAGATATTTTTTATAATTTTTAAAGAATTTTCTATGTAATGTTGTGGACCATGCCAAAAAGCTCTGCTCTTCTCTGTGTTAGAACAAAAAAAGAACAGAATTTTTTAATTTTACCATAGTTGTGTATCTGCAGGGTAGATGGACATGTCTGTTGTCATATTTATGAGTGCAAATGGGAGGGCCCATAGTAATGTGTGTGCTGGATGAGTGGGCATTTGCTATATGTAGTCACATTTGTGCTGGGGAGTGGAGAGCCCATAGCTGGGTAGGTGGGGGGAGGATCATAGCCACGTGTATGCTGCATGTGTGTAGTCACATTTGTGCTAGGGGGTGGGAGGGCCCAATAGCTATGTGTGTGCTGGATGGGTGGGCGTGTCTGTAGTCACATTTGTACTGGAGGGGTCCCATTGTCATGTGCATGCTGGGTGGGTGGGAGGGCCCATTGTAACGTGTATGCTGGATGTGTGGGAAAGTCGTAGACATATTATTTGGACTTGCGCCTTTGTTGAATGGCCCTATTTAGTTATCCAGTTTGCATCAACTTTACATTTTTACTAGGCCTATTCAAAATTTGTTATTGTATCATATTCATATTTTGATACGTGGTTGGCAGTAATGTGTTCTATAAGATAAATGAATTTCAGAAATTTAACTTTTTAAGGAAAAAAGTTCTTATCAAGTTCCTGAAGTATCTTTTCTTTTATTCTAGTGGTTGTAACGTTAATTACTTGTTCAAGTCGTAATTCTTATGACATCAATAGTTATGGTATGTTAATTTTATATGCGTAAGTAAATGGAGTGATTTTTAAATTGCTTTGTATTTTTAATGGGCGTTGCAGTCCATCCGAAAACAGCAATTTAAATTAAAAATAAAATTTAAATCACTAAATTTACGTACGCTTAAAGATTACAATGTGTCCAAGCAATTAATTTTACCATCACTAGAAGCTAAGGAAAAGTTGCTTCAGGAAACTTATAAGAACTTTTTTTCTTGAAAAATTAAAATTTCTGAAATTTATAAAATTATTGTAAACATTAATAACATGTTTTATTATGTATTAAAATATGATTGTGATACAATGTCAGGCTTTTTAGTAATAAAAACATAAAGTTGATGCTGAGTGAAAACTAGAACAAAAGACAGTACTTTTTTGTCCCAACTAGGATTAAATATTGAAACTTAAAATAACATTCTATTCTGTATGTCATAATGTAAAATTAAATGAAGTAACAATTTCTTCTTTGAGTTCTTTATTGGAGAATGATTTAAAGTATAAATAATTTTTAAATTATTTATACTTTGGGGTAAAAAGTAATGTGACTGGATTTTGTTAGCTGCTTAGAAAACAATCTTCAAACTTGGGCACACATAATTTCTGTGCCAACAGTAGTTTTATTTAAACTGTTATTTTGTAATTTAATGCTAAATGTGTTAAATTATCGTCTTGCCCTTATTATTTATTTCTTGTTATAAATCAAAGTCAAATCATCTTTATTCATTCATTTACCTAAAGTAACATTTGAATAATGTCTCATTACACATATAAATCTTATCTACTAATAACGTTCAAAAATTTTAAATTATTTACGCATTAAATAATTTAAATAGACAATAGACAAAATACTTTATTGACATATTCGTTGAGAACAGTACATGCGTCATTCATACAAATTCCAAGGTTATATAAAAATTTCATGGCTTATTCTAATTACATGTTTAAAAATTCGCTTTCTGAGTAAAAGGGTCTCTCCTGTAGCCAGGCTGTTAGTGCTTTTTTTTAAACATTTGGGTGGTTCATTCTTTAGAGCTTCTGGAAGTTTAATGAAATAGGCTGCTCCTTTATATGATGGTTTCCTTGCTGAGAGGCTCAGGTGGTGTACAGGAAGTGTGAAGTCAAGGACATGGCGTGTGTGATATTGGTGGAGGTCTCTATTTCTGGTTTTCCTTGAATGTACCGCATGCAGAATTACTTCTAGGATGTACAGGTTTATCACTGTGAGGATCTTCAATTTTCTAAATGCTTCTCGGCAGCTTTCTTGGTATTGGAGTCCTTCTAGAGCTCTTATTGCTAGTTTTTGCTGCCTGAGGACCTTTTCCATGTTGAAGTTGGCTGTTCCTCCCCATAGTGCTAAACCGTATCTAAGGTGTGTCTCAAAAAGTGAGAAGTAGGCGGTTTTAGCTGCGTCTTTATTGCTAATCTGTTTAATTCTGCGTATTACAAATATGCTGGTGCTCAATTTTTTGCAAAGCTGTTCAGTGTGTGCTTTCCAGGTTATGTGTTCATCGATTAATATACCAAGGTGATTTGTTTGGGTTTTTGCTTCCAGGTCAGTGATTGGAAGATGCATGTTTTTGTGCCTGGTAGAGAAGTTTATTTGGACAGTTTTAATGTCATTCATCACTAAGTTGTTTGAGATGCAGTATTGCTTTGTTGTGTTCAGGGTATTGATTAGACCTCTGGCGAGTTGTTCCGTGGTTTTGTTAGATATTGTTATGACAGTGTCGTCTGCGTACATGGTTGTGTGACAGATGCGTTCTAGGTAGTCGGGCAGGTCGTTTGTAAGCAGTAGGAACAGGACCGGGCCCAGCACTGATCCTTGTGGCACTCCCATCTGTATGTCGGTAGTTTTCGACTGAACTTTTTCTAGTAAGTTTTTTTTAGTGTATTGGATTTCCACTAATTGTCTCCTGTTGTTCAGGTAGTTCCAGAACCAGTCTGCAGTTTTATCTTTTACGCCCATGCTTTTTAGTTTTTGAAGAAGGCGTTTGTGATTTAAGCAGTCAAATGCTTTTGTAAAGTCTAGGAATAGACTAGTGGCAGTGAGGCCTTCTTCCAGTTTGTCTATGACGTGTTCTATAAGTTGTATTAGGGCTGTGGTTGTGGATCGCCCTTTCATGAAACCATGCTGATGTTTAGTTAGTAGGTTATTGTGTTCAAGATATTGTAAAAGTCTTTCTAGTACTATTTTTTCGATGATTTTGGAGAAGGTGGATATAAGTGATATTGGTCGGTAGCTGGCCATGTCGGTGGTTGGTCCTTTTTATATTTTGGGTAAACTTTTGCTGTTTTTAGTTTTGCAGGGTAAATCCCTTGTTGTAAGGATATGTTTATGATGTGTGTTAAGGGATCAGAAATTTCTTCTTTACAGATTTTTGCTAGTTTTGATGAGATGTTATCCAGGCCAGATGAAGTTTTTGTTTTCATGGAGTCTATTGTTTTCTCCACTTCTTCCTTTGCTGTCGGTTCGAACTGGAAGGTGTTGTTAGTGAGCAGTGGCAGATCCTCGTTTGTAGTATCTGTAATATTCAAGTGGCTCTTTTGGAGAGTTCTTTGTGCTATTGAGGAGAAAAATTCGTTAAAGCAGTCTGCTACTTCTGCAGGGTTGCGAGTTATTTTTCCATTGTTTTGAAGGTATATTTGGTTGTTCGATTTGTGTCTGGCTGTCTTCTCTTTGTCTATTATTTGCCATAGGGCCCTGGGCTTATTTTCGGAATTACTTATGTGTGCTGCTACTGACTCTTTTTTGAGCTTTTTGAGCTTTAAGTCATAGTCCTTTTTCCTGGCTATTGTCTCTGTTTTGTCTTCTATTCGACCTGTGCACTGCTCTTTTTCTAGGGCTCGGATGTATTGCTCTTTGAGCCTTGTGCATTCGATATCCCAGGTCTGGGTTTTGTTGTGTTTATTTTTGAAGGTCTTCAGTGGGCAGGTGTTGTCAAGGGTTGCTTGGATGATATTGTGGAATATGTTATATGCTGTGTCGGTGTTGTTGGAGTGGTGCACTGCATCCCATCTTTGTTTGGCTAGGGCTGATTTGAAGTTTTCTATTGATTTTTTGTTGAAATTTCTCTTCTTTGTTTTAGTTTCGGTGAGACGGTGTTTTGCTATGGTTAGTGTGGTCAATTGTGCTGTGTGGTCAGAGAGGCCGCTTTGGATTACTGATGTTTTTACCAATTCTGGGTTTATGTTAGTGCACACCCAATCTATTGATTTTGATGTTTCATGGGTGATTCTTGTGGGCGGGAGCTGTATCCTTATCAAGTCAAATGCAGCAAGAAGTTCTTTTAGTTGAGTGTTATCACTGTTCTCTTGCAGGTTGTTGGCATTAATATCACCCATGACTATGATTTTTTTGTATGTGCTAAGTGCTTTGTCCAGTACATTCAATAATATATCGATGGCATGATCTATCTTTGCGCTTGGCGGCCTGTAGACCCCGAGGACATTTATTGTTTCCTTTCTAAGTTTAATTTCGAAAAGGGCTGATTCACAGATAAGTTCCGTTTCATCTGAGCTGGTTTCTAGTAATTTTACAAATTTTTGTAGGTCTCGTTTAACATAGCCTGCTACTCCTCCCTTGATGTGGTTCCTTCTCGTAAAGCCTCCAACTAGAGAATAGCCTTCTATGCTCGTTCTTTCTAATTTTTCTCGATTAAGTCCATGCTCTGTTAATATAATAAAGTCTGGTTTATTGTGGCTTAAAAAATGGTTTAGCCTTTCAATTTTGTTTGACAGCCAGTTAATATTCTGGTGAAGAAGAGTGAATTGATTAGGCTTTGTGTTTTGTTCTGTTGGTGTGGCTATTGTTATGTGTGTTCTTTTCCCTTCTGGCCCTCTTCTAAAAAAGGGCTGTTATTTGGTAGTGTGGTGTGTTTAGGGTTTTCAAGGGATGGTATTTGTCTGTTTGTTTCAGGGTTTAAAAAACTAAATATGTGTGTAATTAAATTATTTAATGTACAGTGATGAATTTAAAAAAATCACTGCAAATTATCATTTTTTTATTTAATAAATCGTGTTTTGAATTGATTCATTTATTCATTACCCAATACTTGGGTTAACCATGAAATTGCCAAGGGAGTAAGAATTTATAGAAGGTGTATAAGAGAGTTTGTGGAATCATGTGACTTTCGCCTTTCGACATTGTTTATTTTTTCTGTAGCAGTAATCCAGTCTA